>JAGMVL010002262.1:600000-899715 GCA_019202695.1 Populus x sibirica
AATTCAAATTTTAAATTAAGACAAAACCACCTTTAATGGAGATTTGGGAAAGATTTAATAGACAACGTGATAATTGTGATAAAGTGATGGAATATGCAAGATTGTCGGCAGAGGAGACGAGGCAAATGGTTGAATTTAAATCGAGAGGGAGGTAAAAGAAGTTCTAACAAAAGATAAGATGAATGTTCAAAGTTGATTCTAGAGTAGACTACTATGGAGAGGGTATTTGTTCTCCATTGAAACTAAAAAGCATTGAGGAAAATAATTTTCAAGTAAGAAAAAATGTTTCGAAACATATTCTACCGATAACAAGAGAATTATCTCCATCTATCATACTCATGTTGATGTAATTCCACGCGCCAAAGGAAAAGTCAGTATCACGGTATTCAAGAGGTCGAGTTTGGAAAGGCAGGCATAAATAATTGTGATGTTGTTCCTTTTAATTCACATGTCGGTATTCTTTGTATAGAGGAACATGTAGAAATCGAGGAAGGTTCACTCAGAGAACTTGCTAGTCATGAAGTCAAGGTCGACTATACAGATTTGTTTGAATGTTCGAGCCCTAGTGAATGGCAAAACCCTGACTCTCTTGGTCTTGTACAGTTTTTTCGACTTCTGGTAGCCATTTAGGCTATTTCCCGTGTCGACTCGACAATGCATTGCGTGGGCTACATGCCATTTCGAAGCCAATGCTAAAATGTTGGGCGGGTTCCCGTTCAATCCATTCTGTTGATAGGGCCTAGAGGCTCAATCCATATCTTCTTAAATTTTGAAAATTTGTGGGAGTGTTCACTAACGGAGAAATACACCATTTTCCCAGGAAAAATAGAAAAATGAACATGAAAAATGTAATATTTTTACTAATTAAAAAAAAAAGTGATTTTCCATGATATAGCTTGTTAGAGAATAATATAAATCATATCTTAGGATCGTTAGAGAATAATATAAATTATATCTTGAAATCTCACTGAAAAGCTTAAACTATTTGATTGAGAAGGTTCTTTGACATGGTATCAGAGCCTTGATGACCAAACGGTCACGAGTTCGGATCTTACCATCCCTATTAATTTGATAAAAAAATTAAGCACAAGGTAATGTGAGCTTATGCAAGTTTCAAGCTCAAAGTGCTTTCACTTGAGAGGGTGTGTTAGAGAATAATATAAATTATATCTTGGGACCATTAGAAAATAATATAAATTATATTTTAAAATCTTATTAAAAAGTTTAAATTATTGAATTGAGATAATTCTTTAACGTAACTTTAGTTTTTACAGAGGAAGGGCTCGGAGATATTGGGTTGTTGCCGGTGGCTGAGGGTGAAAGTAAGATGATGGAGCCAGTAAAGGTGTCGCATCGCATGATTTTGTTTGGTTATGGAAAATGGTGAGAGCTTGGTTTTGTGGTTTTTGTGTGACAGTGGGTGAGAAGACCATCATCAGGCAGAGAGGAAGTGAGGGATGAGAGGAGGAAACAGGTCTGTGTTGCTATTCTTGCTTATCATGAATTAATTCAATTGCTGGGATTAAGGATTTTGAATCATGAATTAATTAGGGACTAGATCGAATCAATTTGATAAAATCATTGGACTAAATTGGGCTGAATTAAATAATTGGGCTGAATTGGACTGAAATGATTGGAATGAAACAAATGGGACTTGAATGAAATTAACTAAAATCACTGAAAAAAAACATATTTTTTAAAATTTATATTCCAAAAAAATAAAATTGAGCATGATTTTCATTTTATTATTTTTTCTCGAAATGGAAAACTGAATAACATGAACACATTTTTCTGATTTTTTATTGGAGAGGAAAAACTGTATATTAACCTGACAGAATATTTATATTTTGAAGGTGGGAGAGAAGATAACGATGGATTGATAAATGTATTTTGTTCATCAAAGATCGTACATAGTTGTTAATTATTGTCAGTGCCAGCTAATCGATGGTAGCCTGCATTTATTTTATTTTTTAGTTAGGTGAGAAGATATATTTTCTACGTAAATTTTAAAAATAATTTTTTTTAATGAATGAATGAGATGGCATGTTCGCGCGCTGCTATGAGCTTATAAAAAAAATATACTTAATAGTATTATAATTTTAAACCAGCACTAAATAAGTAATAGAAACTAAATGTATGATTGAGCTAATATTTCATGATGGAAAAAAAAATTGTGTTGGTGATCAAAAACTTAGAGACTGAACAAAATGATTTGTAGCAATCCATAGTGTTTTGTGAGAAAAAATACAGTACTTTCCCCACATGATTTAGCTTTTCTGTTAATAAAAAGAAAAACAAATTACAAATCTAAATTCTCTACCAACTTAATATTAAAAAAAAATCAACAAAGATAATTTTGTAAGGAAAAAAAATCATAAGAAAAAACGTTGTAGCAATTGACAATGTTTTGTGAGAAAAACAACAGTGCTTTCCCCAATAAAATTAACAAAGATAATTTTAAAAAAAATCATAAAGAAAAAACCATCTAGAGAAATATTGTAGCAATCCATAGTGTTTTGTGAGGAAAACTACAATGTTTTCCCCATATGATTTAACTTTATTTTAATTATAATTCTTAACCAACTCAATATTCAAAAAAATAAAATTGACAAAGATAATTTTGGAAAAAATCATAAAAAAAATCATATGGAAAAATACTGCAGCAATTCACAGTGTTTTAAAGAAAAAAAATTACAAAGTTAAATTCTCAATCAGTTCGATATTAAAAAAAATAAAATCGACAGAGGTAATTTTAGAAAAAAAAATATAACAAAAAAAAACAGGGAAAAAAACCATGTTGAGAACACTGTAGCAATTCACAGTGTTTTGTGATGAAAGCTACAGTGCTTCTCCACATGATTTAGCCTTATTTGTAATTACTTGTAATTCTAATTCTCAACCAGCTCAATATTAAAAAAATAAAATTGACAAAGATAATTTTGAAAAAATCATAAGAAAAAAAAACTATGTGGAGAGACACTGTAGCAATCCACAGTGTTTTGTGAGGAAAGCTACAGTGCTTTCCTCACATGATTAAGTTTTATTATAAAGTTAAATTCTAACCAGTTCAATATTAAAAAAAAATTGATAAAGATAATATTGAAAAAAAATATTAAAAAAAAACACAAAAGAAACTGGAAAAAAAAACCATGTGAGGAAAAACTTTAGCAATCCATTGTGTTTTGTAAGGAAAGTTTCAGCATTTTCCCCACATGATTTAGCCTTACTTGTATTTACTTGTAATTGTAATTCTTAATCAGCTCAATATTTAAAAAATAAAATTGACAAACATAATTTTAGGAAAAAACAAAAAAAAACCATATGGGAAAAAACATTGTAGCAATCCATAGTAATTTATGAGGAAAGCAATAGTGCTTTCCCCACATATTATAACTGTAATTCTTAACCAGCTCAATATTAAAAAATAAAATTGACAAAGATAATTTTGGGAAAAAAAAAAAAAACAAAAAAAATCATGTGGAAAAACACTATAGCAATCAACAATGTTTTAAAAAAAATTACAAAACTAAATTATCAATCAGCTCAATATTAAAAAATAAAAAATCAACAAATATAATTTTGAAAAATAAAAAAATAAAATGGAAAACCATATAGGAAAACACCGTAGCAATTCACAGTATTTTAAAGGAAAAAAATTTCAAAGCTAAATTTTTAACTAGCTCAATATTAAAAAAACAAAATTGACAAAAATAATTTTGGAGAAAAAAAAACAAAAAGAAAAGAAAAAGGGGAAAGTATTGTAGGAAAAAAAAAGAAGAGAAAGTACTGTAGCAATCCACAGTAACATATGAGGAAAGTTACAGTACTTTCCCCACATGTTTTAGCTTTATGTATAATAAAATAGAAAAATCATGTGAGAAAACACCGTAGCAATCTATAATATTTTTTTAAAAAAAATTACAAAACTAAATTTTTAACCAGATCAATATTAAAAAAGTAAAATTGACAAAAATAATTTTGAAAAAAAAACAAAAAAAGAGGAAAGCACTGTAGCAATCCATAGTAACATGTGAGGAAAGCTACAATAATTTCCCCACATGTTTTAACTTTATGTATAATTGTTTTTTTTTTCTGAAACTATTGTTTTTAACTATATGGGATAAATGATAACAAAGTCAAGTTCAATTAAAAAGAAAACAATCCCACCAAACTTGTAAACCGGAACAACTTAAGTTACCATAACAAATAGATAAACCATTTTAACCCTGTAAAAAGGTAAAATGAAAGGAAATAAATTACAAAACTTAATTTTCAATTATATCAATATTAAAAAAAAACAAATTTTTAAAAAAAGTAAAAAAAATTAATTAAAAAATTAAAAAAAATGACAAAAAATGAAAAAGTGACAAAAAAAAAAAGGAATGCACTGTGGATTACTATTGTAATCCACAGTGCGAATAGGTGTGGGTGAACAATGAATTCCCTACACCCTTTAGCTTTATGTATAATGATCTTAAAAATATATATGATACACTCATAAATATTAATAAATTCTATGAATATTGATCTTAAAATTATACTTTTTATACTAAAAAATTTAGGATACAACATATCTCTTTTATTGTTCATATAAACAGTGAAGGAGATTCTTTCTTTTTTAATTTTTGCATTTTCCCTTCTTTTTATTCATCAATTTTTTTTTAATTTATCCTTTAATATTTGCTTGGTTTAGAATTTATCTTCATAAATTGTTTCAGTTTACTTTCTATGAGGTTCTTTCAGTATCAAATAAACATCCCGACATTTGATGTATGTTTGGTTTGTGCTTGATTTTATAAGCATATATTTTTGTTATCATATAATTAAGTAAAAAATAGTTTTAAAAAACAAAGTTCTTAAACCCTATGGATTTCATAACCCAGGACCCTGATTTTTGGCGTGTTAAGCCGCAAAACCCGGATCAGTTCAATTTATAGTTGTCTCAATATTACAAAAAAAGAAGAAGATCATCTTGAGTTTTTTTTATGTCAAACAACGTTTTTTTACTAATCGTCAAGTTGTCTTTAGACTTGTCGACTAAGTGATACGAAGCTCTTAATCACATGGTCAAACAACCCCCAACAAAGTAGATAACAACTCGTAAAGCCAAAATTCAAGTTTGATAGAACCACGACCTAGAGGTAACCCTATACTTAAGAACCAAAGATATTGAAAAAAGACTTCAACCTAGAGATAACATTGTATCTAAAAACCCTAAGTATGTGAATGACGTCACAAAGCCAATTAACCTTCAATAAGTCAAATTTGTTCTTTGTCCTAACAAAGAAAACGTGTTGCATAACGTAAAACACAAATTTCTTTCATAAATCCATGGTTGCTGAAGATTTTTTCTTACAAAACCTTATATAATAGCTCAACTAGTAACCCTAATGGATCATTTTTTAGGTTGCAAGCTAATGGATCTAAACTAGTAATCAACTAGCATTAGTCTAATAATGAAATAAATCCCTAAATAATATCTAATGGTCTAGAACAAAACCAAATAAAAAAATAATTATTCAAAAATAAATAAATAAATAAAATAGGATGATAAAAACAAAGTCTTCATGCTAAAAAAATTTTATGTAGCTCAAATCTCTAAATTTCGACTTTCTTGGCAGATTTTAGTCTTGATTTCAAACACATTGTTTTTTCTCGTTTAGATGAATTACTGAACCTACCATATATGGTTGGGAAGCTTAAGATGTCTAGTTTTCATCTCAACTTTAATCGTAGCACAATTCCACCCATAGATCCATAAATGCCTCAAACAGTACACAAAGATCTAGTCTGGTAGATTTAACAAGATTCATCTAGTAAGTTAGACCCTCTGAAATAATATGTTCTCAAACTCCATTTGACTTGAAGATTTACCACAATATAATTCCATGTGTCTATTACATCCTTGTAAAATTTCAACTTGATCTTGCAAAACTAGTTAATGAATATCTTAAGGCTAAATTCGGGTCTGACTTGGTTCATATCATCCTTCCCTTCTTTAAAAATAAATTGACTTCAAATATTTGTCAAGGAAAACATCTTCTAAGGTCAATAAATGAGTATCAAGCTGAAAAATAGCATCATCATCAAAATCAAGAAGAACTTTAATATACAAGCTCTTTTTTTCGGTCATCCTCCTCTTCTTTAATTTTAGTTGCTCCTCTTTGGACTTTTTTCCTTCTTTTTTTATTTTACTTTTAACATTACTGATATATTTTGAGACAACAACAAACTAAAATAACCATTTTTTTAAGGAATTACGGACGCAAACTTCGAGTTCTAGATATAAAATATTAAAAATCAAATTAAAGACAACAAAAGCTAAGAAAATCGAATCAAACAAGAAGAAAATAAATGATATAACTTGATTTAAGAGTTTAGCTCGAGATACCAATTAATATGGACATCTTGATCACATAAGTTTTCTTTTTGTGTATTTGTTTCTAAAGAACATTTATTTACAAGGACAAAGAACAAATTTGATTTATCAAAAATTAATTATCTTTGTGACGTCATTTATATACATAGGATTTTTAGATACATAATTATCTCTAGTTCTCAGTATTTTTTCAAAAGCACAATTTTACAACAATTTCATATAATTTTCTATTGCCTAGATATTTTATATATATATATATATATTAAAAAAAAAACTTTTGATTCGGGTAACAGTATCGCTAACTATAGACTAGTTTAAATCTAAAAAAAATAAATAAATAAATAAACATACATAAGCATGCGTTTCTCTAATGACATGATTTTGTCCAAACTCTCCATTTCACATTGGTCAATTTCCTGCCCCATCAGATCACCGTACTTACTCCAGACAGAAAATCGCTCAACAAATGTACCTTTAGAATAAAGTGAAAGGAGAAAAAAAATAAGAGGACGAGGGCAAACGAAAATTCAACATGTCCAACCCGACTACTTTTCCTGGCAATTCTTGGTCAATTGATGAAATAGACTCCACGAATAGGACGGCCTGGATGCTTTGCATCTTTTTTATTATTATTTTTTTTTTCAAGTTGATTAATGGAGTCTGACTATTACTAATTCTATGTATGGAGTCCCTGTATTTTTTATCCCTTTACATATAGGCCCTTCGTTCAACTTTGTTTATTACTTGGTTATCTACTTGTGGTTGAAATGCCGTGCATTTTACTAAAGAAAATGTGCCCTTCGAAGCGTATTACAATCGGTTTTGTAGCAAAAGATCCTAGCAAACCTCAAAGGAATTGGTTCGCATGATAAGATTAATGTTCATTCAACCTAATATCTATCAGTATCTTATTCGTATACCTAGTAAGCATATGTTATTAGAACCAAACCGGAATTTGAACCGCTGAAGGCTCTAATTTTATTGATTCATTAGTTGAACTAGTATGTCATTGATTTATCTAATGGGTTATTGTTATAATATCTATATATTTGTTGGAATGCCTTCATATAAAGCAACTTAGTTGTCTAGTGGTTGTATGCTTGATCTTATAGGTGTTTTCAGCAATGTTATTAAATATCATCTGATTTAATGGGTCAAATCTAGTGACTTGTTGAATTATGATTTGAATCATATTGAATTTTAAATTAAATTGGATGGGAGTTGACTCGATCAACCCGTGACCCAATCAAAAATTGATTTGATTTAAAAAATAATTTTAAAACGACATCATTTAATTTTTTAAAAAAAATCTTGGAATGATGGTAATGGACCGTTAAAATAATATTTTTAATTTGAAAAAACTATTGACACATGTAGTACATGCGGCAGCGTATTGGAGCTGCCCACACACTTTGAGCAGCACATGTATTGGCTTCAGGTGCTCAAAAATAAACTCAAGCTGCCTCATGTTATTCCTCGTCGTTTCCTCTTTCATTTAGAGTGGTGTGTGGTGTCTAAATGTTTTCAGGTTTATCGTCGGTGACCTTTTTTTTTTCCCTTCATTTCTCTCTCCTAGCCTAATAAATACATGGTGGTCCTCATTGTTATTGATATTTCAGATTCGATCTTTTTAGTTTTGATTTCTGTATTTATTTCATTTTCCTTTTAGTTAATGTTTTTTTTTCAATTTAACCTTTGCTTTTTAATTTGTATAACTAATGTTCTTTGATTCGGTCCTTCTACTTTTAATTTCTTATTTTAGTCCTTTACCCCTTTATCAAAGTTTTTATAGCTTTCAATTTTATCATTTATAGTTTTTGTTTTCTCAATGATAATAATAATTCCAATTTGCTCCCTTTCTTTTGATTTTATTATTTTTCTTGACTCTTTTGTCAAAGTTTTTATAGTTTTCAATTGTATTCTTCAAATTAAGTTCATGACTTTTATTTTTCAATAATAATAGTAGTAGTGGTGGTGGTGGTTGTTGTAATAACCCGAGCTTTTTCAAAGCAAAAACGGTGGTGATTATATATATATATATGCCATCACATTAATGATGATTCTCACAACGGTATTCAGGGGTTTACCATAACATAATTCATCTCTTAATATAATGCAATACTCATGTGATTTCACAATACAATATCCTCATAAAAGGAAATATCGCATACATACATTCATAACATTATGTTTACACGTTCATACATTCACATTCGTGTTCCATTACAATTAACGATATAAGTAATTTCGAGAACCGTTGAATGGCAATTAGTAATTCGCTCCTTCCAAATACATAACACTTAAAACATGTTATTACATAGTTCCTTTCAAAATATATGGATTCGTGCAGTGAAAAGGATTTTCTACGCACTTTGATTGTGTGATGTCCCTATTACAAAAGCAAAATAGATACAAGAATTATAATTAATTTAAAACATTCTAACAGATAACTAAAAGCATATTGTAGTCTAAGTGAGTATAATCATTTTGCTACTCTTTACATACATAATACAACCTTAATATTTCTTCAATTATAATATCCTTACTCTCACGTCCCAACCTTCCTATAGATGTGGTAAGGATTGGAGTTAATTCATTTGCCACAATTATTTTACTATGTTTTATTCTCGTCATCCTTTGCTAGACCATTAATACATTTATCCATCTTATTCCAAACCAGCCATCCATTTGAATGTCGTTAGCCATGGCTAATCCCAATATGACTATCCGGCCATCCATCTCATATGTCATTAGCCGTAGCTAATCACAATATATATTGGGTCATCTCTATCGGGTGCCATTGGTCATAGCTAATCATAATATACACACTCGACCATCCACTTCGGATGTCATTAGCCTGACTAATCACAATTTCCAACTCGGTCATCCATCTCAGATGTCATTAGCCGAAACTAATTATAATGTACACACTCGATCGTCCATCTAGGATACGTTTAGTCGAAGTTGACCATCAACATAACCTGGTCATTCTTCTAGGATGTCATTAGCCAAAGCTAATCATCAACATAACCCGATCATTCTTTTAGGATGCCACTAGCCGAAGCTAACCATAATACTCATCCGAACAATCCATAATAGTTTAGCATTCCCTATATCTCAATAGTAGGTCCTTCATAATACTTGTACAAACATTCCATGACAGTTTAAAATTCATTATAACACAATATTAGATCCTTCATAATGCTCGTTCAAACATTCCACAATGGTTAGCATTCATTACTATACAATAACGAGACCCTCCGTAATGCTCATTCAAACATTCTATAATAATTTAGTATTCTTCATAACAAAATATTATATCCTTTGTAATACTCATACAAACATTCTATGAAAGTTTAATATACAGTACAACACAATAATAGATCCTTCCTAATGCTCGTTCAAGCATTCCATAATGGTTTGGTATTCACTATAGCACGATAACTAATCTTTTGTAGTGAATTCATTTCGGGAAATTAACATTATGCTAGATGAGGGTGGAAGTCACCTACTTGTTCCTCCTGGGGTGTCCTCGTCCCGGGTCAAAGGTTCGATACCAGTCACACCACTTGATACATCAAATGATCACAAATTAGCACATTTGCATTTGATAATCACATAACTCGTTACCATACATATTCCAATAATACACATGTTCGCATTCAAGTGTTTCACATATTACACAATCATACCATGAAATCATTACAAGCATTTAAGTCATTTCTGACATGGAAATCTATCGTAGAAAATCATGTTGACCAAAACTGATTCGCTGGTTACCTAGAATTCGGTAGCGAAAACTTATTCACTGGTGACACAAGATTCGATAGCGAAGCTGATTCACTCATGACACAGGATTCGACAGCGAAACTGATTCGCTGGTGACCTGATTCACTAATGACACAGGATTCGACAGCAAAATTGATTCACTAGTGACACAAAATTCGACAACGATAACTAATTCGTTGGTGACACAGGATTCGGCAGCGAAACTGATTCGATGGTGACATAAAATTTGGCAACAAAATTGATTCGCTGGTGACACAGAGTTCGATAACGATAACTGATTTGCTAGTGACACAGAGTTCGATAGCGATAACTGATTCGCTAGTGACACAAGATTTGGCAGCGAAGCTGATTCGCTGATGATATAGAATTCGACAACGAAAACTGATTCACTGGTGACACAAGATTCGGTAGCAAAACTGATTCGTTGGTGACACAGTTCAACAACAAAAACTGATTCTTGGTGACAGGGATTCGCAACAAACTGATTCTTGGTGACACAAGATTCGGCAGTAAAAACTAATTTGTTGGTGACATAGGATTTGGCAGAGATAATTGATTCACTAGTGACACAGAATTCGGCAACATAATCTAGTCTTATGGCTGGCACAAAAAATTGTCAGCGTATTTAGTCTATTGTTGACTTAGAAATCGTTGACTAAATTACATCACTACCGACCCAGAAATCATCAACGTAATCCAGTTCTATAGCTGACGCTAAAATTTTAGCGCACATAGGCTATTATTGACTCAGAAATCGTTGATGAAAACTGAGTCGTTAGCCCAGAAATTGTCAATGTAACCCAGTTCTACGGCTGGCGCTGAAATTGTCATAGCATATATATCCTATTGTTAACATAAAAAGCGTTGACAAAAACTAAGTCGTTGTTGACCTAAAAATGATCAACGCAACCTAGTTCCATGACTAACGTTGAAATCATCAATGCATATATCCTATTATTAACATAGAAATCGTTAATGAAAATTGAGTCACTACCGACTCAGAAATTGTCAACACTACCCGGTTCTACGACTGATGTTTAAATCATCAGTACATATCCTACCGTTAACACATAAATCGTTGATGAAAATTGAGTCGTTGTCGACCTAGAAATTGTCAACGCAACCCAATTTTATGGCTGACTTTGAAATCATCAACGCATATATCCTACTATTAACACAAAAATCATTGATGAAAATTTTGTCGTTATCGACTTAGAAATCATCAACGCAACCTGGTTCTACGGCTGACGCTAAAATCATCAGCGTACACATAGATTACTATTGACTTCAAAATCATTGATGATTTTTGCACTGCTGCTGACTTAGAAATCATCAACACAACTGCTTCCATAGTTGGCGCATGAATTCGTCAGCACACACAAACATGCTTTCTATGTTTTCAATTCCTTCATGCTAAATTCACCAACACAAGCTAATAGCTAATGCACATCACACAAGGTTATCATTTCCATCATATGTCTTGTCCCTCTAAGGATCATGCAATGTTTCTCCATTGTTTCCTCAATTTTTATAGCCTAAATTGATGTCCATTTTCTTAGTTACACATACAAATCATCATATTCTTCACAAGCATAATCACAACAACAAACCACAATTACACATTCATTTCCATAATTCACAATTACACATGTTCATTCATCATACACGAAACCAAAACATAAATCATAATGTAATTCTCATTTCAGCTCCAACATATATCTAAGGGTCATTAACACATAATTTTGCATTTAACATCAAGCCAACATATTTTCATATAAGTTCTTCAACCACATATGAAGAATTCATATCATTAACATATGTATAATTTTTGTTTCCGTTTCACATGATCAAACAACTCTAACAAGGTCATCATCTTAGCATTTTATCCCTTTAACTCATATTATGTCCAACCCTTACTATGGTCGACCATCTTTCCAAGTTTGTGTATTTAAAATTGTTCACTTTCTTTATTAATTGTTTTGGAATTTGGTCCCCCATTCAACCCCATTTTTGTCCCTCTTTTTAGTCTAGTTTTCTTTAACAACTGGTGTAAGAATTCTAGGCCATTTGCTTAGGATTTTCTTCTTCCTTTTCGGTCCCAAGGTCCCATGAATAGGTGGAGAAGTGGTATGGTTCATACCTCACAAATTTAACAAGTTCTATGCAGGTTTCGGTGGTCTACTCTTCTTTTTCTTTTCAGTTTTCCTCCTCTTCGCACTTGTTGTCCAGCCGGTCTACTACATTTCCTCTCCTCCCATGTTTTCAGTCATCAACTTATCTCTCTCTAGCTCTTCTTTACTTAGACACTCAATACAGGGGATATGTAGTTGGTGTAGGGGTTTTCTTCTTGGAAAGGGTGGTTATTGTTGTAGTCAAAGTTGTTGGCCAGTTATGGGAAAGGGGTTTAGACTCCTTCTCCTTCCATAGCTTCGGCCATTTCTATTTTTCTCTTAGTCTCCCTTCTTCTTCAACGTTCAAAAAAGGTGCATGCAACTGGGTTGTTGGGTTTTGCTTTGGGAAATAGGGAGATTGTTGCAACCAAGGCTGCTGGCTGGCCTTTTGGAGGAAAGGAAGAGTCATCTCTTTTTCTCCCCCTTGTATTTATATCCCTCATAAATGTGAGGGAAGTGTTTAGGTGGTTGGCTATCCATGTTATTATCCTTATTTTGGTTCATCCTAGGCTGGTTTAATCCTTCATAATCTCCATCTAAGGTAAGCTGGTTCTATCCCCTCACCTTTCCCTTAGAGTAGGTCGGCTTGCTACCTCTAATCCCCTCCTAGTGTAGACTGATTTAATACAAAATTTTGTTGGGTGTTATAGAGGTGATAATATTAATAACAATGATGATGATGATGATGATAGTAGTAGCAGCATTGATTGTGGTGGTAGTCATGGTAAAGGTAATGTAGTAGTAGTGGTAATGGTTATAGTAGTGGTAGTTATAGTGATGGTAGTAGTGTAATAGCAGTGACGGTGGTAATAGTAATAACAATAATAGTGATTTTAATAATGATAGAAATAATAATAATAATAATAGTGGTAATAATGATAATGATAATAATAGTGATGATATTACTTATTGATATTAGTAGTAATAGTGATTTTGATCCTTATTTTTTGAGATGTTAGTTTTTAAAATCCTTTTATATAATTGATTTTTTTTTCAATTTCATCCTTTAATATTTAATTTATTGGGAATTGGACTTCATGGTTTTTCTAGATTGGGTGCTTCAAGTTGAATGACTTGGGTTACGGATTTAAAAAGTTAACATATTTTTTTAAAGGCTTTATAATTCTTTTTATTTTTTATCGGGTTATTTCAGTCATATAATTTGAACTACAAGTTTGGCGGACTGTCTCATGTTGGCTTAACTCTAATTAACATTGTTACACATTTACCGTAACTGGTTTTTAATGTTCTTTTTTACTCTATTTCAATACTTGAACATTATTTTTTATACAAAAAAATAGTTCGGTCTTGCAACAAAGCACGGGGTACCAAGGCTAGTGGATACTAAAGCTATTATGTAAAGGACTTTGTTTTTCATGATATGAACCTCTTGATCACATGGTCAAGCAACTCACATGCTAAGACACCAATTCTTGAAAATCCAAGTAAATCAGATTTCATAAGAGTGTGACACAAAGATAACTCGTATCTAGACACTAATACTATTCAAAACGAACCCCCACCCAATGAATATTGATTCATAAATGAGAAGTATAAGGATGATGTTACAAAGTTAATTGTTCTTCAATAAGTTATTTTCAATCCTTTAGATAACCAAAGAAGGGAGAATATCTCACCAACACATAAATAAAGTTTGCGGCAAAAATAACAAGTTTATTATTCAAAAGTCTAACCCATTCACATCTGATAAAAAAGCTCAAAATACTGAAACTTAAGCTTCTAAATCCTAAAAGACCAAATTTATGTACTTGTATAAAGCTTCCTTACAACCAAACCTAAACCCTTAATTAAACAAGCCCAAAATAAAAATAAAAATAAAGGTTTAGAGTTGTTATCGTAATTAACAAAGAAAATAAAAGATATTAAATCTGATTTCCCTAGTTTATAAGATGTTATAGCCGAATAAGCCTTCCTTGCATGCTTAGGAAAAGTTGTCAACTATAAAAATTCCAAATAGACTAGGAAAGTCAATTCTGACTTGGAAACCTTTGTTATCTCCTCTAGCTTTTCTTTGTAGAGCTTGGTTTCCTTGTTTTACTTAGATAAAAATAATGATTCTTTTATTTTTAGTTGTTGAATTAATTAGTTCCTTTTCTAGACTAGGAGAATCATTAAATAATCCTTCTTAGCTTAGGAAACAAATCTGTCACCCATTAGTTTTCTTGGTGGACTAGGAAACTTTTTCTTTTGAATGATAAGAATCCTCATCCATTAAGGATCAGATTTGGCTGAATTACCTTGCACAAAATAGAAGAATAATTGTTGACTTTTAATCCTTGTAACATTAGGAAAAATAAGCACAAACAAGACTGACTTTTGAGTCGAACACATCAACCCCCATTAGGACTTGGATTGGGCTCTTCTTGGATTTGGATTAGATGAATTAGAGGTTGTCATTCATACTTCTTTGGTGCCCCAAGCTCCTCTAGGTCTATCTTAACCAATATGTTTTGAATAAGTTCATTCAATGCCTTTATAAATTTCTTTACTATATCCCTTATAATTGGTCCACTTGGCACGACCAACGGATCTCTAACGTGTTTAAGATTGGTGTTGGACTAGTCCTCATCATAACCTTTGTTGTTGTAAATACTATATTTTCATACTAATGTAACATAATAATGATATATATATATATATATAAAGAAATTACAAACTGATCTGCATTATTTGTTAAATGATTTTTAGAATTTATGCATTTTTTAAGATGTACCATGTATCAATACTTCAAATAATGAAATTATCCCTGACTTAAAATGTAACATTAAACTCTCATTTTCAAAAAAAAAAAAAACTAGAAGTAAGCAAAATTAAGTATATTGTTGTTTCTTTCAAATTACAAAGGAGTGTTTGTAAGAATAAAAAAAATTCCAAGCAGTTCAAAATCAAGCTCCTAAGTCATTGATTTGAAGGATAGTTTATCTTATAATATATACATATTTTGCTACATATGACATATATCAAAAAAATGATAGAATGATAAATACATAATTTTTGTAGTTTGTTTTTTGAAATCAAATCAATACTTGACCTGCAAGACTTGCCAGATAGGATAAATTAAACTTGATTGAATATTTTACATATATGGTTCTTAACATTAATTTATATTAATATATGGTTGGATCATCTGATTTTTTATCTGAGTTTAATGACTCTATTTTCTAAGAAATTGTACAAGTTGAACTCATTTTATTTCATGTATACCAAAATTTTAGTTTTATTAAGAAAAATGTTTCAGATTGTTTTTAAGAAAAACACTCTGAATTGCTATGATTTGGTTTTCCTCCATAGGTTTAATTATGCATGGTAAAAGCGAAAGCTACTAATAATTTGTTTCAATAAGCTAGGTAAATTAACTCATTCCAAGAAATACATGTATATTGTGAAGAAATGAGGCATTCGGATTTTACCTACAACTTTAATCAATTATCCTCCAAGAAATATTACCAAAAAGAAAAGAAACTGAGCCATTTGTGACCTTTTTTCATTGTAGTATGTTGTGCTTAAAGATGTTTTTAGGTTGACCACAACTTTAAAAATTATTTGTTTTTCATCATTTAAACATGTTTTTCATTTTAAATTGTGGTAAAAACTTGGATTTCAGAAAAGTTATAATTTTTATTAATTTTTAGACAAATTAAATCCTTCAATTTGATTGAACATGAGCTTTTACCATAAACTAAAGTTAACAATATAATAAAAAGGGTGATGTTTTTATTGTGCTCACATAATACTATTCATTTCAATAGTGTTTTTCTCTTTTAAATTTATATTTCTTTCTCTAATCTTATACTTCAACATTTGATATATTGGAGATTTGACTTTATAATTTATTGTGATTTGCTTTATATATGGTTGCCTCAAGTTTTTTTTAATCTTTTTTTAATTGGAAATGTTTTTTAATTTCATCTTTTAACATTAAGTTGATTAGGAAATAGGCTTCATGATTTATTTTGGTTTGCTTTTTATGAGTTTATCTTGGTCTAATGACTTGAGTCACGGGTTTGGTGGGTTAACCTAATTGACTCGAGTTTTTTTGTCTTTTTTAATTGTTGTTTTTTTCTTCAATTTCATCCTTCAACATTGAGTTGATTATGAATTAGGCTTCATGATTTATTTTGATTTGCTCTCTATAAGGTTATCTCGGTCTTATGACTCAAGTCATGTGTTTTGTTGGTTAATCCAAATAGATTCAAGTCATTTTACAATGTTCTATTTTTAGATCATTGTAAAATTAATTTCATCCCTCAGTAATGATTTTATTGAAAATTAGGCATCATAATTTGTTTTGATTTGCTTTGTATACGATCTCATGACCTTGGTTGCGGGTTTGATAAGTTAACATGGGTTGACTTAGATCATTTTTTATATTTACTTCTTATAAGGTTATCACAGTCTCATGACTCAAGTCATGAGCTTGGCAGGTTAACTCGGGTTGATTTTTTTAATTTTTTTAATTATTTTTTTTTCAATTTCATTTTTCAACATTACGTTGATTAGGATTTGAGCTTCATAATTTGTTTTGATTTACTTTATATGAGGTTATCATGTTCTCATAATCTAGGACAAATGAGTTAGCCCGAATCGATCAAATATGTTGTTGTTTCAATATTTTGTTTTTTTTTAAATGATGTTGTCTTGGATTTTTGCGAGTTAAACTATGCTTTTACCGGTTGTCCAGTTACCTTTGGACGCATCAAGTCGATTAAGTTACATTGAGTCAACCTCCGCATTATTTAAATTGTTACATGACTTTTGTTTAACAAATTTATAAACTCCTTTGATACCTACTTTTCCATTCCTTTCCTCGTATACATATTATAATTAAAGAACTTCAACATAATATCCATGAGACTCTATGCACACCCTTTAAAAACTCAATTTACCCATCACATACTTCACATCTATCAAACACTTATACAATGCACAATTAAATTGATTGAAAAATGATCCACTGATCCAATTAGAATTTTGTTATTTTGTCCATAAGTAAAATAAAATATTCAAAATCTTACCTTTTTTTATACACTTATTTTTTCTGTACATCCAAGAGATTCAGATTCCTCCTATAGTTTAGTAAAAAAAAAAATAGTAACTAGCACCATCGTGGATAGGGAACTATCCTAGCGACCTACCTAATTTTATTGTAGAAATCTTCTAGATCAATGACTGGACCATGTAAACTAGAAAGACCCTCTCTTGGATAAAGAAAGAGATTACTTGCTCAATTTCGGTATCGCTCATGATATATATAATGATTGGGCATACATTTCAAATGCATATCTCTTTTTTGCATAGCAGGGTTATGAAAATCCACGCCGCAATGTCGTTTGGCGACGGCATGGGCTTTTATCGTGCCTTATTATAAGGTGTGGTGTGTTAGGAAGGTTTTTGGATTTAATCATAAAATTATGATTAATATTTAGGTGTCACCACCTAGTATTATGGTTACTAGGAACCTATGGTCTGCGAGAGTCCAGGTAAGGGACTGATTGTGCAAGGGGAAAACGCATCACCCCCAGTGCACCCTACCTAAGGTAAACTGCATTGTTGTTTGATTGTTTTTCTAGGTTGGGTTTCTATTTGTTGGTCTTTTCTAAGGTTTAAGGTAGATCTTTCTTTATAAGAAAGTCTCTGTCTTATTGAGTTAAATCCTAACCATTCTAAAGTCTGAATTTTAGCTTACATTTATTTACACCTTGTATCTTTAATACCTGATGATGTACTCTATCGTGTAGTTTTTACACCCCATAGATATTAAAATCTACATTTGGACCCTAAAAAAAAGATTGGAAAAAGGTTTTTGATATTTTGGTCAAACCTTAGCGGATGATCATAAACTGGTTACGATATCCATTTTGCATTTTAAAACATGAAAAAGATGCAATTTTTGTTTTTATGAAAATATGCTTGGAAAGATTTTAGGATTTGGCCATATGCATGAAAACAAAATATTTTTTTTAGGGGCAATTAATTTAAAATATTTAAGATTTTATGAAAAAAAATTGAATTTGTTTTCTTGAAAACATTTCGAAGAAAACCATGTATTTTAAAAACCGAATTTGTATCTTACAGTGTAAGTATACAACCCAATATTAAGCAAAATTGATAGAAAAACATTTGAGAAAATCAAAAATATTTTAAAATGCCCCTTGAAATTTTTTGGATTTTTTTTGTTCTTAAATATAATAATAATATATAATATATTATTATATTAATATATTACAAAATACGTGGGCTGGGCCGGCCTAGATAGCTGGGCCGAGCTCAGCCCGTAAAAAGGATGGGCCGATCTCAGCCGAATGTAATCTTTCTTCTTCTTCTTTTGGGTAGGCTGGACCCGACCCATAAATATGGGCTAGGCCAAATCGGGTCCGGCCCACCATTTAAGTTAATTATTTGCAGAACGTGAACAGTTATTGTTCACATTCTGCATGCAACCAAATGGTTGCAGAAGTTGGAGAGGGGCGGAGGAGAAGACTATGGGGGTCTGTGGTCACGACCGTGATCAGGAGGTTGAGCTGATGGTCCGGGTGGTGTCGTTGCGAGTAACGGTGGAAGAGGCGCGGTCAGTGGTAGAGGAAAGAAAAGAAGAAGAAGAAAATGGGAGGGGTTTCAGAAAGGAGAGAAAAACTAACAGTGGCTCTTGTTGGCCGGCAAGTGGTTGTATTGGCTTTCTGTTGTGGATCTGGTGGAGGACAAGCTTGTGGTGGCTTGGGTTGGATGCTGGGACGATGGAGAGAGAGAGAGAGAGAGAGAGAGAGAGAAGGTGGCAGAAACCGAGAATAGGCTGGTTTTTGCCTGACTTTGGACTTGATTTTCTTCCTGATCAGGCCATGAAATCCACCCCTATTTATATGGGGTGGAAGAGGGTAATCTTGTCTTCACAGGGAAAAAATTTCAGCCCTTAATTTGGTTGGTAAGGATCTCAATCTTTGGTTCAAAATAAGCACCATGAACTGTCAAATCTGACCGTTCAAGGTTGCCTGAGTTGTTTGCTTTAGGCCGGGGCCATTTTGATGATAATATGCCTGATCAGACCATACTCGGGGATAGAGGGATGTCATGTGACTATTTTGGTTTATGTGTTGTCAATTTTGGTGGACATATGAGACATTAAACGCAACTGAAAAGTAGCCACCCGGGCAGCATTCTCGGGCAAAATCGGGGAAGACAATAAACAGTGACCAGACAACGCGTCGTCTGTTTTTTTTTAATTCAAAACGACGCTGTTTTGGGCTGAATTAGAGATTTTTTGCTGATCTTCAATTTAGTCCTCTAGCTTACAATGTTGTGGAATTGTACCTCTAATTGACCATAAACTTTTGATTTAATGCAATTAAGCCCCTGGTGAACTTCAATTTGAACCCCGAAGCTACGCGCCTATTGCAATTTGGTCCTTGGTCTCGAATTTATGCAATTTAACCCCTAATTGACCATTAAACTTTCAATTTCACCCCCGAGTTTTGTCAGTTAAGCCCCTATAGTTTGGTGTCTTTTGCAGATTGGTCCTTGTCGTGAATTTTATCAATTTAACCCTTAATTGACCCCAAAACTTCAATTTTCTTTCAATTTGGCCCCTAATTTCAATTAATTGACTTAGTAAAAATTAAATTTGGTCTCTTAAAATTCCAATCTTCTCAATTAAACCCAAATTAGGCCCCCAAACTTAAGTTTTCACCAATTAAGCCCCAAATAAAATTAATTTGACTCATTTAAAGTATAATTAAGTCCTTGCACTTAATTAAATCCTTCAATTAGACCTAAATTAATTCTTAAACATAATTAAAATTCAATTTGGCCATGATTAAATCAAATTGGCCTATTAAAAATTTAATTATGTCCTTCGACTTAATTTTTATGCAAATTCATCTAATAATCATTTAATTTGACCTTGAATTTGAATTTTTTCCTCCATTTTTTGGCATAATAGGGTACAATTAGGCTTTGAATTTTCTCCAAAATTACAACTTGGTTTTTATGTATTTTTTGGGATCCTCCCTTGTCTATTTTCTTCACGTCACCAAGCCTTTATTTTATTTTTTTATTTTTATTTTGAAAAAAATGGATTTTAAGGAATAACCCAGAATTAAGTTATGACAATATGCAACTAAAACAAGTTCTTGCTAACGATAAAAAGGGAGCTTTGAATGTGGGGGCTGTTTTTATTTTACCTGAGAGATTTGAATTAGCCCCTCCTGATTGTATTTCGTCATAGATGAAAGAAAAGATAGGTAATCTCTTTTTTTAAAGTTATCGCCCCCACAACACTTATACAAAACATAACAAATACATGGTTTAACATTACATATAACCAGCATTTATGTATTCCAAATCCATAATTTTCTAAAACACCAAGTCACACCATAATCTACTAGTTAATTCTAACAATCACATCATTCAAATAATTCAACCCTTCCCTATTTCTCTCTATTTTGACCGGCTACATCACTCAACCAAAACACATAATTTTTCCTTCCATTTTTTATTATTTTACATCATTGACAATCCATTCCATCCTAATTACATCAAACATCAATAATTCTATATTTACCCCAAATTCTTTCAAGAACCCTAAATCAAAACATTCAAATGCATAATTTTCAATTTCTTCTATTCAAACTTGTTTAAATAGACTTAGAACAGCTTACCTAGCACTGAAACAAACTTCAAATATCAACCAATTAAGATTTCTCCACTCCCCAAACTCTTCCCTCCATTGTTGTGAGTTGCTGTCAATTTTCTCTTAATTCTTTGTTTGATTGATTGTTTAAGGTCTTTCCTAACTTTAGGTTTTAGTGCAATTTATGCCTTCTCTCTCAATGTTTTTAGTTAATTTTTCTCCTCCTTTTCTTTCTCTTTTCTCTAACTCAATCGGTAGATTTAAAGAGGAAGAGAAGCTGGTTGTTTAATTGTTTTAGCCAAATGATCATTTTGCCCTTAGTAAGTCCTTTTATTATTCTATTCGATAGTCACTATATTTGTTTTTAGCTCTTTCAAACTCTAATCATCCTAAAAGTTTACCCAACTATAAAACAGTATATTTAAGACTTCTCATAAAATTTCAGCCCAATCTGACGATTCAATTGAAAATTATACTGGATAGCGAAAATTATCTAATAAGAGATTTTACACTAAAAATCTAAATTTCTTGTTTTCTTCTTCTATATATCATATTTAAAAAATATATCTCATTAATTCTTAAGACTATTTCCTTATTCCTAGATACGTTTATCCTATGTTTTCATCCTTAAGCTCAATTACAGCTTATTCCTTATTCTTTGCACTATTTTCGATTATAACCCAAATTTTCACCAATATGTTGTTGTTGTTGTTGTTGTTCCTTTATGTGTTATTCATTTATTCTTCTTTTTTGGGGGCTTCGTAGTTTCTATGAGTCAGTACTTGTAGATTGAATCCAAACATTTATAAAGGAAATAAAAGCCTTTACCAATTGATAAAGTTGTTGTTTGTTTGCAGTATATTTTTCTAGAGTATCCTTTTATTTAGTAAGGAGTTTTTTTTATTATTTGACAATTTATTCTTTTATGATAAGAGGATAATTTAATCATTTTTATATAAGGTGAAGATAAACTCAATTTTAGATAAATAATCGAAATTAAATCAATGGTCTTTTAATAAATAACAAGAGATAACTATCAATTCGATCAAGAAAATATTATATAAAATACTATAATAAATGAAGCAAGTTATTGTCAAATAGTCATCTCAACTCAAAATATTATATAAAAAACTGTAATAAATAGAGCAATATATTGTCAAATAGTCATCTCATCTCAAGTTCTTAAGTTTTTATGTGAGGTGTTAGACTTCAATAATGATTTTATATTATTCTCTGATATACTTCCTCAAGTTTCAAGCCTTTTTTACTTGAAGCTTGTATATTTTTACCATTATCTTGTACTTCATTTTATTGATTTAGTTAGATTAAATGAGAGTAGTGAAAGTTAAACTCAAACCATTTAATTAACAAAGCTCTAATATAATATTATATTAAATAATCATTTTAGTTTTAAAAAAAACTTAAATTATTATAAAAATCCTGAAATTAATTTATATCACCTTCTATCATCTCTGTTGGGTTTTCCAAAACACATACACACAAAGAAAACGGTAAATTTAAATTTTTTCGAGAGTTCCAAGGATCTTGTTAGATAAATTTAGAGTTGTTTAGGGTTTATGCGAAGATTTCTGAAGATCAGATGTTCTTTTTGGCTTTTAATATTTATTTCAAGGCTGAGTTGTCGCAAACCACAAATCATTCAAATGTCTGGCTTGTAATGGTAATCCATACGAATTACTAGTGAGAAATCTTCTAAATGCTTTTAGGATTGAGAGATTGTCATACCTTGGAGTGCTAACTCTTATTATTATTATTATTATGTTTTAGATGTTTATGTATTATACTTTTCTCACCTTCTTTTTTTCTTTATAGAAAACAAGAGACATAACATTATATTTATCAGGAAATCTACAAAAGCGTTATAAATGAAAAAAATATCAATTTGCCCTTAAAATAATATCATATATATTATTTTAGGATAATTTTATAAATTTATTCAATCAAGTCCTTCCTTGAATTTTTTAGATCTAGAATTGTAATCACATGTATTAATTACATTTTAATCCTCAATTTCTAAACTTTAATTACAATCAAGTTACACTTGATTAATCATCCCATTTTAATTTATGACCAATGATTCTTATATGCGTGACCCATTAAGTTTCTTAATAAGTTGGTCCAAATATAAATCATAATCCTATGTAAAATAAAATTAAATAAATTAAACAATTTAATTTATTATCAATTCAATAATTAATTAATTTATATTTGAAGATCAAGTACAATGTTTAACAACTTATCATGATCTCCTAAATATTAGGAAAGTCATAAGTAGTTTGACTTTACATTTCTGTGACTAGTTTCCCGGTGTAATTATTATCTTTTCATTGTGAATGTTCAAATTTAAACATTATAGCATGAAGTATATCTACTTTGTTAAATCATTTTAGCTCTCAACATTACAGTTATTGATTATTTGAATAAGATTTTGAAACTCTTTTCAAGACTCATTTCACCTTGGTCAAGGATTTCACTATTAATATATACTATTTGAGAACAAATAAAATATATTTTTTAATTCATCTAATGTGATGAATCATCTATTAATGACTCAAATACATTTATATAGTTTATGTTTTACCCAATATATGGATATTTTCTATCGTTGATTAGGACAACGTGTGGTCAAGATCAAAGCATAACACTCTTTATATAAGATAACTTAGTAATATCAAGTTTAAGGATCAATTACACAACTATTACAAGAGCTTTTCCATAAACATAAGTGATCTCTTCATATAGAATTTTCCCGTGGGTCAATTCAGTGTACATGTCGTATGATAAACACCTGCATATTAGTTTAAAGTATCTCTCATACTTTAGTTTATAAGAGCAGTTGCCTCCATTCATAAAGAAATGAACATAATATGTACCGATATCAACAACTTTAATTAATATATAATTTTAATAGAATATATTAACTAGGAACAATGTTTTGATGCAAAATAAATCTCATAGTTATAACAACTTTATAATTTTTTTTGCAATGCATTTTTATCTCATGGACCTTATCTTTATTCTAAATTCATTAATTAAATATTAAATTCATTAATAAAATATATATTAATATTAAAAATAAAAAAAATTTCTATTAATAATAAATATATTCTACATTAATAAAATCAGTACTATATATAATTGACTAATTAGCTCCCTCACATATTCACTAACAACTCTACATGAAACATTTTAGTGCCAGCAAATGTTTGACCATATAAAGATAAAGAAAAAACTAACAGCCAGAATGCATGTTTTATTAGTTTGGTGGTGTTTTTTATTATTATTATTTGGTTAAAGGTATATGGATAAAAAAAAACTGTAACTATGCTTAGGCAATGGTGAGACAAGTAATTTTGGTTACACCTACCTTCACATATTTAAAACGTGTTTAACATGGTAGCTAAAATATTATTTGTTAAAAATTAAATTTTTTTATTTAAAAGTAACTTATTTTAGTGTTTTTAAATTGTTTTTATATGTTAAAATTAGAAATAAATTCTAAAAAATAAAAAATATTTTAAAAAACAATTACTATCATAATATTAAACACAATAATAAAAGTTGAGCTTGACTTACTTGCTCATCTAAGCTTTAATATTTCTTTTTTATTTTTTAAGTGTTTTTTTTAGAAAAATTAATGTTGTGAAAATAGTGAAAATGGATTCCAGAAGTATAAATAAAGTTAGAAAGGTGATCAAAACTGCAATTCTAATAAATAGTATTATATTTAATAGAAGTTAGATTGAAAGAGACATACAAGGGTTGAAGTCTTCTCCATGACACTAATTGTTTTAAACATGGACCGGTCTAGTGGTCTACCATATTAACTTGATATCTAATTAGTTTAGAGTTTGAATTAATTTGGGTTAAAATTTTTTTTAAAAAAATAGTTATACTATTTAAAAACCTAGATTAATCTTATTAACTTGAATCACCATTAATATATTAACTCCTTTTTCTTTATCATAATAATTTGTTTTGGTTATTTTTAAAAATAATTATTTTAAAATCAACTTAAATTGACCTTTTTAAACTTATAACTTAAACCTTGCTCCAAGTCGGTCCAATTTTTATGTGTCTTGTCTAATTTTGTTTTAATATATAACTAGAGAGGGGGGAGGGAATTAATCTATTCATGTTCTCGTTGTATGTGACCACCTAGTTTATAATTTTTTTTTTAGTTTAATATGGGTGTCTGAGCCAGTACTGCGCGCACCTCGACTAATCCCACGAGCCCTGAAGTTAACGACCATGTAAGCCTCCAGTGGTCATCATATGAGCAATCACAGGGCTCGAACCTGAAACTACAGAGGGAGCAAACCTCTTAATTCCAAGCTCTTACCATTGGGCCACCACCTAGATGGTTTAGTTTATAATTTTATTTGCATGGTATCCGGTATACATGAAGACAATATCTTATCACAAAACTCGTAAATGCTCGTATGACATTATCTATTGGAAGAAATTATTTTATTACTAATTACTGTAATGTTTGATACTAAAATGAACATTTTTGCTTTTTATTAATAAATTAATCTAATTAGTATTAAACCCAACAATCTAAAATTAAAAAATAACTTAACTGGGATCCAATAAATATTAATATAAATATATGAGTTTTTTAAAATGATAATTGGTATTCACATATATATTTATTATTTATTGGATAAGAAAGTCAATTATTTATACTCTGGCTTTGAATATTTATCACGAATCTAGATAGAGGGTATATTGGTCATTTCAATAGATAAATTCTAAAGATTTTTTATTTACACGCTCAGACCTTAGCAACCATGCCGTCTTCTCCTAGCAATACTACTCTACAGTCCCTCCCATTTTCCTCTCTTGCCAACTAACCACCTTCACCAAAAGCATCTAACGAACCATGACGTGGCGAGTTTCTATTCTAAGAACAATTACAATTAGGCTACAATAGTACCTTTTAGACCTACACTTTACTCACAACGGCGGAACTATTTTGTCACATTGAACCTCCTACTATGAAAATGTGCAATTACATCCTTGAAATTTGATTTGTTTTTTATCAACCTAGTTTTTACTACACGTTGTGTATCTTCCACTAGGATAGTAAAAATTATTAAAAAATAAAACCATTTCAATCAAGAAAATAAAAAAATGCTGAATAAAGTTTCGATAATACTTTATATTAATTTACTTGCACAATTCTTCAAGTTAATTTTTAAAACATGAAACTTGCCAAAATTTATATTGATCTAATATCAAAATTTATTTTAATTATAAAAATATAGATGTTAAAATCTAAATTTGTGACTATTTGATTATTAAATTTTTAATATTATATCAAATAACTATATTATTTTTTAAATATTTTAATAAAATTTAAAAAATATTGTTATATTAACTTATTCACAAAGAATGGTATGGTAAAAGCATTGTTTTATTATCAAAGTTTTTGTTATAAAATTTATAATTATATATATTGAATGCTCATTAGAATCTCTTATATTTCATAACTCTCGGGTTTAGTTTGTTAGTTTTCCATGACACTTGAATTTTCTAGTGTCCTTTAATGTTCTCATTCTCTTCTTCTATAAATAGATTACTTGTCTTGTATTTCGAGTATTAAAACATATATAAGAAAATATATGAATTTCTCTTTTAAGTTTTATTCTAAATATATATATTCTTACTTGTTCTTTATTTTTTAACACATTATCTACATGATCACTCTAATTAATTTATATTGAAATTTTGGCACGCATGAACTCTTATATTACGTGGCTTGTATCAATTTCAATATTTTTTTCTTTTCATTATTGTTCATACTTTATGGATATATATTTGGTTTCGTAACTTATTTTGACAAATTTTCTTTTTTTTTTATTCATCAAGATTTAAAATTCCTAAAGAACTAATATTGTAAGTTCCTAAATAATTAAATAAATTAAATATAGTTCTTGAAGAACTAGTATTTCTAAAGAACTAAATAAATAGAAGTCTTAAAAAACTGATTTTTTTTTGTATTCATGATTTTATTTAAGTTATTTTTTTATATAGATAATGTCGAATTTGACAAAACTTGAATTTACCGTTTTTGATATATCTAGAAATAATTATTTGTTATGGATTCTTGACACTAAGATCATCTAGAAGCTATGAATCTTCAAGAGACCATCAAAGAAGAAAATAACACATCCTTGTAGGATCATGCAAAAGCAATGATTTTCATTCGCCACCATCTCCATGAAGGATTAGAAGTTGAATATCTCATAATAAAAGATTTTACCATATTTCCTCAAGCTCATTATGATTGGTTGCACCTGAGGTTGTTAGATTTTAAATCGATTAATGAATGCACTTCTATTTTTTTAAAATTACCTTATAATTGAAATTGTAGGGTGAAAATATCATAGAAGACCGAATGTTAGAAAAGATAGTATGTACTTTCATGTCTCAAATATTGTCTTGCAGCAACAATATAAAGAACGTAATTTTAAAAGGTATTCAGAACTAATTTCATGTCTTCTTGTGGCTAAACAAAATAATAAGCTTTTGATGAAAAACCATCAATCTCATCCCGTAGGTTCTAAACCATTTCTTGAAGTGAATGAAATCTTTATCTAAAAGACAAGAAAGAACTAACGGTATAGATATGAAAAAAATAAATGAAAAATGAGAAGCGATAATCCTTCAAAAGACAACCCGCCATACCACCAGAAAAGGAGACATAAAGAACTCAAATAAAAAAATGCAAGAATTTGCATAAACCTGAAGATAAGTACCATAGATGTGATATGCATGGTCATTGGTCTTGCACGATCACTAGAAGAAGATGAAGAAATTATTGGTCTAGAAGTATCACATCTTAATTCTATTAAAGTACTCGTGTATCTTGCAAATTGCACAAGACCGAATATAGCTTTCGCATTTAATTTATTGGTAAGATATAGTTCCACTCCCACAAAAAGATATTGGAATGAGGTCAAACATATACTTCGTTATCTCCGTGGAACAACTAAAATGAAGTTATTTTATAGTGGATTAAATTCACAATTGATTGGATATGAAGATGCAGGTTATCTCTCTGATCCCTCTAAAGAGAGATTACAAACAAGTTATCTATTTACCTAATGAGGTATTGTAATTTCTTGGAGATCTGCCTAACAAACATTAGTGGCTGCTTCATCAAATCATTCAGAAATTATTGCAATCCATGAAGCAAGTCGAGAATGTATATGGCTAAGGTCAATTATCCAGTACATAAAAAGAAAAATGTGGATTGTCAACCATTCAAGTAGTCCCACAATAATGTTTGAAGATAATGTTGTCTATATCACTCAACTTAGAGGAGGATACATTAAAGGATACAAAACAAGGGATATCTTACCAAAATTCTTTTATACTCACGAGCTTCAACAGAAAGAAAAAATTGGCATCAAGCAAATTAGATCAAGTTATAATATGACAGACTTATTTATAAAGTCTTTGTCAGCCTCAACTTTCAAGAAGCATGTCCATAATATAAGAATGTGTCATCTTAAAAATTTATCATAAGACATGTACTTTTAAGGTGAAGTCAATGCAAATTGTATTTTTTTTCTTCGCTTAGGTTTTCCCCATTCGGTTTTGCTTTTTAAGGTTTTAATAAGGCAATTTGATATTTTTGTGAATCATGAAGTATTCAAATATGGATCTTGAAGTATCTATATAAAATTTTCTATTAAATTCTAAAGTATTCAGAAATCACATGAGAATGTTCTACTATTTCTCCTTCACTTGGGTTTTTTTCCCATTGGATTTTTCTTCGCAAGATTTTAATGGGACACATTTTTACTATATGGTCATTCAAGGGGAAGTGTTATAAAATATGTAATATAAAATATGTAATTATATGTATTGAATGCCGATTAGAATCTCTTAGATTTCATAACTTTCGGGTTTAAAATATGACTAACTCGGTTAAAAATTAAGGTTGACTTGATGATTATATCAATTCGAATATGATTCGATTAAAACTTGATTATTAATTTATTGATTTTTTTTAAAATTTTTTTTATCAAAATAATATCATTTTAATTAAAAAAATAAATTTACTCTCAACTCGTAACCATAGCTTGTCCCGTATTGATGGAGTTAAGTTTCAAAAACATGTGAAATAGTGTGCACTAGGCAAAATATTGATGAAATGGCGTACAAATCATAGAATATTAATCTTTAATGATTTGTGCGCTTTTTGTATCGTGCAAGATAATATATAGTACAAGGACGAGAAAAGTCGTGAGGTGGAGGAATCTAAACTTAAAGCCAGGTGTCAACTAAATGAAGAGAGTAAAATTATAAACAGAAACCGCGAGTGGAGATATCATTCTTGTCCTTGTAAACGGACCAGAAATAGAGACCCCTATCTTTCTCTTGATGAAATACACAATTAATCCCTTATTTTGAGAATCTTATCATATTTATCCCTATATTTGTGGTTTAATCATTATTGCCCTTATGCTTAAAACTCGTGGTCATATTTCCCCTGTTTTTTTTTTTGTTTTTTTGGGTCATTTCTACCCCTATATTTTCTGTTATTCGGTTTAATTATATATATATATATAATTAATCCCTTATTTTGAGAATCTTATCATATTTATCCCTATATTTGTGGTTTAATCATTATTGCCCTTATGCTTAAAACTCGTGGTCATATTTCCCCTTTGTTTTTTTTTTTGTTTTTTTGGGTCATTTCTACCCCTATATTTTCTGTTATTCGGTTTAATTATATATATATATATATATATATATATATAAGAATAAGAATTGTAAGTACAAGGGTAATAGTAAGTAAATCAAGAGTATAAGAGTAAATATGACCAAACTTTAAATACAGAGGCCAAACAAATATATTTCATCCGTCTTTCTCTCTATAAAGAAAGAACCAAACCCGTAAAAATATTTCAGTTCTCCTCTACCAAGAAGTTAAATCTTTCTCCTCCATGAACACCTAGCTTTCTTGAGGCAAGTACGTCTCCCTCCCTCCCCCTCTCTTTCTAACTTTATCTCTCGATATATATATAATATAAATATATTTTTATATACATATATCATGCTGCTGCTGCTGCAGTTTATGTTGTGTTTTCTTAAGTGGGTATATATACAAGGTCACGTTTTGTTTACTTTTAATCTATAACTTGTGAATCGGTGCGTAACGAAGCACACCCATTTCTGCTTTCAGCCTGCCTATTGCTCTCTCCCTCTCTCTGTATATCAAACTTTGGTCTTGACGGGTTTTGTGTTTTATCAATGGAGGTATAGTAAATTTTTTATCTTGAATGTTGTTGGTTTGGTTGTTGTTACTTTTAATTGCTTTCTTTAACATAGAGTATCTAGTTTTGGATTTAATATTTTTAGTCTCTTTGGGTTTTGTTAACGGTTTCTTGTAGTATTATGAAGTAGAAGAAAGAGTAGAATTTTGTTGGGGGGTCATTTTGGAGTTCTTGTTTTTGTTGGTAGTAAATATTTTTGTCTCTCTTGTGCCTTTTGGCTGTGTATAAGTATGTTTAAGCTTTGAGCTTTTGTTGTGTTTTGGGGTTTGGGATTGGTTATGGAGGTGAATGATTAAATATGCGTAATGGGTTCTTTTCATTGTATTTTTTGCTTTGTAAAGTTCGAGTCTTTTTGATACGGGGTTGCTTTGCTGCTGGTCTCGGGTTGGAACATGGATATGGGTTGGAGACTTTTGGCTTGGTTACTATGGTTTTACTAAAGTTGCCTGGTTTTATCTGTAAAACTGTGCATGTATTTTTTTTTTCGGGGTTTGGTGATTTTCTGTAGAACTGTGCTTATGATTATTTTTTGCATTTGCAGCTTATTAAATTTCCTTAGGAGCTTTTTTTTTATTTGTTCAATACTACTTTAATTGGGAAAAAATATTTTTCTTAATTTTGATAAGTAAATAATTAAATAAATTACTGTTTTGCATGTCTTTTGACTGATATGGAAAATAATTTAATTCTAGCTGAAAGTATGGATTTTTTTAATTCCTTGGAACCTGTTTTTAAAAAAATAGCTGAAATTTTTTGTTTGATTAGAGCACAAGGATAGATGTTTGAGCAAATTAAAAAAAATTGTTTTGTTTTCATTTCTTTTGTTTATATTTTGGTTGGAAAACATGATCAGTGATATAGGAGTAGCTGTTATCTTCATAGTATTCATCAATCATCAAGCCTAAGTTTTTTTTTTTGCTTACAATGCAAGACACCTTTGTTCCTTTTATTTGTTTTTTCTTTTAAATTTTAATTAATCATTTTTGTTTTTTTGAACTCCTTTTGCAGATGGATGTTATCAAAGGGAATTCTGAGTGGAATTGCATTGAAGATGAATCTGCTGAGCAATTGCTTTCTCCAGGTATTTGTGAGGCCTACAGAGATCCTGAGCTGCTTCCTCGCATTGGAGATGAGTATCAAGTTCAAATTCCAGCTCTTATGACAGAATGTGTCTACGGGTTGCTTGTAGAAAGTCCAGCTCATGCAATAATCTCGTCTGCTACTTACCATGATTTTTTGGTTGGATTGCCTTTATCATTAACGTGGGTCATTGAGGAAGTCGAGAGCATTAAACATGAACCACGAGATTATCCCTGTGGTTTGACTGACACTTCCGATATAAATAAGTCTGTAAAACCTGAAAGCATTAGAGAGGCAAATATTGTTCCAGAAGTTGACTTGAAAGCTAAGGTTGAGCGTATGGATGTTACTGTGAATGATGGCATAGAAGTAGGAGAATCTGCGAAGTTATGTCTTCAGCCAGAAATAAGTAATGAAATGCTTTGTGAACTCGGTGGCAAAGATTACTGCTTGGTTCCTGGTTCTGTGGGCAACCCTTGGAGTGATTCAGAGGAGGACGGTTTTCTTCTTGGTTTATATATTTTTGGAAAAAATCTTGTTCAAGTGAAGAACTTTGTTGAAAGCAAGACGATGGGTGACATACTCTCATTTTATTACGGGAAATTTTATAGGTCTGACAGATACCATAAATGGTCAGAATGCCGTAAAATAAGAAACAGAAAATGTGTTTATGGGCAAAGGATTTTTACAGGATCAAGGCAACATGAAATGTTATCTCGTTTGCTTCCACAATTGTCAGAGGAATGCAAAAATATTTTGCTTCAGGTATTTTATGAAGTATTTCTAGATGCAGCACAATCTTAAATGCCAAGATTCACCAAATGAGTGAACTCATGGACGACAATGCACAAAACACAAACACATGGATGACTATGCACAAAAGACAAACACGTTCTCACATATCTGAAGGTCACAATGTATATTCTGAATTAGTTAATTGCTTTCAAGAAATATGTTTTAAGCACCTTTGTTGAACTATTTGCCAAAATTATTGTGTGAGCTTCTTTAAACATTGCATTATTTGTACAAAATATGAGAATGTTTCAACTTTCAATACTACATACAGAATAGATGTTTATACTTTCTCCATGAATTGACAGATGGAGCTGGTATAAATTCTTTACATGATATGCTACTGCATTATTTTCATCCTTTATTTGGCTGATGTTATAACATAATTGAAACAAAGCCATTTTGCTAATGATTTGTGATTGGTTGTGTGAAAGCCTACAAATGCAGTTAAATTTTTTTCCACTGAGGATGGCTGTTAGATGACAGTACAAAAAGGGTGGTGTGAACATTGATTTGAGATGCAAGCTTCATAGTTTCTCTGCTGATAGGCCTGTCCTATGTTTGTGGTTCTTATTTTTTGAAAAGAAAATTTTGCAGTGCTTGGCTGTTTCTCTTTGATCTTATCTAGTTCATCGCAAGTCCATAACATCCTATTTGAATATTAGTTTCATCATTTGGCAGGCTGCTAAGGCATTTGGTGAGGGAAAAATGTTGCTGGAAGAATATGTGTTCACTTTAAAGGTGATGGTCGGATTGCATGCCCTAGTAGAAGCTGTGGGAATTGGTAAAGGGAAGCAAGACCTCACAGGCATTACCACGGAGCCTCTGAAGTCCAATCAAGTTGCTCCTGTCCGTCCAGAAATACCAATTGGAAAAGCATGCTCGACCCTTACACCTGTTGAAATTATCAACTACCTAACTGGTGGCTACCGCTTAAGCAAAGCCCGATCAAATGATCTGTTCTGGGAAGCTGTTTGGCCTCTTTTACTTGCAAGAGGTTGGCATTCTGAGCAGCCTAATGATCATGGTTTTGCTGCTGCCTCCAGGCATTCTCTGGTCTTTCTGATCCCTGGCATCGAGAAGTTTTCAAGAAGGAAACTAGTGAAAGGAGACCACTATTTTGATTCTGTCAGTGATGTCCTGAATAAAGTTGCTTCGGATCCAACGCTTCTTGACCTTGACATTGGAGAAGATAAGGGTGATGTTAGCAAGGAAGGAACCGCATGGAGCAATAAGACAAATTTGAACCAGGGAAATTTTCCTGGTCAACAACGCCATTGTTACCTCAAACCTAGAACTCCAAGCCGCACTTCAAATGCCATGATGTTTACCGTTGTTGATACAAGTCTTGCCACTGGGGAATCAAAAAGGGTGAGGGAACTGAGGAGTTTACCCGTTGGACTGATGAGCATATGCACCTCCAGAAGTGATTCTGAAGATAGTGAATCTGATTCTTTGAAGGTGCCAGCTGGTGAACCTGATTCTTCTGAGAACCTGTGTTCTGATATGAATGGGACTACCATGACAAAATCCACAAAGAATGATTTGGACAAGGGAGTATTTTCTGACAGGGAAGATGTTGAAGATAATGCTTTAAAGCAGAGTTTCCGTATAAATGGTTCAGGTTTTGCCAAGGTTCCTGAAAAAATTCCCGAGTACCAGAAAGCTGATAAGTGTGATAGTATGCAGACAAGAAAGCGTATCAAGCGTCAAGCAACCCAGAGAGGCATACTTTGTGACAGAAAACTTTTGGATCCAGTGGCAAAACGTCAACAGAGATTAATTGCTTGTGACCACACAAAGACAAGCTGTGGCACAATTGATAGACATGGATCAAAACAAGATGAGCCTGGTTGTGCCGGAGAAGGTGATATCAGAGAGGATTTTCTCTTTCGAGTGGATCCACCCATGGAGAGGTTATCAGCTACAATTTCTTCTAGAGGCAGTCCAAATATTAGTAATGAAAGCACTCTCAGCAGTAATTCTTCTGGTGATGACCATCCTCATGAGAAACTTCAAACTCGGGCATTGATAGACCTGAACATGCCTGTACCTCATGATGCCGAAACGGAACCTTTAATGATGGGAGTGACAGAGGTAAAAGATGATAAAGCAAGCAGGCAAACAAAGGATTTTGGGATGCTAAAAATCTCCACATCAGTATGTGATTCTACTCCTCAGCAGTCACCTGATATGAACTTGCGAAGACACAGCACAAGAAACCGACCGCTGACCACTAAAGCTTTAGAGGCTCTCGCTTGTGGCTTTTTAAGCATAAAGCAGAAGCGGAAGAGTAGAGATGTTTTTTCTCTAGATAACCAGATGTCGAGGCCTTCACGATGTGCTCGTAGTAAGATGAGAATCACTGAAAACTTCCAGGCTGATATGACAGATTTTGAAGGAGATGAAAGAAGAAATGGTGGTTGCAAGAGTAATGGTGGCATGGTTAGTGAGGTTCAGATTTAAATCATGGGTAGTGTTGCAACCTTGGGCTTCAAGATTCTTTTGGTGCTGATTTGCCAATTTGTAGCATAGGAATGAGACCTTAAGACTCTGGAAGACTCAGCTCTTCTCAGCTGCTGAAGTACCCAAGACTTCAATGGAGCGCTCCTTTTTCTTGCTTCAAACTACAACATGCATGGCTTCATGCAAACTTCACAATGATCAGAATAGAACTATATACTTTCCAAGACCATGTCTACAATGGACCGAGAACCCTGCGAAATGTCTAGCATCAGACAACAACATGGAGAAAATGTTACTTGTTAGTCAAAATGTTCTTTTTCAACAACATTTGACAGTACAGATACTTCTTGATTCCCATCTCACCTTTGCTTGATCGAGCCACCCATTTCCCCTTATCCAAAGCTTGGATCAAAGTCAATTGTAGCCTTAAAAGCCCATGCATATGACCGAAGCTTGACTGCTGTTTTACTTCTTGAAAATGTTTTTTGAGTTTTATTTCATTAGGAAAATGTCATTGGGCTAATCCTTTATAAATTTTGTCATCTTCAAAATCTTTACTCAAAAAAAAAAAAAAAAGAGAAATCTTTTGTAGTCAACATAACAAAAAATAAATTAAAAATAAAAGTTATATAAATGTTTGAATAATGTTTGCAAATTGATTTAAATTATTCTTTTAATTTTTATTATAAAGGATTAATATTTAACTAAATTTGTGTCAAATTTTACTTTACTAAATATATGAAAACTTTCAATTTTAACTTCAATCTTTCAAGAAATTGCTTACAGTTTTTTTTTTTTTGCCAAATACATATTTAACTTTGATTATATTTCATCATTATTTATAGAAATGGCTTTTGATTATGATTAAAGTTAAAACTAGTTTTCCATTATCACACGCTAAATGTTTATTTTTAGATAGTTATTAGTTAGTCGTGTTACGTAAGAGGTATGATTCAAAATTAACTATAAACTAAAAAAGGAGGAGTTTTATTGTACCCCTCCTTAAAAAAGCACTATTCATTTAAATAATGCTCTGTTTTTTTTTTGTCTTCTTTTTTTATTTTCTTTTAATAATTTTTTTTAATTTTATCATTTAATATTATATTTTTTTTTATTGAATTATGATGCTCTCATGATACGTATTGTGGGTTTAGCGGGTTAACCCGGTTGACATAAGTTTTTTTTTTCTTAATTAACTTTTTTTTCTAATTTTATCATTTAATATTGGGTTGATTGAGAATTAGTGTAAATTCTTGGATAAAATCCACAAAGTTAATAATGAAAAATATCATGTTGAGTGAGTAAATCGAGTATTAGAGTTAACAAGATGACTTTGAATTTTGAGAATTTGAAATAAAATGTTCATGTATTGATTTAAAAATAAAAGTATGAAAATGAAGGAAAATAAAAAAAACAACGAAATGCATATAACTACCAAATGATAAAAAGCGAAAGTAATCTTCTGACCGTTAGATTGAGATAAAATTTACGAGTAACATCTTGATATTTTGGTGATGTAACCATATTATTCGATAGTTTCACCTACATCTACCTAATGTTTTGTCCATGTTTTATATATAAAATACCTTGATATTCTTTATTTTATGTTTTGAAGGCACTTTTGGATGGAAGATGCAAAAAGGAGTAAATTGGAGGTAATTGGCAGATTTGATGTTCAATCAATGTTTTCTGCGAGAGCGTGAGTTCTAGAGATCGAAATGAAGTGATTCTAGTGGCACTAAAAAGCTAACATCCATACCTTTCTGGAAATGTAATGCAAGAAAAATAAAAAGAGAAAGATCATGGAAATCACATCCTGCAAAGTCAAATCTCGCATTCTGCCAATGTTGACCTTTGGCCATTCGAAATTTAATATCTGGAGCTACAGAAGTACAATTGATGCAAACTCAATTTTCATGGATGCCTGACTTAAATACCTATCAACGCTCCAATTTTCAGCCAAACACGATGTCATACAAGGGAGATATGATTTTTCAAAGATGACAACTGAATTCTGCCAGCAAACAGGTTTCGTGAAGAACAAGTCCAAATTACATTCCGAAGCATCTAAACCATCATCCAAGTTTTTATATCAGCAATTTAGCTCCTCTAAGTCGAGCTTGAAGATTTCATGCAAGGCTATTTCTCCTTTTAGGAAAAAATAGTTATTGAAGTACTTAAATGTAAACCGCCAACTCAAGGGAGGACTACTTTGTAAAATAGAGACTAGGGTTTCTTAGCATATAAAAAGAAAGAGAGAAGGAGGCAAAGCCAGAAAAAGAGGGAGAGCAGAAGGAGGCAGCAGCCGGCAGAGAATAAACACAAATTCTCTCCTCTACAAACCCAAAAATCATGCTCTTTTCATTCTTTAGAAGTAGTTGTTCAATAGTTATGCAAGGCTAAGCTCTTTTCTTGGTTGCAAGGACACAACAAACCTTCGGATTTCAAGAACCGTGAGATTTATTCTTCCTTTTATTTTCGCTTATGTTATGAATGAGTATGATTGTTTTCCTATGCATATTTCCTATGATTGTTGTTGATGATTGCTAGAGCGGACTCTAAGTTATTGTTGTGAACAATCTATTGCTAAGTTTAATATCAAAACCGGAGTTGTGATATATGAACTTGTGAAGCAACTAAGCTTGATAATTATGGCGGAACTACGTTATTGAACTTAGGGAGAACATTTGAACAAAGTGACATAAGTCATGGACAGCTTGTATGTTAATCTTGATGAAATTATCTAGTTCTTAAAGCTACCATTAAATTGAATCATTAGTGCGGACACTTTGATTGTTTGTTGGTTAGGATTAGTTATACGGCGGATCCGTTAATTAATCAACGTTAAGAAAAGATAAAATTTCGAACATAAACCGCAATTTTTGTTTCAAGGATCGGTTCTAATTTCCGTTGGTGGATGTGTGCTTGCGACCAAGGTTTGTTTTCTTGATAAGTTTCGGTTTTAATTGATTTTGTTTGCTAGTTTAATTGCTGCCATAGTTTAGATAATCACAAACCAAATCCCCCCAATTACATAACGTACAACATAAAAATCTGACTTGAAACTTCCTCGTGGGATCGACCCCTTGCTTGCTCTATACTATCTTGTGTGTTGTGTTTGAAGCTAGGGTAATTAATTTGTGCGACCGCGACATCGCAACATTTGGTCAACCTTCTTTTAAAATTTTAGATCAATCGTATTTTGAAAAGACCATTCAAAATTATTAGTGGCCAAGGGGGGTACATGTAAGAAATATTAAGAAGTATAATTTGGGAAAAATTATTAAAAAAAAATACAAGTTAGCCTTTATAAGTGAAAGGTCAACAATAGCTTAAGGAAAAGAACAAAAAATGAGTTCTTTTATGTCCTCCTCCTATTTATTTCAAATTGAAATTGTAGCTGCCGTCTCAATATTAAAGATGAAATGGAAATTTGATGATTATGTGAGAAAAACAAGTTTACAGGGGGAGAGATTGGGTGATGTGAGAGAAACAAGTTTACAGGGAGGGAGAAAGAGAGGATAAAGGGCTAATAGCAAGGAAAATTTAGAGGTAGAAATAGACCATGAGTTGAGAAGGAAGAAGGTGTTGATGAAGAAATTCGTATGGGAATTTACCATTGCTCATCCAAATTTATTAAGTGAGTTACTCTTCTATAAAATATTATCATTAATTAGTGTTTAATTATAAAAATTGAATAAATATTCAATTATTAAAGTTAGGGTTTATGGATGAAACTCGGGGGAAATGAAAATTAAGTGTAGAATTGTGAAATAAAAGTTTAAAGATAAGGAAATGAATGAAAATTGTTGAAGGAATTTGGCCTAAGGGAGACCTTTAACTTTCAGCCAAATGGGAAAGCATAGGGGGTGTTCTTTCAATTTAGATTTCTATGTATATAGTGTGTTGTAAGAGCATGTTGATAGTGGGAACTCCAAAATTTAACTAAAAGGTTGGGAAGTAAATCATGATATCGGTTAGGTTCATTGTGTGTTGGGTGAGTTGAATGTCATTGAATGTGTACTTGAGATATTTTATGCAACTATTATGGAATGTGGTACTAGCTTGAAAACATGTTAAGACAAGAAGAATTAAAGAAAGGAACATCTAGTAAGCTTGGGGTTAGGTTTCAGCCAAATGAGGAATGATACGAGGGATATTTCTTTGAATGTAAATATATGAACATGATAAAAATGATTGCTCTAGTATAGCTGTATTAATTATGGACAAGATTTTTATTCATAGAGATTCATTTCTTCTTCCTTGTTATGATGTCAATTGATGTAGTTAACAAAGTATAACTCATGTTGTGATTAAGTATAATAGAAATAAATGACAATGTGTTGATTTGAAAATATGTTAGTTAATGTAAGATGAAAGAAGAACACTAAATAAATAGGAACCTAAGCTTCGACCAAGTAAAGAAATAAGAGGAAGAAATCTTGTATGATCTACTTAATACATGTTACAGGGAAAAACAAACATTATTGAATGGGTTTAAAATCATCTTGTTAATGGTTGTTGCTACCCATTTTTAAATAATAAGATAAATGTGAGAAAATACACCTGAAGCAAACTCGAAAAGAAATGCCTGAGCCCAATCATGAAAGACCATAATGCTAAGCAAGGTTGGTAAGTCGAAATAATGTTCAAAGTACTGTGCTTCTTCTTCTTTTTTAGTTTTTGGCTGATTGAGGGGGCACTTTCAAACGACTGAATGCGACGTTTTCGACCACCCCAAGGCTGATACCACCATCATTCGACTAAGAAACACCCCTCTACAACTCCATGTATATAATAACAAACATTTATGTTCCATTTTCTCTATGGATCTCCATAACATCTTGTCCCTAGTCAGCCAAAACCATAGTTTCAGACGTTATGTTGTTTGAGTGGACACTTTCAAACGATCGAATATAGAGCTATAGACCTCCAAATCAAGCAAGAGTGGGTTCGGTCGAAAGGCATGCACCTCCTCTACCAAGTCCAGGTGGTCTCAAGCGATGTTGACATCAGAGATACTCCGATGAAGTCCTGAAAGTGGCCAACTCAGTCAGCTTTAACAGGGATATTCAGTTGCAGAAGAGCGCCCAACTTTCTTGTTGGTTTCCATTTAGAAACCTCCAAAAGGATCATATCAAGGGTTTAAAACCTTTTTCTTAGGATCCAAGGAGAAGAAACACTCACCTTGGTCCCTAAGCACCTTACAAAACCACCTACACCCAAAACTAGCACCCTTATGGCAAAACCAGCTAGGTTTTATTCATTTGATACCCTAGACAACCCATCTAGAAGGCCTAAACCTGCCTATAAAAGAGGAGGTCGAAGAACACAAAAAAAAATAGATATAATAGAAAACTAAGGGGAGAAAACATAGAGAAACAAAGGGAAAGAAAAGAAAAGAGAAACTTAGGCTAAAGGGCAAGGGTCCTACCCAGAACGTTTCCAAGCCTTTAGTTATGATCTAGGGAGGTCTGAAAACAAGAAGAAAGGGAGGTAATACCAAGAACCAATCCATATTTAGATTTTTGAAACTAAAAAGGTATACACTTTTAGATTTTTGAAATTAAAAAGGTATACACTTTCTTACCTTGAAAATGAATTCCATGAGGTCTGCTAGATCTTTCTTTTGTTTCAATACTGAGTTTCGATTGCCATGAGATGTTCTCGATTACTTTCCTGTCTTTTTCTTTATATTAAGCTTGGATTTAAAGCTTGCCAAAGATGGCAACAAAAAGACAGGGACACTTTCTATTAATAAAAGAATAACCCCTACTTCTAAGTAGCTAACCTCACGATTTAAAGTGAAAATGGTCAGATTTTGAAGCTCTTTATGTAAAAATACATTTGCTGTTTTGAGTTGATAGTCATTTAGGTTTGGAATCAATAACTTTTTTTTTTAGTTTTTGTGTTGTTTCTTGACACGACCAAAAGATTAATGTCTTCTCCCAAGTGCAGGAGTGTCGAAGTAATAAATAACCCGGCAAGACCGGGGTCGAACCACAGGGATGTTAACTATATAAATTATAAACAACAACAACAACAATAATAACAATAATAAAGAGAGCTTTGAGATGTGATATTGATATAAGGATTAAACAATGATAAAAACAATTGTCAAGGTTAGAGGATCCACTAATGGTATTTCAAACAAGTATAGTATAAACTCTTATTACTCAACTGGAAACCACACACAAAGAAAGTTCCAATCGGATTAAAAATTGTTAACATAATTACATTAGTTATCTTATTCGAATAATGCTAATACTTGTAAATGTTGTCAGGCATTCATGATTATAACTTATGTTAACAACAAATTAAGTTCCTTTCATAGCACATGTGTCGGTTATAGCATACGGTTGGACTATGAAAGTGCCAAGTATTTGTTGTACCAAGGGTTATACAACATAAATCTAGATTAACCATTTAACAAGCAAAGTATTAAAAGTGAACAAGATAACAAATATAAAACATGTTAGTATCAAACATTAAGGTCCATGTTGAGTTTATACTATACTTATTCTTACACCATTAGTGTAACCTTTTCACCTTGACATAATAAACTTAGCTAAACATAATGAAAGAGAGAAACATAAATAAACAAGATAAGAACATAAATAAGATATAAGTTAACTAAGTAAAGGAAAGGAAATGAAAAGCATAAACAAGATATTAATATAAACAACACTTAAGCATTACAAAAATATAAAGAGAGAGCAAGAGCATGATCTTGATCTGAAAACCAAGATGCATAAATGCATGGCAAATGCCTCATTTTATAGGCCAAAATTTGAAACTATTGATTTGATGACTAATTGTTGAGTGGGTGGCCACATCTTGACTTGGTGACAATCCTTATCTTCTTGTCTGAACAAAACGTCATTGATAACGTCAGAATTTGAACAGACTTAAATCATGAAAGTTCTAGGACATTGTCTCAGCTTTCTAGGAAAAACAATTGAGCTCATTTGGACATCTAAACTCGAGATATGGGCTGAACACTAAACAGTGTCTTGGCTGTAGGACAGATTCAGACTTCTCCGTTGTTGTTACAATTTGGACTTGAAAATAACCTTTTTAAATCTTAGACTCCTCATGAACATTTTAGGCCTATGTCTTAGCTTTCCATCCATATAAAGCAGACCTAAATCCAAGATCTACAGCTCCAGATATGACCCGATGACTGAACAGTGTTCCAATTTGGACTGAACCAACATCTCTTTTCTAAGTTTGGCTCTCTCTTTGTCCTTTCAATTTCAGTACTTAAACTCATCAATCAATCATTTTATTTATATGATAGGCCTGCATTTAAGATGAACATTTACCATAAATTAAAGGTATCTTATGGTATCAAACTTGTTATTATAAAACATGCTTTAGTTAAGGAGTTATTGATACTTCAAGTGCAAAATGATGATATAAAACCTTGATAAAAATACACTTTTAAGTACTAATCACACCCCTCAACCAACTTATTACTAGTCCCTAGTAATCAAATCGTTAAAATAGAAAAACAATTTGCAAATTCCACAAAGCAAGGCATTCATCATTCAACTTCCATTAATCTATCCAGATAAACAAACTCTCATTAAATTTATATATCTGCTCAATACCTCTTAAACAAGATATTAATAAACATTTCTTTTATGCTTAATATATCAACACATAGTTATGGGGCTTTACTTGGAAGAAAACAAAATTTTTGTTCTAATGTTTAAGGTTAACTTCCTTGGATTGGGATTATTATCTTTTTTTTTTCTTTTTTTTTAATATATATACATATAACTTAAAACACAATGCATCTTTAACCCATATAACGAGCTTTCGGCTAATGACTCCTAGACCAGTTGGTCTTAGGGCATTAGGTGTTGAGACACCCTTACGAGTTTAGTAACTTGGGTTGCAGCTACTGATACGTAGATAGTGCAATGTTTGATTCCCTTAAGCTTTTCTTCTCAACCCATGTAACAAGCGTTGGGCCAATAGCTTCCAAGTCAGTTGACTTTAGGGTATTAGGTGTTAAAACACCCCTTCGGGCTTAATTGCTTAGGTTAGGGAGGCTACAAAACCAAACTTATCTACGTTTTTATTGTTATTATTTGTTTGTTTTTTTTTTTTTGCAAATTATATACTATCCCTTTCCCTTAGTTGTTACCTTTAACAAAAGAACATAAATAATGTAATAATCCAATGTGCAACCCACAATCATATGTTAAAGTGTGTGTGTGAAAATGAAGGTTTAAGAATACTTGTTAAATGAGTATATGAGCGAGAATCAAGTGATAACAATGCGAGAGTTTGTAAACCTGAATATTTCAAGAAGTATTCTAATAGACTTTGATAAGAATATTTACTAAGATGCGTCTCAAGAGTCAATAAAATTCCTCCTTACTCTGCCATCCTAATAACAGTTTTGTCAAATGATTTTAATAATAGCAAAAACAATTAGTAAGTTTTTTTTTAATGTCAACTCTTACCCTTCCCCCCCAACCAGAACGAGACATTGTCCTCAATGTCATAAGGTAGAAAGATAGAGTATAGAAGACATCACTTGAAATAGCGAACACCGACAAACCCGAAACACACTTAAACAAATATAAGAAATAACAACACAAAATAATATGCTATTAATAAAACCAAAAGACATAAGGTTTCACAAACGAAGGCTTAAATCCAATCTAAGCTTTTTACGACTTTCCTTAGTTGACAAATTTATGCGACTCATGGAGGGATCAATTACAGGGATGAAAGATTGTAGTTGGTCAATCAATTGTTCAGCAGTAGCAGCAGAGATTATGATTTGTCGTGTCGAAGATGTTAGAAATTCCTGTTCCACAGCTTGATCAAGAAAAGACAACAAATAATCATAAAAAATATTAACATTTAACAAATCTATGGGTTTATGGTGAATGTGCAGGTGGGTCCAAGAGGAAATATGAAAGATCTCTTCCAATATGCCCAGACCACCTGGTAAAGCAATGAAGGTATCAGCATGGTTAAACATTGCATTCGATCGATCGACATTGTGGGGACCTCGTAGTTCCTCTCAATTGTTTTGCCAATGATGTCCCTTTTTGCTAAAGCTTTGGGGACGACCCCCAAAACCTGACTACCTCCTAAAAATACAGCTATTGACACCCCCCATTAACCTAAGGCCGCCTCCTCCATACACTAAATGAATCTTTCTCTCGCCTAGTACCCGACCAAGATGATTTGCTGATTCTAAAAACTCTTTTTCTTTCCCAGACCCGGATCCACCGTAAAACACAAATATTTCTTATGTGATGACTTGAGGAACCTACCATTTCTACACACTTCTATATTGGTTGAATGTATGGGTTGAGTAGAAATGAAGGGAAGGAAGAGAAGATTTTATAGATGAGAAATTGAAGAAGTAATCATACCACCTATATGTAGGCCAGCTGGAGTCTCACACACACACACTCTCTCTCTCTCTCTCTCTTTTTATTAATTTATTTATTTTGAAAAAGCATGTGTATGTACAGGTAGTTGTGATTGTGGCTCACATCCTTCCTTGGTTTTTCGTCCAAGAACGGCTTAAACGCCCTCTATGAGTCGGGGATAGGCTTCCCATCCAATTTTCTTAAAAACTGGCAAACATGGTCTTTTTTAGTCAGATTCCTAAGACTATGTCGAGCATGTTCTTTATGGAATTGTGGCCATAAATCATGAATTGCACGATGCACATCTCCACTAGGATGCGTCTCAAGAGTCAATAGAAGATTATCTAAAGACCCCTTACTCAAGTCATCCTTAATAAATTGTATTTTATCTTTACGGTTTACAGATACCATTCCTAAAGAATGATATGTTGCATTACAAGTCCATCGGCACATCGTGATGGAATTTCAATCGTTTTGCAAGATGTTTCTTTGCAAAAGTGCTTTTACTCCGTCCCAGGCATGTATGAAATGAAAGAATTAGAGGACTCACCTGATAATCAGACCTTTGCTTCAATTAGTGAGCGAATATCTTCAGGAATTCCATGATTCATTAACAACCTCAATCTTGCACACCTAGCACGGTAAATTTTTGCAATCGCATTTGGAGGCAAAGCGGGAAAATACTTTTTCAATTTTTCAAGAGTGTTGTCCATTTTCAAATGAGAATTGGAGAAGAGATTCAAAGAAGGGAGAAAGAGCAAAGACTTGCACAAATATATATATACAGATATCAGTTATTATGTGAAACTGAAAGAACCGACTTCAGTCAAAGAGTACCGTTATCTGCCATTTGACTGGGGTGAGAGAGACTAGCAAAACAAAATTCACACCAAAACGAAACACAAAACAATGTGAGAAAAAGAATCAATCTTTATATACAGGATCACTAAATTCAATAGAGTCATTTTCAACTGAAAAATTGTCAAAGTAAATTTTCAAACGATGTTCATTTACCTTGAAAACATTGCCATTCTTTGAATTCTCGATATCACAGCCCTATATGGATACACATGTTTCATAATAAAAGGACCGCTCCATCTTGATCTTGGTTTTCCAGAAATAAATGGAGTCGAGAATTATAAAGCAAGACTTTTTGACCAACATTGAATGTTTTTCTCAGTATTTTCTTGTCATGAAACTCTTTGATTCTTGCTTTATGAATTCTTGAATTTTCATATGCATCATTTCTTATTTCCTCAAGCTCATTTATTTGTAATTTTCGCAGCTGACTAGCATCATCAAGGTTATAATTGAAAACTTTAATAGCCTAATAAACTTGATATTCAAGTTCCACAGGCAAGTGACAAGGTTTTCCATAGACTAATCTATAAGGTGACATACCTAATGATGTTTTATAAGCAGTTCGATAAGCCCAAAGTGCATCATTAAGTCTTAAAGACCAATCTTTTCTATTAGGGTTCACTGTTTTCTCCAAGATCTATTTGATCTTCCTATTAGCAAGCTCTACTTGTCCACTTGTCTGAGGGTGATAAGGGGTGGCAACTTTGTGTGTGATTCCATATTTCTTCATTAAAGACTCAAATGACTTGTTGTAGAAATGTGTTCCACCATCACTTATCATGGCTCGAGGGATTCCAAATCGACTCAAAATATTTTCTTTCAAAAACTTTATCACTATTTTGTGATCATTGTTTTGACTTGGAATTGCCTCTATCCATTTTGAAACATAATCTACTACAACTAATATGTACAAGAAACCAAATGATGAGGAAATGGACCCATGAAATCTATACCCCAATAGTCAAAGATCTGAATGACGAGAATAGGATTTAAAGGCATCATGTGATATTTTGGAAATAGATCCCAACTTTTGACAATTTTCACAAGCCTTACAGAATACATGTGAGTCCTTGAACATGGTGGGCCAATAAAATCCACTTTATAAGACTTTTGCAATTGTCTTTCTTGATGAGAAATGGCCCCCACATGCCTCAGAATGACAAAATTTAATGACATTACTTACCTCATTGTCAGGAATGCATCTTCGAAATATTTGATTAGGATAATATTTGAATAAATAAGGATAATATTTTTTGTCTTGGGTACTCCAATGAGTTGGCAATTGTCCTGAAATAAGAAAATTAACAATATTAGCAAACCAAGGCATTGTAGAGACAGAAATTAAAGATTTATCAGGAAAGTAGTCATCGATTGGTGTGATGTCAGATCTCGAATCTGTTGTCAATCTTGACAAATGATCTGCGACAACATTTTCAGTGCCTTTCTTGTCTTTGATTGTGATATCAAATTATTCAAGTAACAAAATCCACCATACCAATCTAGCCTTAGAATCTTTCCTAGAAAGAAGATATTTCAATGCTGCATGATCACTAAAATCAACAACAGGTGAGCCAACAAGATAAGACTTGAATTTTTCACATGTAAATACTACTGCAAGTAATTCTTTTTCAGTGGTGGTGTAATTCATTTGAGCACTATTTAAAGTTTTACTTGTATAGTAAATCACATAAGGTTTCTTATCTTTTCTTTGTCCCAATACAGCACCCACGACATAATCATTAGCATCACACATTATTTCAAAAGGTAATGACCAATCAGCAGGTTGAATGACAGGAGCAGAAGTAAGCAAGTTTTTAAGTTTAACAAAGGCTTCTTCACAATGTTCAGTCCATTAAAAAATATTATCCTTTGTTAGAAGGTTACTCAAGGGCTTAGATATTACACTAAAATCTTTGATGAACCTTCTATAAAAACCAGCATGTCCTAAGAATGATCTAACATTTTTTATAGATTTTGGTGTTGGCAAGTTAGCAATTAACTTGATTTTAGATTTGTCAACCTCAATTCCTTTCGATGAAACAATGTGACCAAGTACAATGCCGTTTGTTGCCATAAAGTGACATTTTTCCCAATTCAGTACAAGATTCTTCTCTTCACACCCGCTCAAAACCTTTTCTAAGTTAGTCAAACAATCATCAAATGAATCACCAAAAACAGTAAAAATCATCCATAAAAATTTCAAGAAAACGTTCAACCATATCACTAAATATACCGAGCATGCATATTTGAAACGTGGCTGGTGCATTACATAATCCAAAAGGCATCCTTCGATATGCAAAAGTACCAAATGGACATGTGAAAGTAGTCTTCTCTTGATCTTCTAATGCAATTTCAATTTGGTTGTAACCTGAATAACTAATTAGGAAATAATAAAATTCATGACCTACAACTCTTTCTAGGATTTGATCCATGAAAGGTAAAGGAATATGATCTTTTCTAGTCATTGAATTAAGTTTCAATGCACATGCACTAACAAATAATAGTCCTAGTTGGAATTAACTTATTTTTTCATTTGTTATCATAGTGACTCCAGACTTCTTGGGTACAACTTGGGTAGGACTTACCCATTTGCTGTCAGAAATAGGATAAATGATTCCATTGTCTAGAAGCTTAATGACTTTATTTTTCACTACTTCTTTCATATTAGGATTAAGCCTTCGTTGTATTTCTCTAGAGGGTTTAGCATTTTCCTCCAAATAGATCCCGTGTGTGCAAATCAAAGGACTAATTCCTTTTATGTCGCCTATGGTCCATCCTAATGTATTTTTGTGCATTTTCGAGTTTGTAATAACTTACCTTCTTGATGTGCATTAAGTTTGGAAGAGATTATTACCGAAAAAGTTTCATTTTCTCCAAAAATGAGTATTTGAGATTGAATGGTAATGGCTTCAAATCAGGTTTTGGTGGTTGAACACTTGAAGGTATGGACTCAATTGATCGTGATGACAATTCCTCAATTTTTAATCTCCAACTATTTGCCTTTGATTCTTCCTGAAAGTAAACCATTTGCAAATCGTCAGATTCATCAATCTCAATTTCACTAGAAGTGGTTTGAAATTGATCATGAACTAATTTTTTAGTAAAGTCCACTTCTTGTAAATCATTATCATCTCTAAGTTGCTTGCAAATGTTGAAAATATTCATCTCCAAAGTCATATTTCCAAAAGATAGCTTCATCAGTCCATTCCTACAATTAATCAATGCATTAGAAGTTGCAAGAAACGGACGTCCTAAAATAACAGGAAATGAATTACATGCTTCAACAGGTTGTGTATCCAAGACAATAAAATCCACGAGCTAAATGAATTTATCGACTTGTACTAATACATCTTCAACTATTCCTCTAAGCACTTTTACAGATCTATTAGCAAGTAAAAGAGTTACAGAAGTTGGTTTTAACTCACCTATATTGAGACTCTAAAAAACTAAATATGGAAGTAAATTCACACTAGCTCCAAGATCAAGTAAAGCTCTTTCAATTTTATGTTCTCCAATAAAGCAAAAAATTATAGGACAACCAGGGTCTTTATATTTCAAAGCATTATTGTTTTGAAGAATAGCACTTACTTGTTCGGCTAAAAAGGCTTTCTTTTTCACATTCAGTTTTCTCTTTACAAAGGCACAAATATTTCAAAAATTTAGCATAAGAAGGTACATGTTTAATAGCATCCAACAAAGGTATATTGATCCTTACCTGTTTGAAAGTTTCAAAGATTTTAGAGTTGTGATTGTTTTTTCTTTGTTTGGTCATGGCATGCGGAAATGGAAGTGCTGACGGGAAATCAGTCTTTTCTTTGCAATGTTGAGATTCAACCCCTTTCTTACCCTTAGAGATTGACTCATCATCTTTCTCACAAGGTTTAAGAATGAGTTTTTCAATAACCTTACCACTGCGAAGAGTAGTGACCGATTTGACTTGATCCATGTGTTGGCTTCCAGAACTACTTGCATTTGCATTGTATTGCCCCTTTGGATTTTGTTGTGGTTGAGATGGAAACTCACCTTTCTCTTGAAAATTAAGAGCAGATGTCAATTTTGCAAGAGTATCTTTTAAAATCTGTCATGCTTTGAGCAAGTTGAGTGTTGATTGTCTCATGCTTTTCAATGAATGCATGCAATGTTTCCTTAAGATTTCTTCTAGGAGGGGGAGCATAAGGAGGTGCATATCCATGAGAATTTTGGAAATTATAGTGTGCTTGAAACGGTGGCTATGAAGTTTGTGCATTATTGTTATCACTCTTCCAATTGAAATTTGGGCGATTTCTCCAACCAGGGTTGTATGTTTGCGAGTATGGGTTATGATTGGGCCTTTGGAAACCGTTTAAAGCATGGGCTTGTTCATGGAGACATTCCTTAAAAGAAGGCAAAGTTGGACAAGTCATTGGTTGAATGTTCATTGGTTTCACGTATTTGACACACAATGTCTTGAACAGGTTTTAGTTGACCACTCTTTTTTAATTCTAGTGCCTCGACTTTTCTAGCTAAAGATGCAAACTTGGCTTGGAGGTCATGATCTTCCCTAAGGTTGCATATACCTCCACTAGATGTATGAGGTTGGGTTTTACTTGGTGCCTCATAAGTGCCTGTAGTGTCCCAATTTTGAGCATTTTCAGCTAGTAAGTCTAGGTATTCCATTGCTTCATTAGGGTCTTTATCTTCAAAAGTTCCATTACACATCAATTCCACTATTTGTCTATCTTTAGGTGTTAACCCTTCATAAAAATGTGAAACCAATCTCCATGTTTCAAAACCATGATGAGGGCAAGTATTAAGCAAGTCTCGATACCTATCCTAACATTGGTAAAATGTTTCTCCTGGTTTTTGAGTGAAAGTGATGGTTTGTCTTTTGAAAGAGTGTGTTCTGTGAAACGGAAAAAACTTCTTTAAAAATTATTGTTGCATTTCATCCCAAGCACGAATGGATCCTGACCTAAGATTTTGTAGCCATGTTTTAGCTTTATCTTTTAATGAAAAAGATAAAAAAAGCTTTAATCTGATGGTGTTCATGCTATAATTTAAGTCATTATAGGTGTTACAAACCTCCTCAAATTCCCTTAAATGCAAGTATGGATTTTTTAAATCTAAGCCATGAAAAGAAGGTAAAAGTTGAATAATGCCCGACTTAAAATTAAAATGAGATGCATCAGGAGGAAAAACTATGCATGAGGGTGCACTTGTTCTTGTGGGATTCATGTGGTCTCTAAGTGTTCTCACACGATTATTTTCATTATTCTCATTATGAAGCGACTGATTATTTTCTTCGGCCATATTTTCTGAAAATGATGAGGATACCCTACAAAGTCTACCACTTAATGTACGTGACCAAACTCTCATGCAAGTGTAGGAAGAGAATAAAAGGAAGAAAAGAAAGAAAAAGAAACAAAACAAAACAAAAGAAACAAAAATTAGATAAAATAAAAAGTGAAGAGAAAATAAAATAAGTATTATAATTTATACAAGAATTTATCTCCCCAGCAACGGCGCCAAAAACTTGACACGACCAAAAGATTGATGTCTTCTCCCAAGTGCAGGAGTGTCGAAGTAATAAATAACCCGGCAAGACCGGGCTCGAACCACAGGGAGGTTAACTATATAAATTATAAACAACAACAACAACAACAATAATAAAAAGAGCTGTGAGATGTAATATTGATATAAGGATTAAACAATGATAAAAACAATTGTCAAGGTTAAAGGATCCACTAATGGTATTTCAAACAAATATAGTATAAACTCTTATTACTCAACTGGAAACCACACACAAAGGAGGTTCCAATCGGATTATAAATTGTTAACATGATTACATTAGTTATCTTATTCGAATAATGCTAATACTTGTAAATGTTGTCGTGCATTCATGATTATAACTTATGTTAACAACAAATCAAGTTTCTTTCATAGCACAAGTGCTCGGTTATACCATACGGTTTGGGCTATGAAAGTGCCAAGTATTTGTTGTACCAAGGGTTATACAACATAAATCTAGATTAACCATTTAACAAGCAAAGTATTAAAAGTGAACAAGATAACAAATATAAAAAATGTTAGTATCAAACATTAAGGTCCATGTTGAGTTTATACTATACTTATTCTTACACCATTAGTGTAACTTTTTCACCTTGACATAATAAACTTAGCTAAACATAATGAAAGAGAGAAACATAAATAAACAAGATAAGAACATAAATAAGATATAAGTTAACTAAGTAAAGGAAAGGAAATGAAAAGCATAAACAAGATATTAATATAAACAACACTTAAGCATTATAAAAATATAAAGAGAGAGCAAGAGCATGATCTTGATCTGAAAACCAAGATGCATAAATGCATGGCAAATGCCTCCTTTTATAGGCCAAAATTTGTAACTATTAATTTGATGACTAATTGTTGAGTGGGTAGCCACATCTTGACTTGGTGACAATCCTTATCTTCTTGTCTGAACAAAACGTCATTGATAACGTCAGAATTTGAACAGACTTAATCATGAAAGTTCTAGGACATTATCTCAGCTTTCCAGGAAAAACAATTGAGGTCATTTGGACTTCTAGAACTCAAGATATGGGCTGAACACCGAACAATGTCTGGGCTGCAGGACAGATTCGGACTTCTCCGTTGTTGCTACAATTTGGACTTGAAAACGGCCTTTTTAAATCTTGGACTCCGCATGAAAGTTTTAGGCCTATGTCGTAGCTTTGCATCCATATAAAGCAGACCTAAATCCAAGATCTATAGCTTCAGATATGACCCGATGACCAAACATTGTTCCAGTTTGGACTGAATCAACATCTTTTTTCTAAGTTTTGCCTTCTCTTTGTCCTTTCAATTTCAGTACTTAAACTCATCAATCAATCCTTTCATTTATGTGATAGGCCTGCATTTAAGATGAACATTTACCATAAATTAAAGGTATCGTATGATATGAGACTTGTTATTATAAAACATACTTTAGTTAAAGAGTTATTGATACTTCAAGTGCAAAATGATGATATAAAACCTTGATAAAAATGCACTTTTAAGTACTAATCATTTCTTCAGCCATAACTTTGTTCCTTATCAATAGCTTGGTTTGTGGGGATAGGAAGGGCACATTTTAAAGCCTAGAAATGACTTTTTTGGGCGCATTTTCAACTGCCAGCTTCTAGGCAACTTTTCTGCATTTAAGGCAGATTAATTCGTTGAATCTTACCTTTAATGCTAGTCCCAGACCTTGTTTGGTTTAATTTTGTTTCAAATAGGTACGCCCTTTGTCTTTGATAAATAATCTGGGAATTTCTAGCATCAATAATAGGTTTTAATAGGTTTAATTCTAGGGAATCGGTTTTCAAACTAAAACTCTTTTTTGGGCAAAATCATGTGATTTTGTCAATCATCAAGAGTTTTGAACCCTTGATTCTTGATCTAGGAAGTTTTGTGAACAGGAACATACCTTTTTTGTTTGAAATCCTCTCTGGATTGAGAACTATGTTTTGGGGGAAGATGAAGAACATTCGTCTGTTTGTTTGTCTTTTCTGTTTTGATATGTTTATGTTAAAAAATTTGTAAGTTTTTATGTTTTTCATCCTTTTTGATCTGTTTTGTTTTCTTTTCTTTCCTTCGGTCTATTTCTTGGTTGACTTGATCAGGTCAACCCGTTCAGGTTGACCAGGCCCCTCCTAAAAAAAAGAGAAAAAAAGGAAAAAGAATATACATATAATAATAAAAAAAATAAAAAAAACAAAGAAAAACTTTTTTTGGTTTCTTTTTTCTTAGTGATTTCCCCCTTTTTAGAAAAATTCCTCTTAAACCTTGTTTTTTTTAGATGAAAACATAAGTAACAAAAAATGATCAATAAATTTTTGTGTATTGCATTCGGCCAAGTATTTAAAAAATACAAAGAAAATCATATTGCGTAGTATTTCCATATGAAAATTCAAAATATGTATTTGCATGCATTTTAGGATTTAATAACCAGTTTATTAAATTCATGAGAATTTAGCAAATATTTTAATAAACCATTATTTTTTTAATTCATGAGAATTAATGGTTAAAAATCCTGGTACAGAACGTTGAACCTACAAAGGAGGCTGATATTTGAAATATCATAGTTGACTAGAAAATTCTCAGAGTTATTCTAAATATTCATCAATTTTAATTGAGAGTATTTTTCACCGTAATACATAAATTACAAAAAACAAATTTCTAAGAATTTATTTGGGTACACGAGTCCATAATAAATTCTTAAATACTAGGTTTATTCATATGAGTAAATCTCAATCTTAAACTACAGATAGACCACCAGCCAGAAAACTATTTAAACCACAAAGTAGCCTACCTCAGGTAGGGGGCGCTAGGGGTGCTAATATCTTTCCTAACCACTACCAGTCTCTTACCCTCGAATCTCTAACAAGACCAGTACACCCGGGTTTTCTAGCGACCTTGAACCAAATAACTAGGTGGCAACTCCTTCTGCCCCTTTAACACCATCGCCTTTCGCCAACCTACGATAGAATGACGACTCCACCAAGGATATATTGTTTTATAGTATTGGATCGAGTTTTGTGTTTTATATGGTTTTGGGTATTTACAACATGTTTAAATTTCCATGTTTTGTTTTGTTTGCCTTGCTCTATTTACGCATAGCATGTTTTAGTTTGCACATGCATAAATATCAAATGTGAACACGCATTTCATACATCTTTTTCATTACTCCAGGATATATGGGGAAACTTTAGGTTAGGTGGGGGAGTAACGGAAGCCCTATGACTTTCGATCGGGGTTTAAGTTCGCAAAACCATTCAACTCTTTGTTGAGTGCTTGAACTAGTAGTGATTGGTACACAAGTCATCCCACTACCTAATAAGCCCCCATTTTACCTTCACGAGAGTGATCATTGGGACAATAAGAAACCCTTTTTAAGCTTAGATAATGCCTTTTTCCTATCTCATGTAGAGAAATTAGAACCTATCCACAAGATGTATCATTTTTTTAATAAACCTTGTTGCATTAAGACATACTTAACCTTGAGCATCTCACGTTGCAAGATTCTGGACTGATAACATGGCCACCATTAAGAAAACAACTTCTATCGAATATGGGTTGGAATCTGAATCCCTATAGTTGTTAGAAGGGGATTTCCTAAGACTAAATGACAAAAAGTTGCCACCCATTAAAAGCATAAGCAGCTCTGAAAAATGACCTAAAAAAGCTCCTCTCGCATGTAAGAAGCATTCGCGAAGATGATTTTTCTAAGAAATATGGGAGATTAGTGGAAATCACAAAGGTGCCTACCCAGAATTCAGCCATTAAAGCTCTGTTGCATTTTTGGAACCCCGAGTACGTTTGTTTCACCTTTAGGGACATAGACGTGTGTCCCCCCTAGAGGAGCATAGTTTACTCATAGAATTCCCTAGAGATCTATACAAGGTTTATCTTCACCAAAAACTCAACAACGTGATAACTAATTTAGCTAAGTTGACCAAGATCCTAGATCTGCATAAAATGTCAAAGAAAAGCACTGGTGGTTTGAAGTGGAAGATAATAGAAGAAGTGTTTGAAGGACGAAGGGGTAACCCTATTCACTAAAGAAAATAGCATAATACTCGCCTTGGGAATCTTAGGTTTAGTGTTGTTTCCAAACTTAATCGGAGTAATCAGTTTAGAGGGGGCCATAACTTTCATCGAATACGAAAACAATCAAATAAATCCTGCAGAAACAATCCTGATACTCAATCATTATAGGAAGGTTGGCAAGGGGCAATAAGCTATCGCGAACAACTGCTATACATATGGTTGATCAGCCATATAGAAACCAAGAAGTTAGTATTAACAATTTCTGGTGGTTTACTTAGAAACCATTGGAAATAATTGAAAAAAAGAAGAGTGAAAGGACCTGAATAAAGAAAAATAGAAAGCAAAACTCCAAAGAATTCCGCAAGGAGAAATTTAATGGAAAGCTCCATGGATGAGAGCAATAGATTGCCTAATGAGTTACGGGCAAAGACAATGGGTACCTTTGGTTGGGATAACCGGGTATGTTAGTTACACGTTTGCTTTGGTTGCCAGACAGCTCGGAGGCATACAACATGTGCCAAGGACAACCAAATTATCACAATTTTCTAGGTTATTTATAGACCAGTCCACTTTAGAGGTCATAAAAAACATCAAACAGGATTGAAAGCTGCTGATGTTGATAAAAAAAGAATCAAATGGTTTAAGGGACCCAATCACTACCAAAAAGTACCCGAAGTGGAGAAGTCTATCATTGGTTACTATCCCTGTTAATCCTGGATTTGAAGCTAGAACTTTGCAAACCAACGAATTAAGTAAGAGGAAGAGGATTAACAATGAGGAAGAGTTGGGAGAACAGTTAGGGAAGCTCCAAGTAGAATTAGGCTCTAGTAAAACCTCTAGGATTTCTCTTGAAGAACAACTCTTTACCGAAGAGAAATTGAGGAAGTTTATGGAATAACAAATAATGGAAAAAGAACAAAGAATTGTGTCTTTGGAGATGTAACTGAAAGGGGAAAGAATAGCAAAAAAACAAGCCAAGAAAGAGCGACAAGAATTGGGAGCAAGTTGGGTGCAAACCAATGCTGAATTCAAGACATCGAGGACCAATTTCGATGATTGCCAAGAAAACGCCTATTTGTTTTCAAAGGTCCAAGCAGAGTTAAAAAGTCAGATTAAGCAATACGAGCTATTATATAAGAAACATGTGATGCTTGAGAGTGAGTTAGCTGAAGTAACAGTAAAAGAAGACGATGTCAATAATTCTCAAACTAAAAAGATCGACTTGATAAAAAGAAAGCTCGACAAGGTAAAGATCAGAATAAAACATTTGGAGGAGAAAAATGGGCTCCTGGAACACCATAATTAGATGATTGATACCAACAACAATCAACTGACTAGAAGAAACATGATACTTTTGAAAAAGGTAAGCAACACGGACAAGCAGAATGAATGAGCTTTCATCTACGCTAGAAGGGTCCGTCTCAATGCTTGACAAGTAGGAAGAGAACTCCATCGATATCAGCAAAGTATAGCCAAAACTGATGCTTTCCTTAGAAATATAAGAAATAGAGGCTTTGCTTTTTCCCTTGTAAATGATGATGAATAAATGTAATGGCTAACATCGAATATTAATGAAAAGGCTTGGACCTAACCTTTTTGAAACAGTATAATGTATTAACGAGTACAAATTTATTGAGCATCAACTCGGGACAAATTCCATCAATGATTACAAAAGGATTGGAAAGCTCGCCCAAATGGCGACCATATATCAATTCTGAAAACTTGTATAACCCATCATCACACATAACTACACATCTATTTACATTTGTATTTTTTAGTCTTGAAATATGCCTAATAAGGCATTTGAAATATAGGCCCCCCTGCCAAGGTTTACAATACAAGGCTTCACAAAAAGATGGAGAATGAAAAAAGGGCCCATTTCGAGGCTTACTACCAAAAAGAGTTGGGATGATATCAAAAGTAACTTGGCTCAGATGACTAGCTTGCTTAAATAACTCCTGCAGGCATAATCAGGGGAAGGGATATCTAATCAACAACCGACTTTGCCACCACCACCAGCAATCCCAGTCATTATAGACCCAAAAAATCTAGAGATAAATCCCATTGCCGGACCACAAGGAATGACAAGCATTCCGATGGCTCGCTCGACTACACCCGCTCAAATGCCAACCACCATAGACTTGACTATAGGAGAATCCCATGGGATTAAAGCTTATGGTCACCTCAAATAGGATAAGTGGGCTGCTTGGGAAGAAAGGTTGGGGGTTGTCGAGGGTTTCAACGTCTATGACCTGGTCAGGGCAGCTGGCATATGCCTGGTACCAAATGTAGTGATACCCAAGAAATTAGGGTACAAGAGTTTGTCAAGTACATAGGGTTGGAATGCCGTAATACATATCTAAGGTCATATTGCAATAAGATGGTGGAGGTTATACACGACGACAAGTTGCTTATACTCTTCTTTCAAGATAGCTTAATAAGTTTCGTGCTAAGTTGATATATGATGTTAGATAATACCAGGGTCAAGAAATAGAGCGATCTCGCAGATGCTTTCTTGAAGCAATGCAAATTCAACATTGATATCGCTCTAGACCGAACAAGTTGCTTATACTCTTCTTTCAAGATAGCTTAATAAGTTTCGTGCTAAGTTGATATATGATGTTAGATAATACCAGGGTCAAGAAATGGAGCGATCTCATAGATGCTTTCTTGAAGCAATGCAAATTCAACATTGATATCGCTCTAGACCGAACAAGTTTGATGATAATAGAGAAAAACAACAAAGAGACAGTGAGGGAGTATGCTCGTAGATGGAAGAACAAGGCGTTACATGTGCAACTGTTTTTATTGGAGAAAGAAATGGTGACTCTGATTGCCAATACTTTGAAATCTCCATACTATGAGTACTTGATGGGAAGCTTTGCTCAACATTTTTGTGATGTTGTTGTTATCGTCGAAGGATAGAGCAAGGGGTAAGAGCTGGCAGAATATCGAAACCTACTGAGAGAAAAAGGTTTGTAGGGAGAAAGAAAGATGTTGAAGTAAGCAATATAGAGAAGGGTATAGGGGTAAGAAGATTTGCAAGTCTAAAGCTATCACAACCAAGGCTATCAAGCACAACCTCTTAAAATACCCAACATCATCTTTGCCAAGTCCTTTCTAGCTAGCTAGCCCATCTACCCCGTAGAAGACCAAATTAAAAGTAACCAAGAAGAACATACCAAAGTAGACAAGAATAACTCTCGCCTTTACCAATGCCTTTAAAAGAAATGTATGTAAAACTACCAAGCATAAGTCATATAACCCCCCTTCCTTTTCCACCACTTAAACCACCTTTCCCAATTTGGTACAAACTAGAACTAATTTGTGAATACCATGCTAGAAATTCAAGTCACAATATTGATACTTGTTTTGCATTCAAAAAGAAGCTTTTGCAGTTATTCAAAGCAGGGTGGATAACCTTCGAGGATACATCCAACATCAATTCTAACTCATTGCCCAATCATGCTTTTAGTAGTGGAGGGGTAAATGTAGTACAATATGGAGAAAAGAAGAAGTAGGTTCCAAAAGTAACCATGGATAGGTTATATGACATGTTGATGCAAGCTGTTTACTTGCCAACAAGAAGTATGACAGGAATGGGAAACCATTTTTGTAGGTTCCAAGAAGCCACGAGACATGACATTGAAGAATATGGAGAGTTTCATCAGAAGGTAGCACAATTGATGACTCTTGGTCTTCTATAGAGTGAGGAGAGGGAAGGAGATGAGGTTGTTAGTATGATAGGTTTCCAAAGAGGAAAAGTGGAAGCTTGTAGAATCTAGCTTACTAGAAACGGACCACCAAAACTCATCCTGACAAGGCCCACTTTTACCTATAATAAAAACTATAAAGCGCTGCTGTATAATTACGAAGGCTCCTCCTTATTTTTGGAAACTGAGATTGGTGACACGACCAAAAGATTGATGTCTTCTCCCAAGTGCAGGAGTGTCGAAGTAATAAATAACCCGGGACCGGGGTCGAACCACAGGGAGGTTAACTATATAAATTATAGATAATAACAACAATAACAACAAAAACAATAATAATAAGTTTAAAGAGAGCTTTGAGATGTGATATTGGTGTAAGGATTAAACAAGGATAAAATAATTGTCAAGGTTAGAGGATCCACTAATGGTATTTCAAACAAGTATAATATAAACTCTTAGTACTCAATTGGAAACCGCACACAAAGAAGGTTCCAATCGGATTATAAATTATTAACATGATTACATTAGTTATCTTATTCGAATAATGCTAATACTTGTAAATGTTGTCAGGCATTCATGATTATAACTTATGTTAACAACAAATCAAGTTTCTTTCATAACACATGTGTCGGTTATACCATACGATTGGGCTATGAAAGCGCCAAGTATTTGTTATACCAAGGGTTATACAACATAAATCTAGATTAACCATTTAACAAGCAAAGTATTAAAAGTGAACAAGATAACAAATATAAAACATGTTAGTATCAAACATTAAGGTCCATGTTGAGTTTATATTATACAAATTCTTACACCATTAGTGTACCCTTTTCACCTTGACATAAATAACTTAGTTAAACATAATAAAAGAAAGAAACATAAATGAACAAGGAAAGGAAATGAAAAACATAAGCAAAAGATTAATATAAGAAAAACTTAAGCATTACAAAATATAAAGAGAGAAAGCAAGAGCATGATCTTGATCTGAACACCAAGATGCCTAAATACATGGCAAATGCCTCCTTTTATAGGCCAAAATTCGAAACTATTGATTTGTTGACTAATTGATGAGTGAGTGGCCACATCTTGACTTAGTGATAATTCTTATCTTCTTGTCTGCCAAAAACATCATTGATAACATCATAATTTGAACAGACTTAAATCATGAAAGTTCTAGGAAATTGTCTCAGCTTTCCAGGGTAAAAACATGAGATCATTTGGACTTCTAAAACTCGAGATATGGGCTGAACACTGAACAGTGTCTGGGCTGCAGGATAGATTTGGACTTCTCGTTGTTGCTATAATTTGGACTTGAAAACGGCCTTGTTAAATCTTGGACTCTTATGAAAGTTGTAGGCCTATGTCTTACCTTTCCATCCATATAAAGTACACCTAAATCTGAGATCTACAGCTCCAGATATGACCCGATTACCGAACAATGTTCCAGTTTGACCGCACCAACATCTCTTTTCTAAGTTTGGACATCTCTTTGTCCTTTCAATTTTAGTACTTCAACTCATCAATCAATTCTTTTATTTATGTGATAGGCCTGCATTTAAGATGAACATTTACCATAAATTAAAGGTATCTTATATTATTAGATATGTTATTATAAAACATGCTTTAGTTAAGGAGTTATTGATACTTCAAGTGCAAAATGATGATATAAAACCTTGATAAAAATACACTTTTAAGTACTAATCACACCCCCTAACCAGCTTATTACTAGTCCCTAGTAATCAAAGCGTTAAAATAGAAAAACAATTTGCAAATTCCACAAAGCAAGGCATTCATCATTCAACTTCCATTAATCTATCCAGATAAACAAACTCTCATTAAGTTTATATATCTGCTCAATCCCTCTTAAACAAGATATTAATAAACCTTCCTTTTTATGTGCTGAATGTATGAAAACATAGATGATGGGGCTTTTATTGGAAGAAAACAATATTTTGTTCTAATGTTTAAGGTTAATGTCCTTGGGTTGGGATTATTATCTTCTTCTTTTTTTTTTCTTTTTTTTCAATATATATACATATACTTAAAACACAATGCATCTTTAACCCATGTAACGAGCTTTCAGCTAATGACTCCCAGACCAGTTGGTCTTAGGGCATTAGGTGTTGAGACATCCCTACGAGCTTAGTAACTCGGGTTGCAGATACTAATACGTATATAGTGCAATGTTTGATTCCCTTAAGCTTTTCTCCTTAACCCATGTAACAAGCTTTGGGCCAATAGCTCTCAAGTCAGTTGACTTTAGGGTATTAGGTGTTAAAACACCCCTTCGGGCTTAATTGCTTAGGTTATGGAGGCTACGAAACCAAACTTATCTATATTTTTATTATCATCAATATTATCAAAAAAAAATAATTCAAATCATATACTATCCCTTTCCCTTAGTTGTTACCTTTAACAAAAGAACATAAATAATGTAATAATCCAATGTGCAACCCACAATCATATGTTAAAGTGTGTGTGTGTGTGTGAAAATGAAGGTTTAAGAATACTTGTTAAATGAGTATATGAGCAGAATCAAGAGATAACAATGCGAGAGTTTGTAAACCTGAATATTTCAAGAAGTATTCTGGTAGACCTTGTTATGAATATTGCAAATAACCATTGGAAAATATTTACTAAGATGCGTCTCAAGAGTCACTAAAATTCCTCCTTACTCTGCCATCCTAGTAATAACAGTTTTGTCAAATGATTTTAATAATAACAAAAACAATTAGTAAGTTTTTTTTTAATGTCAACTCTTACCCTTTCCCCCCAACCAGAACGAGACATTGTCCTCAATGTCATAAGGTAGAAAGATAGAGTATAGAAGACATCACCTGAAACAGGAAACACTAACAAACCTGAAACACACTTAAACAAATATAAGAAATAACAACACAAAATAATATGCTATTAATAAAACCAAAAGACATAAGGTTTCACAAACGAAGGCTCAAATCCAATCTAAGCTTTTTACGGCTTTCCTTAGTTGACCAATTTATGCGACTCATAGAGTGATCAATTACAGGGATGAAAGATTATAGTTGGTCAATCAAATGTTCTCTAGAAAGAGCAAAGATTATGATTTGTCATGCCGAAGATGTTAGAAATTCCCTGTTCCACGCCTTAATCAAGAAAAGACAACAAATTATCATAAAAACCATTAACATTTAACAGACCTATAAGTTTATGGTGAATGTGTAGCTGGGCCCAAGAGGAAATATGAAAGAGCTCTTACAATGTGCCCAGACCACCTGGTAAGGCAATGAAGGCGTCAGTATGGTTAAACATTGCATTCAATCGATCAGACATTGTGGAGACCCGTAGTTCCTCTCCAATTGTTTTTCCAATGATGTCCCCTTTTGCTAAAGCTTTGGGGACGACCCCCAAAACTTGACTACCTCCTAAAAATGCAGCTATTGACACCTCCCCATTAACCCAAGGCTGCCTCCTCCATACACTAAATGAATCTTTCTCTCACCTAGTACCTGACCAAGATGATTTGCTGATTCTAAAAACTCCTTTTCTTTCCCAGGACTGGATTCACCGGAAACACAAATATTTCTTATGTGATGACTTGAGGAACCTGCCATTTCTACACACTTCTATATTGGTTGAATGTATGGGTTGAGTAGAAATGAAAGGAAGGAAGAGAAGATTTTATAGATGAGAAATTGAAGATGCAATCATACCACCTATATGTAGGCCAGCTGGAGTCTCACACACACACTCTCTCTCTCTCTCTCTCTTTATTTATTTATTTATTTATTTATTTTGAAAAAGCATGTGTATGTATAGGTAGTTGTGATTGTGGCTCACATCTTCCCTTGGTTTTACATCCAAGAACGGCTTAAAAGCCCTCTATAGGTCGGGGATAGGCTTCTCATCCAGTTTTCTTAATAACTGGCAAACAGGGTCTTTTATAGTCAGATTCCCAAGACTAAGTCGATCATGTTCTTTATGGAATTGTGGCCATAAATCATGAATTGGACGATGCACATCTTCACTAGGTTGCGTCTCAAGGGTCAATAGAAGATTATCTAAAGACCCCTTACTCAGGTCATCCTTAATAAATTGTATTTTATCTTTACGGTTTACAGATACCATTCCTAAAGAATGATATGTTGCATTACAAGTCCATCTGGCACATCTGTGACAGAATTTCAATCGTTTTGCAAGATGTTTCTTTGCAAAAGTGCTTTTACCTGTCCCAGGCATGTATGAAATGAAAGAATTAGAGGACTCACCGATAATCGGACCTTTGCTTCAATTAGTGAGCGAATATCTTCGGGAATTCCATGATTCATTAACAACCTCAATCTTGCACACCTAGCACGGTAAATTTTTGCAATCGCATTTGGAGGCAAAGCGGGAAAATACTTTTTCAATTTTTCAAGAGTGTTGTCCATTTTCAAATGAGAATTGGAGAAGAGATTCAAAGAAGGGAGAAAGAGCAAAGACTTGCACAAATATATATATACAGATATCAGTTATTATGTGAAACTGAAAGAACCGACTTCAGTCAAAGAGTACCGTTATCTGCCATTTGACTGGGGTGAGAGAGACTAGCAAAACAAAATTCACACCAAAACGAAACACAAAACAATGTGAGAAAAAGAATCAATCTTTATATACAGGATCACTAAATTCAATAGAGTCATTTTCAACTGAAAAATTGTCAAAGTAAATTTTCAAACGATGTTCATTTACCTTGAAAACATTGCCATTCTTTGAATTCTCGATATCACAGGCCCTATATGGATACACATGTTTCATAATAAAAGGACCGCTCCATCTTGATCTTGGTTTTCCAGGAAATAAATGGAGTCGAGAATTATAAAGCAAGACTTTTTGACCAACATTGAATGTTTTTCTCAGTATTTTCTTGTCATGAAACTCTTTGATTCTTGCTTTATGAATTCTTGAATTTTCATATGCATCATTTCTTATTTCCTCAAGCTCATTTATTTGTAATTTTCGAAGGTGACTAGCATCATCAAGGTTATAATTGAAAACTTTAATAGCCCAATAAACTTGATGTTCAAGTTCCACAGGCAAGTGACAAGGTTTTCCATAGACTAATCTATAAGGTGACATACCTAATGATGTTTTATAAGCAGTTCGATAAGCCCAAAGTGCATCATTAAGTCTTAAAGACCAATCTTTTCTATTAGGGTTCACTGTTTTCTCCAAGATCTATTTGATCTCCCTATTAGCAAGCTCTACTTGTCCACTTGTCTGAGGGTGATAAGGGGTGGCAACTTTGTGTGTGATTCCATATTTCTTCATTAAAGACTCAAATGGCTTGTTGCGAAATGTGTTCCACCATCACTTATCATGGCTCGAGGGATTCCAAATCGACTCAAAATATTTTCTTTCAAGAACTTTATCACTGTTTTGTGGTCATTGTTTCGACTTGAAATTGCCTCTATCCATTTTGAAACATAATCTACTGCGACTAATATGTACAAGAAACCAAATGATGGAGGAAATGGACTCAAGAAATCTATACCCCAACAGTCAAAGATCTCAATGACAAGAATAGGATTTAAAGGCATCATGTGACGTTTTGAAATAGATCCCAACTTTTGACAATTTTCACAAGTCTTGCAGAATGCATGTGAGTCCTTGAACATGGTGGGCCAGTAAAATCTACTTTGTAAGATTTTTGTAGTGGTCTTTCTTGATGAGAAATGACCCTCACATGCCTCAAAATGAATAAATTTAATGACACTACTTACCTCATTGTCAGGAATGCATCTTTGAAATATTTGATCAGGATAATATTTGAATAAATAAGGGTCATCCCAATAAAAGTTCTTTACTTTATTCAAGAACTTTCTTTTGTCTTGGGTACTCCAATGAGCCGGTAATTGTCTTGAAACAAGAAAATTAAAAATATTAGCATACCAAGGCATTGTAGAGATAGAAAATAAAGATTCGTCAGGAAAGTAGTTATCAATTGGTGTGATGTCAGATCTCGAATCTGTTGTCAATCTTGACAAGTGATCTGTGACAACATTTTCGGTGCCTTTCTTGTCTTTGATTGTGATATCAAATTCTTGAAGTAACAAAATCCACCGAACCAATCTAGCCTTAAAATCTTTCTTAGAAAGAAGATATTTCAATGCTGCATGATCACTAAAAACAACAACAGGTGAGCCAACAAGATAAGACCTGAATTTTTCACATGGAAATACTACTGCAAGTAATTCTTTTCAGTCTTGGTGTAATTCATTTGAGCACTATTTAAAGTTTTACTTGAATATTAAATCACATAAGGTTTCTTATCTTTTCTTTGTCCCGATACAGCACCCACGGCATAATCACTAGCGTCACACATTATTTCAAAAGGTAATGCTTGCAAATGTTGAAAATATTCATCTCTAATGTCATGTTTCCAAAAGGTAGCTTCATCAGTCCATTCCTATAATTAATCAATGCATTAGAAGTTGCAAGAAATGGACGTCCTAAAATAACAGGAAATGAATTACATGCTTCAACAGGTTGTGTATCCAAGACAATAAAATCCACAGGGTAAATGAATTTATCGACTTGTACTAACACATCTTCAACTATTTCTCTAGGCACTTTTACAGATCTATCGGCAAGTAAAAGAGTTACAGAAGTTGGTTTTAACTCACCTAGATTGAGACTCGAAAACTGAATATGGAAGTAAATTCACACTAGCTCCAAGATCAAGTAAAGCTCTTTCAATTTTATGTTCTCCAATAAAGCATGAAATTGTAGGACAACCAGGGTCTTTATATTTCAAAGCATTATTGTTCTAAAGAATAGCACTTACTTGTTCAGCTAAAAAGACTTTCTTTTTCATATTCAGTTTTCTCTTCACAGTGCACAGATCTTTCAAAAATTTAGCATAAGAAGGAACCTATTTAATAGCATCCAACAAAGGTATATTAATCCTTACCTGTTTGAAAGTTTCAAAGATTTCAGAGTTGTGATTGACTTTCCTTTGTTTGGTCATGGCATAAGGAAATGAAAGTGGTGGCGAGGAATCAGTCTTTTCTTTACAATGTTCAGATTCAACCCCTTCCTTACCCTCAGAGATTGACTCATCATCTTTCTCACAAGGTTCAAGAATGGGTTTTTCAATAACCTTACCACTGCAAAGAGTGATGACTGATTTGGCTTGATCCATGTGTTGACTTCCAAAACTACTTGCATTCACATTGTATTGCCCCTTTGTATTTTGCTGTGGTTGAGATGGAAACTTACCTTTCTCTTGAAAACTGAGAGCAGATGTCAATTTTGCAAGAGTATCTTTAAAATCATCATGCTTTAAACAAGTTGAGTGTTGATTGTCTCCGCTTTTCCATGAATGCATGCAATGTTTCCTCAAGATTTCTTCTAGGAGGTGGAGCATAAGGAGGTGCATATCCATGAGAATTTTGGAAATTATAGTGTGCTTGAAACGATGGTGTGAAGTTTGTGCATTATTGTTATCACTCTTCCAATTGAAATTTGGGCGATTTCTCCAACCAGGGTTGTATGTTTGCGAGTATGGGTTATGATTGGGCCTTTGGAAACCGTTTAAAGCATGTGCTTGTTCATGGAGACATTCCTTAAAAGAAGGCAAAGTTGGACAGTCATTGGTTGAATGTTCATTGGTTTCACTGATTTGACACACAATGTCTTGAACAGGTTTTAGTTGACCACTCTTTTTTAATTCTAGTGCCTCGACTTTTCTAGCTAAAGCTGCAAACTTAGCTTGGAGGTCATGATCTTCCTTAAGGTTGTACATACCTCCACTAGATGTATGAGGTTGGGTTTTACTTGGTGCCTCATAAGTTCCTGTAGTGTCCTAATTTTGCGTATTTTCAGCTAGCAAGTCTAGGTATTCCATTGCTTCATTAGGGTCTTTATCCTCAAAAGTTCCATTGCACATCAATTCAACCATTTGCCTATCTCTAGGAGTTAACCCTTCATAAAAATGTGACATCAATCTCCATGTTTCAAAACCATGATGAGGGCAAGTATTAAGCAAGTCTCGATACCTAGTCTCGATACCTATCCCAACATTGGTAAAATGTTTCTCCTGGTTTTTGAGTGAAAGTGATTATTTGTCTTTTGAAAGAGTTTGTTCTGTGAGATGAAAAAAACTTCTTTAAAAATTATTGTTGCATTTCATCCCAAGCACGAATGGATCCGTGTCTCAAATTTTATAGCCATGTTTTAGCTTTATCTTTTAATGAAAAAGGAAAAAGCTTTAACCGATGGTGTTCATACTACAATTTGAGTCATTATAGGTGTTCTGACGACCTCCTCAAATTCCCTTAAATGCAAGTATGGATTTTCTAAATCTAAGCCATGAAAAGAAGGTAAAAGTTGAATAATGCCTGGCTTAAAATTAAAATGAGATGCATCAGGAGGAAAAACTATGCATGAGGGTGCACTTGTTCTTGTGGGATTCATGTGGTCTATAAGTGTTCTCACTCGGTTATTCTCATTATTATCATTATGAAGCGACTGATTATCTTCTTCGGCCATATTTTCTGAAAATGATGAGGATACCCTACAAAGTCTACCACTTAATGTACGTGACCAAACTCTCATGCACGTGTAAAAAGAAAATAAAAAGAAGAAAAGAAAGAAAAATAACCAAAACAAAAGAAAAGAAACAAAAGTTAGATAAAATGAAAAGTAAAAAGTGGAAATAAAATAAATACTATAATTTGTACAAGAATTTACCTCTCCCAGAACGGCGCCAAAAACTTGACACGACCAAAAGATTGATGTCTTCTCACAAGTGCAGGAGTGTCGAAGTAATAAATAACCCGGCAAGACCGGGGTCGAACCACATGGAGGTTAACTATATAAATTATAGATAATAACAACAATAACAACAAAAACAATAATAATAAGTTTAAAGAGAGCTTTGAGATGTGATATTGGTGTAAGGATTAAACAAGGATAAAATAATTGTCAAGGTTAGAGGATCCACTAATGGTATTTCAAACAAGTATAATATAAACTCTTAGTACTCAACTGGAAACCACACACAAAGGAGGTTCCAATCGGATTATAAATTATTAACATGATTACATTAGTTATCTTATTCGAATAATGCTAATACTTGTAAATGTTGTCAGGCATTCATGATTATAACTTATGTTAACAACAAATCAAGTTTCTTTCATAGCACATGTGTCGGTTATACCATACGGTTGGGCTATGAAAGTGCCAAGTATTTGTTGTACCAAGGGTTATACAACATAAATCTAGATTAACCATTTAACAAGCAAAGTATTAAAAGTGAACAAGATAACAAATATAAAACATGTTAGTATCAAACATTAAGGTCTATGTTGAGTTTATATTATACTTATTCTTACACCATTAGTGTACCCTTTTCATCTTAACATAAAAAACTTAGTTAAACATAATGAAAGAAAGAAACATAAATGAACAAGGAAAGGAAATGAAAAACATAAGCAAAAGATTAATATAAGCAAAACTTAAGCATTACAAAATATAAAGAGAGAAAGCAAGAGCATGATCTTGATCTGAACACCAAGATGCCTAAATACATGGCAAATGCCTCCTTTTATAGGCCAAAATTCGAAACTATTGATTTGTTGACTAATTGATGAGTGAGTAGCCACATCTTGACTTGGTGACAATTCTTATCTTCTTGTCTCGCCAAAAACATCATTGATAACGTCATAATTTGAACAGACTTAAATCATGAAAGTTCTAGGAAATTGTCTCAGCTTTCCAGGGTAAAACATTGAGATCATTTGGACTTCTAGAACTCGAGATATGGGCTGAACACTGAACGATTGTCGGGAAATCTGCGCAGGATAGATTCGGACTTCTTCGTTGTTGCTACAATTTGGACTTGAAAACGGCCTTGTTAAATCTTAGACTCATGAAAGTTGTAGGCCTATGTCTTACCTTTCCGTCCATATAAAGTAGACCTAAATCTGAGATCTACAGCTCCAAATATGACCTAATTACTGAACAATGTTCCAGTTTGGACTGCACCAACATCTCTTTTCTAAGTTTGGACATCTCTTTGTCCTTTCAATTTCGCATACTTCAACTCATTAATCAATTCTTTTATTTATGTGATAGGCCTGCATTTAAGATGAACATTTACCATAAATTAAAGGTATCTTATATTATTATATATGTTATTATAAAACATGTTTTAGTTAAGGAGTTATTGATACTTCAAGTGCAAAATGATGATATAAAATCTTGATAAAAATGCACTTCTAAGTACTAATCAATTGGCAGATTAACTTAGAGTTGTAGGTGCTTTACACTTGAAAAACTAGAGAAACAACAAAAGGCCAATGGCAAGGAAGTTATGGAAGCTACTAAAGATATAGAGGTAAAAAACCGATAAGCGACGAGGAGATAGATGAATTTCTAAAGCTAATTGTCGCACGTGTGTGGCATCACAGCGAAAACATCGACCCTCATAATTGTATTATCTAATCAGGCAATATGGGGAGACAAGGAATTCTTGTCTTTTATTAGTCGAAAAATTGAAATGAGAGTCGCGACCTAGTATTTTGGTTACTAGGAACCCTAACTGGTCTCAGAGATCGGGTATGGGACTGGTTGCGTAAAGGGAAGGTATTAGCACCCTAAATATGCCCTACCTAAGGTAGGCCGCATTGTTTTATTATCTCGATAAAATCTAAGGTCTTGTCATGTTTTCTAGTTGTTGGTCCGTTTATGATTTAAGAAAAGTTCTCCTCGGTAAGGAGGTCCTTGTCTTATCGGGTAAAACTTAATCGTTCTAACGTTAATAAAAGAATTTAATATCTGGAATACATCTTACTTATAAGGTCATAACCCCAAATATTAAAAGAAAACAAAATATTTTTTTTGGAATTTTTGAAATATTGGCCAGTTCTCGTGATTTTAATAAACTTGTAATTAAAGCCAAAATGCATGCTAAAACCTTTTTTTTATGAAGATACAATATGATTTTTTTTCTTTTATTTTTTAGAGACTTGATCGTATGCATAAAAATACATTTTTTTTTTATTTTTTTCAATGTTTTGACAAAAATTAGGTATTTTAATACTGGATTTGTATCTTTATAGTATAAAAATACAAACCGATATTGATCAAAATACAGTAAAAAATTTATAGAAAATCACAGATTTTTTTGAAATAATTTTCGATTTTTTTTCCAGGCTGGACCCAGCTGGTTTCTACCCGCAAGCGTGCACGCACGACTGCTACAGTCACAGTGTAATTAATCTTCAAGTGCACAGTGTTTGTGCATTATCTGAAAAGTTGGAGAAGTTTGCCTAGAAGCAACGAAGGCAACAACATGCGACCTCGGTTCCTTCCCTTTCATCTCTCGTCTTCTCCTTCCTCCCGGTATTCTTTGTTTTTTTATCTGTTTCGGTTTATTTGCTTCTCTCTCTACTGGTTTCTCTGTTTTCCCTTCTGCCCTGTCTCTCTCGTTTTCTCCTCATCTCCCTTCTTTGCTCCTCCTCTGTTCTCTTCCTCCCCTCTCCCTGTTCGTTCTCCTCTCTTTTTTTCTCTCCCGTTCCTCTGTCTATTCCCCTCCGTCTCACCTGTTCTGCTCTCCTTTCTTTTTTTCTCTCTGTCTGCTCTATCTCGTCTCCTCCTCTTTTTCTCCCCGTTTTCTTTCTGCCTTTCTCTCATGTATTCCCTTCTCAGCGGTTCTTGGTGTGGTTGCTGGGATGAAGAAGATGATGAGTTGATGATGGTGTTGGCAGTGCTGGTACGGTTGTGATGGAGAATGGCAGCGATTCTTGGTGTGGCTGCTGCGATGAAGAAGATGATAAGCTGACGATGGCGTTGGCAGTGCTGGTGCGATTGTGATGGAGAATGGCAGCGGTTCTTCCCATGCTTTAAAACAAGCTCCTCCATGTTTTCATATCTTTCCCATCTTCTTCTTTCTCTGTTCCTTTCTGTATTTTTTTTTTTAATCTTTTTCCCTCCCTCTATTTTCCCCCTTGTTTTCCTCCTCCCTTTGCCCCTCTGTTTCTCCTTCTTTTATAGGCGAGAGACCTTGTGCTGGTAACGGCCAGCTTGATAACGTTTGCAGAGGGATGGCAACCATGACATATGCCCTATAATTAAAACGAATTGGTGTTATTGCTGCTGTAATGTCTCACAGCCAGCTATATAGAACCGTTACTGATGAAGAAGGCAGTGAACAATGAACAGCCAGCTGCATGAAACCGTTGCTGATGAAGAAAGCAGTGAACAATGTTAAGTGAAACGGCACCGTTTTGCAAATTTAAATGATATTTCTGATTTGATCCTTGGATGTTTTTGCAATCTTGTAATCAAACCCCGGATAAATTATAATTGGATCCCTTGATTCTAACGCCTTTTCCAGTTTAGTCCTTGGTTTCAGATTGTTTCAATCAAATCCCTAATTGGCCATCAAACTTCAATAATTATACAATTAAACCCCTGATTTGACCAACTTAACTCTTCAAAATTATAATTAGACCCAGAACTTTAATTTCATCCAATAAAAGCCTAAATTGACTTAAAAATCAATTTTTCTCGCAATCAAACCCTCCATAAATTCAATTAAACCTTAGATAATATTTAATTGAGTCCATAAACATCTAATTTTGAACTTTTCTTCCTCAAATTGAATTTTCCTTGTCAACAGGACTCTCACTGTCAAATTTCAACCTTTTGCATTTTTGAACCTCCTCAACCAATTTGGGTTTTTTTTCGGCATTCCAGCATCATTTTCTTGCTCCTATTATTTTTTGGATTTCTTCTGAATATTTTTTTGATATTTTTTTTTGTATTTTCTCATTTTTTTTGTGGGAACCCAAAAATTGGTAACAACGTTAATGAAGCACAACGAGAACAACGTGGTATAACAGCTGAAGAAAACCCTTGCCAAGATATCCCTCATGTCTCTTTCTTGAGTTTTGAGCCCCAGCGCAACGCCCTGCAAAAAGTTTTGAACGAGGCATATGTTCCTCAAGACATGACCCAACAGACCATGTAGCATTTGGTTAGAAGAATCCAAGCAACCAACTATTTGTACTTCACCAAAGATGAGCTCGATGCAAGAGGTCACAACAAACCTCTATACATTACAGTAAGATGCCAAGATTGCACCGTCAGTAAGGTATTAGTGGACAATGGCTCAGCTTTGAACGTACTCTCAAAACATGTGCTGGATGAAATGTCGGTTGATCCAACCCATATGTTGATAAGCACTATGACAAGTCAAGGCATATGATGGGTCTCCAAATAGGTGGTAGGGACCATTGAAATATATTTGTTTATCAGCTTGCAAGCATTCCTAGTAACTATGCCAATAATGGACATTCACCCATCATATAACATGTTACTATGAAGGTCTTGGATACACATTACTGGCATTGTAACTTCCTCCTTGCACCAATATCTGAAGTACATTATTAATGGAACATTGGTGACAATCAGGGCTAAAGAAACCCTAGCAATGATACAAAACGTGGTGGTAACTTACATAGAGGCCAAAGAGAGCAAGGATGAGAATCTTCGTACCTTTGAAATTGTTAACATAGATTGGGTTCCAGAAAATTCGGTGCTAAGAAAGCTAGCCATTTTTTAAGCCGCAAGGATGGCAACTAGATATTTCTTAAAACATAAGCTTCCTTTCTAGTACAACCCTGTCACAAGAAATCCAGAAAAGATAAGCTCGATAAGATGGAAAGCTGCAAATCAAAGATTTGGGTTTGGCTTTAAGCCTAATAACAAAGATTACAAAAGAACTACCAATATCAGGTGAGAGAAGAGACTATCTAGGTTGGAAAGGAGAGAGCTAGAAAAAGAAAAGATTATCATTCCCCCAATCCATATAGCATTCCCTAAAGCCGTCTATATGGTCACTCGGAAGATCCAATGGATGTCCCTAGCCAAGGCCTCGCTATTATGGGCATCAACACATTGGAGCGAGACAGTGGTGAGGTCAAAAGCTACAATGAAATGGTAGAAGAGGAAGAATTGCTACACCAATTGACTGTCTATACCGTAGACAAGATGCCTGAAATGGCCTTTGTACGAAAGTTGGAAAATGGTGAAGATTCCAGAATTGGGTGACTCAAGAAGTTCCTATAGTCTTTAAAAATTAAATCGAAATGTTTTGTGTTTTGCTTTGTGTTTTCTATGTTTTTATTTGTTTTGTTGTTTTCATACCAAGTTGGAAATCTAAGCTAGAGATACCAACAAATTGGTTTTGTTGTGTTTAAGCCTTTCCCTTTATCAATGAGATCATGCTTTTTTTTTTCTTTTTTCTTTTTATCTGTCTTTCTTTTTACAAACAAACATGCACTTACACCTTCCGCATTTAGGAAATCTAAAAGTGGACCATCCATGAAATCACTAGCACATTACACTGAGAATAAAGGGCCAAATTTTGATGAGTATACAATTGCAATGGAAGAAAATGAATGGGAAAAAGATCTTGTGGAGGAATTCACTAGGTTAGTGCAACAATCAGAACAAATTCAAGATCTGGCAAGAGAAGAGCTAGAAACAGTTAACATCAGTACAAGGGAGGATAAAAAAGAGTTAAAGATAAGGATTTTAATCACCTCCAGTGAAAGAGAGGATTTGATCGCATTACTACGAGAGTATGTCGATGTGTTTGCCTGGTCCTACGCAGATATGTCTAGTCTAGATACTGACATTGTAGTGCATAAAATACCATTAAAAGAATGATGTACACCTGTAAAGAAAAAACCACGGAGGACCTGCCCAGACATGGTACTTAAGGTAAAAGATGAGATAACAAAGCAGTGAAACGCTGGGTTTCTGGTAGTTAGATACCTACAATGAGTGTCTAATATAGTAATAGTTCCCAAAAAAGGCGGAAAGATTAGATTATGTATGGACTATATGGATTTAAACGAAGCAAGCCTGAAGGATGACTTCTCATTGCCTCATATTGATATCCTAGTCAACCATGTCGCACAAAACTCGACATACTCCTTCATGGATGGTTTCTCTAGGTACAACTAGATCAAGATGGCCAAAGAAGATAAAGGGAAAATAACCTTTGTTACACTGTGGGAACCTTTTGCTATAAAAAAATTCCATTTGGGTTGAAGAATGTTGGGGCTATTTATTAAAGGGTGATGATGACTTTATTCCATGATATGATGCATAAAGAGATTATTGAAGTATATGTGGATGACATAATTGCCAAATCTAAAGAGAATGATGACCATTGTCAGAATATGAAAAAGTTGGTCAAAAGGTTAAGAAAGTATCAACTGATGCTAAACCCCGCAAAGTGCTCATTCAGGGTAAAATCTGGAAAGTTGCTCAAATTTATGGTAAGTAGTCAAGGTATTGAAATAGACCCTGATAAAGTAAAGGCAATTCAGGATATGCCGACTCCTAAAACTGAAAGAGAAGTTAAAGGATTCTTGGGTCGTCTGAATTATATTACCCAATTTATCTCCAAAATGACATCGACTTGCGAACCGATCTTTCAGCTCCTTTAAAAGAAGAATCCTGGAGTATGGAATGAAGAATTCCAAGGGGCCTTTGATAAGATCAAAAGATATCTGCAAAATCCACCTTTATTGGTTCCCCTAATACCTGGCAGACTATTGATTTTGTATTTAACAACAATTGAGAGAGCAATGAGATGTGTACTCCGGCAACATGACGAGTCTAGCATGAAGGAAAAGGCAGTATACTATCTGAGTACAAAGTTTACAGAGTGCGAATCCAGGTATACATTAGTGGAGAAACTTTGTTGCGCACTTGTATAGGCCACTAAACGACTTCGATAGTATATGTTGTATTACACCATATGGTTAATTTCAAAGTTAGATCCTCTTAGATACATCTTTGAAAAGCTTTACTTATCAAGCAGAATAACAAGGTGGCAAGTACTGTTGGCTAAATATTACATAGTATACACACAAGGAAAGCCGTGAAGGGAAGCGTCATTCTTGGCCATTTGATAGACAATGCGATCGACTTTGAGCTTTAATTTCCCAGATGAAGATGTATTGATTATAGAAGGGGAAAGAGAGCCAAATTGGTGGACAATGTACTTCAACGGAGCAGTAAATATGTATGGTAACGAGGTAGGAGTAGTGATAATTTCTCCTAGTAAAATTCAGTAAATATATTGATTATACAAGAAGAACGAGGTCGGTATTACACCATATTGATAAAACCAATGTGACTACTTCGACGAAGCATTGAACTTTCTGGGTCATATGCCCATGTGACCCAGAAAGTGGTAACGAAATTCATTGAACGGGATTTAGTTTGTTGGTACGGAGCTCTTGAAAATATAGTGAATGATAATGCTTAGAACTTTAATGGGAAAATGATGGTGGAGCTCTATGCAAAATGGAAAATCAAAACTCGAATTCATCCCCATACCGACCAAAGATGAACAGTGTCATTGAAGCCGCCAACAAAAACATAAAGAAGATCATTCAGAAAATGATGGTCACTTATAAGGACTAACATGAGATGATGTCCTTTGCTCTTCATGCATATTACATTGCAGTCAAGATGTCAACCGGAGCAACCCCATATTCTTTAATATATGGAATGGAAGCAATATCACCTATAGAGATGGAAATTCCATCATTAAAAATATTGATAAATTCTGGGCTAGAAGAAGCCAAATAGGTAAAAGTGAGGTATGAACAACTAAACCTAGTTAGTGAAAAGAGGATAACTGCAATCTATCTCCACCAACTCTACCAGAAGAGAATGGTGAAAGCTTACAATGAGAAAGTCAAGCCTTGAGTATTCCGAGAAGGGGATTTGGTACTAAAGAAAGTTCTAGCTTTACTCAATAAAGTCAACCGAAAAATAGAGGAATTAAGTTTTTTTATATGTATATATATTCATGGTTTTCGTATTAAAATCTACCAAAATTTCGACGAAGTCCTCCCTATACCAGAAGGTCCCAAGTTATCGACATGTAACCTGTTTACACTTCTAATAACTCGCATCTCATAACTCAATCCCGACCATCATCCTGGGTTTCAATTCCACAAATATTATCACACCTATCAACCACAATATTTATGATATACATTATATAACAAAATATCATTATGAATGGATAAAAATATAAATACACGGTCATGAAATATGGTTATATGAACTACAGAGTTAATTTCATTCAATCAATTTTAAACATTAATTATACAAATTAAGTTATACAAACATTTTCATGTTTACAAAATACAAGGGTATACTCCCTAGAACCTAGATTACAAGAAGGGAACATAAGCTAGGATCTACTCCTGTCGTGCATGCGATGATCCTGAAACAAAATACATATTATTAAAATGTGAATATCACAATAAATATAACAACACAAATATCTAACAATTTCAAAAGGGTAACATTCATTCATATTTTGTTTACTTCTCCCTTCTGGTTTTCATTAGAATCTCTTCCTTGTTTAACTATTAGTAACCGTTCCCTCTTCCACTATCAACCTCCATTCCAGACTTTATAAGATCAAACATGATTATTTCTGCTTAACACATTACCGATACCAAATTCACTGGTATCATCATCATCATCATCATCACCCCGTAGGAGTCGATGCAAAGTGAGCCCCTTACCGGGATCCTAACATACACTAAATGCATGCTAGCCAAAACAGGGTGATCCCCTTACCCGGGATCCTAACATACACTAAATGTATGCTAGCCAATACATGATGATCCCCTTACCCGGGATCCTAACATACATTAAATATATGATAGTCAATACATGTTTGATCCCCTTACCCGGGATCCTAACATACACTAAATGTATGCTAGTTCACGCCTCAAATCACACTTCTCATATTTTCTTTGTCAGAGATAATTTCATTTCACACAACAACCTTTCACCTTGAATAGACATACATTCAGTAATTCACATTTCACATCGGTAATATATTAAATCATGGAATTTAACTAGAAGGTATAGATGTGATTCACCTACCTGCAATAGAAGCTCTACTCATCCTCCCTTGCTGCTACTGTTGCACCACGCTTGTGATCCTTTCTGCAAATCACAGGTTTATCTCATAAATTTTCCTCACTCAAGGATATGTTTTATGTTTTTCTCATAATATTGTCATTCTTTGTCCAACCATAGTTATCATTCCTTTCTTTATATTTGAACTATTTTGTTTAAATCTCGAACGTCATCCTTTGTCTAGACATTGAACTGTTTCTCGTCCGGCCTCTCCTCAGATTTTTAACTATATCTAGAGTTATAGAACTCTGTTTCAAGTGAGATTGGTCTCTTTGGAAAGCTAAGACATGAGGCTACAAGTTCTCTGAAGGAAGGAGAACACAATTTTGCCTCTAAGATAATCAAAATTGCTCATCAACAAACATTTAGACTGTTACTGTCCAACTGTTACTATCTTGTTTTTGAACCGTTACTGTCTGACCTCTCCTCAGATTTTTAACTATATCTAGAGTTATAGAACTCTGTTTCAAGCGAAATTGGTCTCTTTAGATAGCTAATACATGAGGCTACAAGTTCTCTGAAGGAAGGAGAACCCAATTCTGCCTCTAAGACAGTCAAAATTGCTCATCAACAAACAAACCTACTACCCTACATGGTCTGTCATGACCCAGTCTCAGTTGGTGACCCATAGCTAGAGTTCTATAACTCCAAATTGAGCAAGACTAATTTCCTTAGTTAGTCAACATCCAAAACTACAGTTTCTATGAAGGAACCTGATCCTAATTCCTTCATCCTCCTACCCGAAATCCCTCTAAACGTCAAGAGAAGAAACTGTCCAAATTCGTCAACCTTTCCATTTACACCCAACACATGAAGTTATTAATTTAGTAACTCATAGTTTTTCCTCAATTCAAGTCTAAGAACTCTAATCTATAATTCAACATCCAGGCATCAATTCATAATCGACTTCAAAATGACTCATAAGGCCATGTTTAGAACACCTTACCCAGTACGAATCAAGGTTTCGATCTTCAACTCCCTCCTTTTCTTTCTAATGACAGTCGGCCCTCCCCTCTTCTCTTCTTATTCAAATTTTCTTGTTAATCCCTTGCCCACCAGTGTTTATTCTACCTATAACCCTTAATCTTGGACGGGTTCTTGAAATTTTGGTGTTTCTCTCTTGAGTTGTAAAAATAGATACAAAAACTCCCTCTTTTTTTTCTTTACGGTGGCTGCAGATTTTACTCTTGGTGAGAAGAGGAGTATTTATGCTCTATAATTATTCTTATTTGCATTTAGGCCCCATTTTCTTTAAATGTATTAGTTTTGCCCCCACTTCTTTTTAGTTTAGTTTATTTTCTTTTATTAAATCCAGCCTTGATTTTCCCGGGATTTACAAGAACGCTATGTAGAACAAAAGACAATGAAGTTTTTTATAATTCATATAAAATTCGCAAAAAATAATTCAAAAGACCACTACGGCGGTAAAGTCAAAATTTATTAGTCCTAACCAGTTTTGCTTGAAATGAGGAAAGATCATCTTTGATATCCATAAAGTGAATATATCCTTTGCAATCCTAATTTGAGAAATTCAAATTACCGCTATTACGGTGAAGTCAAAATTTATTAGTCCTAACCAGTTTTGCTTGAAATGAAGAAGGCCATCTTTGATATCCATAAAGTGAATATATCATTTGCAATCCCAATTTGAGCCTAATAAGAGTCCTTCTTCCAAAAAAAACCCCTAACCTGGATCATACCCCACATTGGGGGTAAGTGAGAAATGTTTTTTATGGCTAAAAAAGTGGAGACCACAACAAAATTGGTAACAAGAGATTATTAGACCCTAAGTCCTGGAAAGGGCTAAAATAAAGTCCTAGACTAGGGAAAATCCAAGGAAAACTAAAAAGCTACAAGGCAACTAAAAGCATACATTACCCGTAATTAGAGACCAATCAAGTTCTGATACCAGGTCAATGCTGAAAGTTTCAACCTAAAAAAAAAGCCTTTCAGGTAATTGGTTGTCCATAGAGATAGAACTTGGGTTTAGCATTACTACCCATGTTTGGTCTTCTAGGTAAAAAATAGAATAGGTAGCATGATTGGATGTTTTTTTTTTCTTTTATAAGGATGACAAAATAAGAAAAAGAAATAACAATGTTAAAGATGGTTAGGAAACCTCGTTTTCTCTCCTAAAGTTCAAGTTTATATATGGGCATTGAATCATATACTGACCAATTGATAACATTAAGAATTCTCATTCTCGTTTGGTAAAGAGGAAGCCTTTTTGAAATAAGGGATTTTCCTATCTAGTTTTTGGAAAGACAAAACTTGCCAATGAAAATATAGTGATCATATTTTCATACGGCATGTTGTTCTACAAAGATGGTAAATGTTGGTTGATGGTGATCCTAGGTTTAAAGTCCTTTAAACACCATTTGAGCCCGTAAATTCCTTTCTTTGATAGACATGCAACTCAACCTTTATTACACGCCTAAAAAGACCTATCTAATCAAACACATAGGATGAACTGATAAATGGCGCACTTATGGAATTAGTTGTGAAAATGATGATAAAAAAAAAACTTTTTTTGTCTTTTGTTCATGTCGAGAGAATCCAAGCACAAAACTTCAAACGGGTTTTAACCCTTCTCAAAGTAGGTCATCTCCTACACCGAGCGCCATGATAAAACACTTTTGACATGACATTAATGAATCTTGGATTTTTGAAAAGACAAAGTAAATCTTGCAAAAAGCTTTGTTAGGGAAATCGCCCTAAACCCCCTAAAGCGTGTGTCAGAAATGTTAAAAGCACACAAAATTGTCATAGGATGGAGAGTTTCCAAGTTGTTCCCAATTCAGGATGATATTCATTGTAACCACAAAAAAGGCTACACAAGGCAAACTCGACGCTCAAACAACACCATACTTGGGGGCATAGCCAGGTTTAATAAACAACGAGAGCAGTAATCGTTGTGGGCAGCTCAGGATAGACATTGCACGTACATTTGAGTAGAGGGCTAATATATGGTAGACTCGGACGAGATGGTGAATCAGAAGAAAAAAAATTGAGAAGGCTTTGGATTGCAAAAGCACCCTGTGACGATGGAGCATAAAAAAATAGGGGCTATATTTCAAACTAGGTAAGGATGTATGCATGTCATGTAACCCCAAAGCATTGCATATATGTTTTTGAATCTTTTTAGAAAAAAAATCCTCAGTGAAATCCAACAAGATTTTGATGAATCGAAAAGGGGTAGGTCGCCCATCAAAATAGACCGGTTTTTAAAAAGGGCATATTGCCCATGAAAATAGACCATCTTCTGAAAAGAGGCAGGTCACCCGTGAAAATAGACCACCTTCTGAAAAAGGATAGGTCGCATATGAAAATAAACCACTGATTTTAAAATGGGTAGATCACCCGAGATAATGAGACTAATTTTAGGGAAGCATGAATGTTAGCTGAAATTCTTTTGGAATTTAAATGGGCAGGTCACCCGTGAAAATAGACCAATATTTATATTTTAAAATGGATAGGTCACCCAAGATAATGAGATCAATTTTAAAAAAGCATGAATGCTTGCTGAAATTCTTTTAGAATTTAAAGGGGCAGGTCGCCCGTGAAAATAGATCAGTGTTTGGATTTCAAAATGGGGTAGGTCACCCAATATAATGAGATCAATTTCAGGAAAGTGTGAATGCTTGCTGAAATTCTTTTGGAATTTAAAGGGGTAGGTCACCCGTGAAAATAGACTAGTGTTTGGATTTCAAAATGGGTAGGTCACCCGAGATAATGAGACCAATTTTAGGAAAGCATAACTTCTTCTTTGAAATTCTTTAGGAATTTAAAAGGGCAGGTCAGCCATGAAATAGACCAGTGTTTGAATTTCAAATTGAGCAAGTGACCCGAGATAATGAGACCAATTTCAGGGAAGTTGAACGCTTGCTGAAATTCTTTTGGAATGTAAAGGGGCATGTAACAACCCGACTTTTTCAAAGCCAAAATCGGTGGATTTTTTTTTAGGTTCTCGATACTTCTCACAATGACATTCCATGAATTAGTAATTAGGTTCCCTTCCTTATCATGGCATCATATGGATGTAGCTTTCGTAAATCAACATTCTCATAAGACGGATAATCAATACACATGCCCACAATATTATATTTTCATATTTATACATTTACGTTACTTCATATTGACATACTCATGAGTTTGCATTCTTTTCCTAGTCTTGTTATCAACATGAGTTTATACTCGAGTGCCGAACATCAATTTTATATAACTAGTATTTTCTTTCATACGATTCTCATGTGATTTCACAACACAACATTCTCATAAAAGAATACTATATAATATATTCATAACATCGTATCTACATGTTCACACATTTAAATCCGTGTTCCATTACAATTTTCATTACATGTCCTTACAAAAGTGTCAAATGACAAATATTCAACATAACAACTAAGACAAACTATTACAAAGCACCTTTCAAAATATGAACCCCTGGAACGAGCTTTTCTACGCACCTTGATTGTGTGATGTCCCTGTTACAAAACAATATGGATACAAGAATTGTAAATAATCTAACATAATAATAAACAACTAGAAGTACATTGTCGTTACTTTTTGTTATTAACTTAGAATGGATAGATTCCTTATTTTATTTCTTATATGCATTGTACATCTCTTATTATTTTGTTAAGTGTATTTTTCTCACTCACTCACCCCAATCTCTCCATAGGAGTTGTGGGCCCGAAGTTTAACATTGGTCGGGGTTAATTACTTCACCTTAACCTCGTCTTCCACCTTAGATACTTTTAGCTGTAGCTAATCACAACATTTAAACTCAGCCATTCATTTAGGTTGTCAATTCCCAAAACTAATCATCAGCCACAACTCGATCATCTATCTCGGATGCTATTAGCCGAAGCTAATCATCAAGTGCAATTCGGTCATCCATCTCGGATGCCATTAGCCAAAGTTAATCAACATCCACAACTCGATCATTCATTTTGAATGCCATTATCCGAGGCTAATCAACAATCACAACCCGATCATCCATCTTAGATGCCATTAGCCAAAGTTAATCATCAAGCACAACCCGGTCATCCATCTCAGATGCCATTAGCCGAAGCTATTCAACAATCACAACTCGGTCATCCATCTCGGATGCCATTAGCCGAAGCTAATCAACAATTACTCATGAGGCCTGCTGGATCTTTCTTTTGTTTTCAATACTGAGTTTTGATTGCCATGACATGTTCTTAATTACTTTCATGTCGTTTTCTTTATATTAATCTTGGATTTAAAGCTTGCCAAATGTGGCAGCAAAGGGGCAGGGACACTTTTTGTTAATGAAAGGATAACCCCTGCTTCTAAGTAGCTAACCTGACCATTTGAAGTGAAAATGGTTAGATTTTGAAGCTCTTTATGTAAAAATCCATTTGTTGTTTTGAGTTGATAGTCATTTAGGTTTAGAATCAATGTATTTTTTTAGTTTTTATGTTGTTTTGTTGTTTCTTCAGCCATAACCTTGTTCCTTATCAATAGTCTGGTTTGTAGGGATTATAAAGGCACACTTTAGAGCCCAGAAATGACTTTTCTGGATGCATTTTTTACTTCTAGCTTTTTAGGTAGCTTTTCTACATTTAAGGCAGATTCATCCGTTGAATCTTGCCATAAATGCTAGTCTCAAACCCTGTTTGGTTTAATTTCTATTTCAAATAGGTCTTCCCTTCATCTTTGATAAACAATCTAGGAATTTCTAACATCAAAAATAGGTTTTAACAGTTTAATCCTAGGGTTTCGGTTTTCAAATCGAAACCCTTTTGTGGGAAAAATCGTGTGATTTTGTTGATCATCAAGAGTTTTGAACCCTCGATTCTTGATCTAGGAAGGTTTGCCAATAGGAACATGCCCTTTTTTGTTCAAAATCCACTCTGGATTGAGAGCTACATTTTGGGGGAAGACGAAGAACATTCATCTGTTTGTTTTTGTCTTTTTTGTTTTGATTCGTTTCTGTTTAAAAAAATTAAGTTTTTGTGTTTTTCATTCTTTTTTATCCGTTTTGTTTTGTTTTCTTTCCTTCTGTCTGTTTTTGGGTTGACTCAGTTGGGTCACCACAATTGGGTCAACCCGTTCAGGTTGACCTCGACCCTCCTAAAAAAAAGAGAAAAGAAAAGAAAAGAAAAGAAAAGGAATATATATATATATATATATATATATATATATAACAAGTAAAAAAAATTCCTCTTAAACCTCAGTTTTTTTTTAGAAGAAAACACAAGTAAATAAATAAATAAATAAATTTTTGTGTATTGCATATGACCAAGTGTCTCAAAAATATAAAGAAAATCATATTGCATAGTATTTCCATATGAAAATTCAAAATATATACTTGCATGCATTTTAGGATTTAATAACCAGTTTATTAAATTCATGAGAATTTAGCCAATATTTCAATAAACCATCATTTTTTAATTCATGAGAATTAATGGTTAAAAATCCTGGTATAGAACATTAGACCTACAAGTGAGGCTGATATTTGAAATATCAGAGTTGACTAGAATATTCTTAAAGTTATTCTAAATATTCATCAATTTTAGTTAGGAATATTTTTCACTGTAATACACAAATTACGAAGAACTTTTTTCTAAGAATTTATTTGGGTACACGAGTCCATAATAAATTTTTAAACACCAGGTTTATTCATATGAATATATCTCAATCCTAACTACAGATAGACCACTAACTAGAAAACTATCAAAAACTCTAAACCACAAAGTAGCTTACCTCGTGTAGGGTGCACTAGGGGTGCTAATACCTTCCTTAACTACAACTAGTCTCTTACTCTCGAATCTCTGACAAGATCAGTACACCCGGGTTTCCTAGCGACCCTGAACCAAACAACTAGGTGGCGACTCCTTCAGCCCCTTTAACACCATCGCCTTTCGCCAACATGCGGCAATGGTGAACATAATAAATGATGTTTTGGTTGTAATAAATGCAAATGGGTATGAATTGTTATGTTATTAGCATGCAAGATGACTTCAAGAAATTATATTAAAGGAATTGGGAACCTTAATGTTCGGTCATCAAGAAAATAATAAAGGAAAATATCTTTTAACTAAGATGCAATGTATGTTCACGTATGAAAATGCTTTTACGAAGTAAATTATGACTTAAAAGTAATTAAATATAATTTTCAATTGAGAAATGGAAAGACATTTGGGTACGTGAGATATAAGTAAATGTAAAAGGTAGCTAGGAAATGTTATGAAGACTTGAAATTTTATAGACTTGCTAAGATGTTTTGAAAGGGATACTGACACGACCAAAAGATTGATGTCTTCTCCCAAGTGCAGGAGTGTCGAAGTAATAAATAACCCAGCAAGACCGGGGTCGAACCACAGAGAGGTTAATTGTATAAATTATAAATAACAATGCAATAACAACAACAACAATAATAACAACAATAATAATAATAGTAATAATAGTAATAATAATAATAATAATAATATTCAGTACGTGGCGTTGTTATACCTGAGAATGATCTAAAAGATCGGGCCACGGGTTTCCAAATGCATATACCGATTTTATGAAAAGATCAAAGAGATATATTATATAATATAAACAGATTTCGATGCGAATGAACAAGGCAAGACCGATAATGTCAGGATCCTTGATCAAACACAGAGCATACTTAACGTACATAACATATAACAAGAATGTAAATAATAATAATAATAATAATAATAAAAAGAAGAAGAAGAGAAAGAAATTAATGAGAACTTTGAGATGGAAGATTAATGTAAGGATTAAACAATGATAAAAACAAATGTCAAGGTTAGAGGATTCACTAATGGTATTTCAAATAAATATAATATAAACTCTTTTTATTACTCAACTAGAAACCACACATAAAGGAGGTTCTAATCGGATGATTTATCATTAATGGCTCATTATAAAGTATTAACATGATCATATTAATTATCTTGTCTAAGTAACACCATACTTATAAATATCATCGGGCATTCATGTTGCTAGCTTATGTTAACAACAAATCAAGTTCCTATCATAACAACGATGTCTACGAAAACTATGAAGGATCAAGCATTCGATGTACCAAGTGTTATACAACATAAATCTAGATTAACCATTTAACAAGCAAGGTATTAAGAATTAGTAAGATAAAAAGATAAGATAAGCTAATAACAATTTATCTTGGATATAAACATTAAAGTCCATGTTGAGTTTATATTATACCTATTCTAACACCATTAGTAAAACCTTTTCACCTTGACATAATTAACTTAGCTAAACATAATGAAGAAGAAAAACATAAATAAACAAGATAAGAACATGATTATGATATAAGTTAATTAAGTATATGAAAGGAAATGAAAAAGCATAAACAAGAGATTAATATAACATGAAAGAAAACTTGAATATTACAAAGATATAAAGAAAGAAAGCAAGAACATGATTTTGATCTGAAAAATAATAATATCTAAATACATGGCAAATGCCTCCTTTTATAGGCTAAGATTCAGAACTATTGATTGGTGGACTAAGAAAATAGTTGGTGGCCAACCATTGATTTGGTGGCTGGTTTTTGACATTGTTGGTGCTTGGTTCTTGAAATTATTGGCGATTTTTGATATTGTTGGCTGGCCAAAACGCCATTGCTAACATCAAAATTTGAGTCCTTTGTTTCATGAAAGCTGTGTGCAATTGACTCAGCTTTCCAACAAAAAAACCAGAGCTCATTTGGACTTCTAGAACTCAAGATATGAGCTGAAAACCGAACAGTGTTTGAGCTGCAGGACAGGTTCCGACTTCTCCGTTGTTGCTAAGATTTGAACTTGAAAATGGCAGAATTGATTCTTGGACCCTTAATGAAAGTTTTAGGTCTATGTCTTATCTTTCCATCCATATAAAGTGGACCTAAATCCGAGTTCTACAACTCCAGTTATGATCAAATAATCGAATGGTGTTCCAGTTTGGAATTGAACCAAGCATCTCTTCTCTTAGCCTAGTCCTCTTTTTGTCTCTTCACTTTCAATTGTTAATCACATCAATCAATCCTTTGAATTGTGAGATATACCTGCATTCAAAACAAGCATTTACCATAAATTAAAGATATATTATATTATTAGACTTGTTATTATAAAACATGCTTTAGTTAGGGAATTTAACGATACTTTAGTGCAATACGATGATATAAAACCTTAATGAGAATGCACTTTTAAGTACTAATCACACCCCCCAACCAGCTTATTACTAGTCCCTAGTAATCAAAACATTAAAATACAAAAACAATTTGCAAGTTCCACAAAGCAAGGTATTCATCATTTAACTTCCATTAATCTATCCAAATAAACAAACTCTCATTAAATTTATATATCTCGCTTCATACTTCTTAAACAAGATATTAATAAACCTTCTTTTTGTGCTCAGTAAATCAAAACATAGCTATGGAGCTTTTCATGGAAGAAAACAAAATTTTTTTTGTTCCAATGTTTAAGGTTAACTTCCTTGGGTTGGGATTACTATCTCTTTTTTTTTTTTTTTTTTTTTTGAAAGCAAGAATTTATAATACAATGTATCTTGAACCCATGTAACGAGCTTTTAGCTAATGACTCCCGGACCGGTTGGTCTTAGGGCATCGAGTGTTGAGACACCCCTACGAGCTTAGTAACTCGGGTTGCGAGATCTCGATACATAGATAGTGCAATGTTTGATTCCTTTAAGCTTTTCTCCTTAACCCATGTAACAAGCACTTGGGCCAATAGCTCCCAAGTCGGTTGACTTTAGGGTACTAGGTGTTAAAACACCCCTTCGGGCTTAATTGCTTAAGTCAAGGAGGCTACGAAACCAAACTTATCTACTTTTATTTTATTTATTTATTTATTTGTTTTTTTTTGTTTTTTTATATATATATATACTATCCCTTTCCCTCAGTTGTTACCATTAACAAAAGAACATAAATAATGTAATAATCCAATATGCAACCCACAATCATATGTTAAAGTGTGTGTGTGAAAATGAAGGTTTAAGAATACTTGTTAAATTAGTATATGAGCAGAATTAAGTGATAACAATGCGAGAGTTTGTAAATCTGAATATTTCAAGAAGTATTATAATAGACCTTGTTAAGAATGTTTACTAAGATGCGTCTCAAGAGTCACTAAAGTTCATCCTTTACTCGCCATCCTAGTAACAACAGGTTTGCAAATGGTTGTAATAATAGAAAACACAGTTAGTTAATTTTATTTTTTTTTTAATATCAACTACTACCCTCTCCCCCCAACCAAAACAAGACATTGTCCTCAATGTTCTAAAGGCGGTAAAGATAGAGTATAGAAGACATCACCTGAAACAAAGAACTACTGACAAACCTGAAACACACTTTAAACAAATATAAGAAAGCACAAAACACAAATATTATGCTATTAATAAAACCAAAAGACACAAGTTGTCACGGACTAAGGCTCAAATCCAATCTAAGCTTTTTACGGCGTTCCGTGATTGACCAATTAAGTCGACTCATAGAGGAATCAACTACGGGGATGAAAGATTGAAGTTCATCAATCAATTGTTCAAGAAGAGTAGCAGCGAGAGATGAGGATTTGTCGTGTTGAAAATGTTAGAAATTGTTGTTCCACAAAGCATGATCAAGAAAAGACAAGTAAAGTATTATAAAAACCATTAACATTTAGCAAACCTATAGGTTTTTCGGTGAATGTTCGGTTGAGCTCAAGATGAAATATGAAATATCTCTTCTAAAGTTCCCAAACCACCTGGTAAAGCAATAAAGGCATCGGCATGGTTAAACATTACGGATAGTCGTTCGGACATTGTGGAGACCCGTAGTTCCTCTCCGACTGTTTTTCCAATGATGTCCCCTTCGGTTAAAGCTTTGGGGATGACCCCCAAAACTTGACTGCCTCCTAAAAATACAGCTATTGAAACTGTAACAACCCGGGTTTTTTTTTTATATATATATGTAATCAGCGAACCTGATCCCTCACATCATCAAAATACAATCCATACAAATCAACATTTCATTTAAAAGTGAATCTTACATAAACACGTAATGTTATGGCCGCATGATTAAAAGTTCATATTAAAAATATACACACATAGACACGAGTTTGCATTCCTATCCTACTAATAGCCATTACAAACTTAAACAAAAAGGATCTAATAAAAGTTATACATTCAAGTACATTGATTCATACAAAATACAATTGTGATTTAGAATGCATCTACATGATCCCTTGCAAAAGTAGGTCCCCGTGTATCGGGTTCCCTAGACATCTCGTGGGTGTGACGTCCATGCAGCAAGAAGTACAAAACATTTAAGAGAATGAAATTACTAAATAATAATAATGGTAACTAAACAATCGCGGTTAAGTGAAGCATTCTCATTTATAATTTCTTCATGTACTTGGTATAAACGACTTGTAATGTATATAAATGCACCAATTTTTGCAATCAACCATAATCTTAAACCCGACTATCCTCTTAAGGCGTCATTTGTTGAGGTTAACCATTCACTCACCCCGGTCATCCTCTTCGGATGCCATTAGCCGAAGCTAAGCATTCATTTGTCCCGGCCATCCATTCGGATGCCATTAGCCGAAGCTAATCATTCATTTGTCCCGGCCATCCCTTCGGATGCCATTAGCCAAAGCTAATCATTCTTTGTCCCGGCCATCCATTCGGATGCCATTAGCCAAAGCTAATCATTCATTTATCCCGACCATCCATTCGGATGCCATTAGTGAAGCTAATCATTCTTTGTCCCGCCATCCATTCGGATGCCATTAGCCAAGCTAATCAACCATTTGTCAACATTTAAGCGTTCGACGATCTAATATTAGTTCTAACACAATATGGTAATAATCATGTTAAAGTATTTCATTAATCAGCGTATGAAAAAAAAGGTGCAAGTCACCTACCTGCTCCACCTGTGGGTTGTTCTTGTCTTGACGATGGTCCAATCCCGACCGCACCACCTAAGACATCAACGGTCATAAATCAAGCACATTTATATTTTTGAATCACATTCGTCACCACACTTATTTCAAGAGTTCATATGTTCACATTCAAGTGTTCCACATTTTACACCACCATACTATGAAATTGTTACTAGCATTTAAGTCATTTTTATTTTTATTTTTTGCCTAGGAGGCTTATTTTAGAAATCGGCAAATAAAAACTTGTTCGCTACGAGTACATCAATTCAAATAAAACTGGAAGGTGCAAGCGGCCCGGTTCAAAGAAATGAAAACTGTTTCGCCGTTGCTAGCCCCACAGATTCGGCGGCGAATCACAATTTCGCTGCAGCCAACACTGGTTTCGTAGCACGAATCGAGTTTATTTGCACAACACACAATTCGGCAACGAACGCTAGTTCGGCCGCAGTAAGACTCATTTCGGGAGCGAATCATAGATTCGCCAAGCCGACTGACAGCCGAATCGAGTTTATTTGCACAACACACACCATCGGAAAAAACGCTAGTTCGCGTGCATAAGACTCGATTTCGGCAAGGCGAATCACAAATTCGCTGCCGGTGATTCGGCGCGAATAAGAGTTTTATTTGCACAACACACACAATTCCGGCGCGAACGCTAGTTCGCCGCGAAGACTCGGTTCGGCGACGAATCACAAATCAAGTACTGGTGACTCGATTTCGGGGCGAATAAGAGTTTTCACGCACAACACACAATTCGGCAGCGAACACTAGTTCGTGCAAATGACACTCTGATTCGGCAGCGAATAAGAGTTTTCGCTGCACAACACACAATTCGGTAGCGAACGCTAGTTCGCGTAAGACTCAGTTTCGGCAACGAATCACAAATTGGCCGTACCTGACAGTTCGCAGCGAATCGAGTTTCGCCGCACAACACACAATTCGCAGAATAACGCTAGTTCGCTGCGTAAGACTTCAGCTTTGCAAGCCGAATCTAGCGTTCGCCGAAGACTCAGTTTCGCAACGAATCATAGATTCGGGTGACATAGTTTCGGCACGAATCGAGTTTTCACTGCACAACACACATCGGCACGAACGCTAGTTCGCGTTAGAAGACTCAGCTTCGGCAAATAATCACAAATTCGCCGTAATGACATTTAGCATAGAATCGTAGTTTAATTGCACAACACATAATTCGGCATGAACGCTAGTTCACGTCGGAAGACTCGATTCGGCAAATAATCATAGATTCGCGGATTGACATAGCTTCGCAAATAATAAGAGTTTCATTTGCACAACACACTGGCAAACGCGAACGCTAGTTCGCCGCGTAAGACTCCGCTTTCAGAATCACAAATTCGCCGCAGCCTAATCAGTTTCAACAAAATCGAGTTTCACTGCACAACACACAATTCGGCATGAACACACACACCACACATGCTTTAACAACCCCAAGATATACACCGTCACTAAGTTCCAGTGAGAATACACACATTGAAACCATCAATTTCTGCACCTAATCCTTCAACAAAATCCCAAGACAAAACACACGAAAACCATCAATTTCAGCATATAATCTTTCAATAAATTCCAGCAGAAACAGTACACATTAAAAACCATCAATTACAAAGCATATAATCTTTCAATAAATTCCAGCAGAACACACACATTAAAACCATCAATTACAGCATATAATCTTTCAATAAATTCCAGCAGAACACACACATTAATGCTGGCCAACCCCCTAGTTAAAGTCAACCCTCTACCATGATTTGTTATTTCCATTTTATTCATATTTCTTTGTTAGATGTTCTGAAATTGGCTTCATTTCATTTCAGTTTCCTTGTTCTCCTAGTTAATTTCGGTTTCCTTCACATGACTAGCTTAGGTCTTAGGTCAATTTCCTTAGGGTTTTTCTTCTTCATTTCCGTTTTTTGGTCTTAAGGGGAAGAGGAAGGGAGTTTCTTGACCCATACCTTTCGAAACTAACTAAGTTTGAGGCACTATTCTTTCTCTTCTCCCCTGGTTCTCCTCCTCCTTCTTCCTCTCACGTTTTCCAGCCCCTCTTCTTCCTCTCCTCTAGGCAGTTGTCCAGTCTTCTCTCAAGGTCTCATCTTACCCTCACACGTTCACAAAGCACTCTATAATGGTTTGGTTTAGATTTCTGTTGTGAAAGAGGAAGGGAAGAACGACATGCAGCTGCTGTTCTGGGAAGAGGATGGATCATCCTCCTCTCTCTCCTCCTTGTATTTATACTCCCATGAAATGAGGTGGGTTGTTTGGGGGTTGGTTTAGATGTGTTCTTATCCTTGTTTTGGTTTATCTAAAACCGGTTTTACCCCTCCCTCCCAGCTCTTTAAGTTAATTAATTTAATTTTAATTTAATTTTTTTTTTTTGAACAAGATAGCTGCCGTCGCCGATGCGTGAATCGGCGAAAATCGGCAGCCGCCGCGATCCCGAAATCAAAAGTGTGAAAACTAAGATCGGCGAAAACCGCGCGCGTCGCCGATCATGAAATCGGCGAAAAGCGCGTCGCCGCCGATCCCGAAATCGGCGGCGAAAGCCTCGCCCGCCGATCATGAAATCGGCAGAAAAAATCGAGATCGGCAAAGCGAAAAGCGCATCATCAATTTATATATATACTTATATTTTCTCTTGGGTGTTTACATTCTCCCCCCCTTTAATATGAATTTCATCCTCGAAATTTAAGGGGTTTCACACTTCATACCTGGTAGTTCAAATAAATCGGGGTACTTTTTCCTCATCTCGGCCTCCCTCTCCCAAGTTTCCTCTTCTATTTGAGCATTTCGCCATAAGATTCTGACGATGGGGATCTTTTTGTTCCGTAGCTCCTTCACTTCTTGATCTAGTATCCTTATGGGCCTCATTTCCAGTGTTAAGTCTTCCTTGACTTCTACTGGGACTTGGGGTATAACTCGGGCGGGATCCACGTCAGCTTTCCTTAACAGGGAGACATGGAACACATCATGGACCTTGGCTAACTATAGGGGCAAGTCCACTTTGTAGGCTACTGGTCCTACTCGCTGTAAGATTTTGAAGGGTCCGATGAAGCGGGGAGCCAACTTCCCTTTCAATCCAAACCGTAACATGTTCTTCCATGGGGCTACCTTTAGGAACACCTGGTCCCCCGTATTGAACTCAAGAGGTCTTCTCCTCACATCAGCATACTTCTTTTGTCTATCCTGTGCGGCTTTGATGCGATCCCTGATAGTTCTCACTTTCTCCGTGGTGACTTGGACCAACTCTGCGCCATATAACTTCCGATCCCCAATTTCCTCCCAACACAAAGGAGTTCGCACCTCCTACCATACAAGGCTTCATATGGGGCCATCCCTATTGTGGCTTGGTGACTATTGTTATACGTGAACTCCACCAATGCCATGTGTTCCTCCCAGTTTCCTCCAAATTCTAGCACACGGGCCCGTAATAGGTCTTCCAAGACTTGGATGACTCTTTCGATTGGCCATCCGTTTGAGGGTGAAACGCAAGTGCTCATATCCAATCTTGTCCCCAAGGCCTGTTGTATGCTCGGCCAAAGTCGAGAGGTGAACCTGGGATCTCGATCCGATACAATGGACACCGGAATCCCATGAAGTCGTACCACCTCATTTATGTAGATCTTGGCAAGCTTGTCCACCGAGTCGGTCATCTTTATAGGTAAGAATAGTGCGGATTTCATCAACCGATCTACGATGACCCATATCGCGTCATTTCCTTTCCTCCCTTTGGGAAATCCTGACACGAAATCCATGGTGATCATCTCCCACTTCCACTCTGGAATTTGTAATGGTTGTAATGGTCCCGCAGGCCTTTGGTGTTCAACCTTGACTTGTTGACATATCCCACACTTTGACACATACTCGGCTATTTCCCTTTTCATATTAGGCCACCAATAGAGGTGTTTCGGGTCTCGATACATCTTAGTGCCTGCCGGGATGTATGGAGAACTTGGACTCATGTGCTTCTTGTAGAACCATTCGTTTGACTGTTTCGTCATTAGGCACGTACAACCGTTGTCCCATCATCAAGGATCCATCATCCGCCACTCGGAATTTCATTTCTACCCCGGCCTCCACATTCTTCCTCATCTTGGACCCAACCTTGTCATGGAATTGGGCTTGTAGTATCTGTTCCCGATACGTTGGTCGCACCAATAGTTGGGCTACCAACCCACCTCCGGCATTAATGTCCAAATCTACACCCATCTCTTTCAATTCCACCAATTGCCGCTCCTTTCCCACTGTTAACCTTCCCAGGGTGGCTCTATTTTTACGACTGAGGGCATCTGCCACCACGTTTGCTTTTCCGGGTGGTATTCTATGGTGCAATCATAATCCTTAATGAGCTCTATCCACCTTCTTTGTCGCATGTTCAACTCCTTTTGCGACATCGGATACTCTCAGCTCTTATGATCGGTAAAAATTTGGGTTTGAGACCCATACAAATAGTGTCTCCATATCCTCAAGGCAAATACTACGGCAGCCAACTCCGTGTCGTGCACCGGGTAGTTCTCCTCATGAGTCTTTAACTGTCTTGATGCATAGGCGATCACCTTCCCATGTTGCATCAGAACACACCCCAATCCCTTCCCCGAAGCATCACTATATACCACAAAACCTTCGGTCCCTGAGGGAAGGGTTAACACTGGAGCAGTGGTGAGCCTCCTCTTCAATTCTTGGAAGCTTTTCTCACATTCTTCCGACCACACCCATTTCTTATTCTTCCTAGTTAGCTGGGTCAAAGGGGTAGCAATCAGGGAAAAACCTTCAATAAACCTCCGATAGTATCCTGCAAGTCCCAGGAAGCTACGTATTTCGGTGACCGAAGTCGGTCTTTCCCATTTCAAGACTGCTTCGACTTTTTGGGGGTCTACGAAAACACCTTCAGCTGAAATGACGTGTCCTAGAAACGTCACTCTCTTCAGCCAAAATTCACATTTACTCAGTTTTGCATATAATTGGTGATCTCTCAAGGTTTGTAAGGTTTGCCTCAAGTGCTCTTCGTGCTCCTCGAAAGAATTCGAGTACACCAATATATCATCAATGAATACCACCACAAACTTATCAAGGTATGGTTGGAAAACCCGATTCATCAAGTCCATGAAGAGGGCTGGGGCGTTTGTCAACCCGAACGGTAGCACCAAAAATTCATAGTGTCCGTAACGAGTTCTAAATGCGGTCTTTGCTACATCCGCTTCTTTAATCTTCATCTGATAGTACCCTGATCTCAGATCTATCTTCGAAAATGCCCTCGCCCCCTTTAATTGATCGAACAAATCATCTATCCGAGGTAACGGATACTTGTTTTTCATTGTTATTTTGTTCAACTACCGATAGTCAATACAAAGTCTATGGGTTCCATCTTTCTTTCTTACAAATAGGACCGGTGCTCCCCAAGGGGAATTACTGGGCCGTATAAACCCTTTGTCTAACAATTCTTGTAGTTGAGTCTTTAACTCGTTCAGTTCTGCTGGAGCCATCCGGTAAGGTTGTTGGGCTATGGGTGGGACTCCAGGAAAAGTGTCTATGGACACCTCCACCTCTCGCTCTGGGGGTAGTCCCAGTAGTTCTTCGGGAAACACATCTCGGGAATTCCTTCACCACGGGAATATCCTTCGGTCGTGGACCTTCATCATCGAGTTTAAGATGTATGCGAGGTATCCCATACATCCCTTTCTTAAAAGTTTTTGGGCTGTTTACCACCGATATTAAGGCAATCGGTTTGAGAATTCTCTCTCCTTCAAAAATCATCCTCTCACCCTTAGGGGTTTGGAAAGTAACAGCTTTAGCATAACAATCTATGAGAACCTTGTATTTACTCAACCAATTCATGCCTAGGATTATGTCAAAATCATGCAGCTCTAAGGGAATCAAGTCTACTTCTGTTTCATACCCAGATAGACTAACCCCCACATCCACATACACAATATTTGTTTCCACCATGTTTCCCATGGGAGTTCCAATTAAGAATCCCTTCTCTACTATTTCTACTCCCTTTCCCAGTTTAGTGACAATTCTCTTAGCAATGAATGAGTGGGTGGCACCCGGATCAAACAACACATGCACATTAAAACCATTTAATAATAGTGTACTTGCCACCACATCCGATGCAGCCCTGACCTCCTCCTGTGTCGGGTGGAAGACCCTCCCCGGGGTCCGATCATTTTGTGCTCCCGGTCTCCCTCGACTAGAGTTTGCTCCCGATTGAGAAGATCTCACCGGCCTATTCACGGTGATCGATCGTTGATGGCTCGATCGGGCCGCCTATAGCTTTGTACCTGTCCAGTGTTCCTTTTAGGGCGGTCCCTCTTGAAATGACCTCTTCAACCACAAGTAATGACACCCTTGACTCAAATACCGGCAATTCCTCCACCTATGACCTTCTCCTCGCACACAAAGCATCGCCCGGGGGAAACTGAGCAGTCCCCATGGTGTTTTTGTCCATATTTCCTACAAAATAGGTAGTCAACACCCTTGCGGTCCCCGGTCCCAGCTTGAAGAGTTTTCCCTCGAGTGCGACTGTCCAACCATCACTCTCCCACTTGACTGTTGGTGAGGCGGAAACATCAAACTCTCCTTTTTCCTGTACTGCTCAAACACTCCACTTTTTCCTTTCTTCGGGAGTGGTGGTCTGCCGCTGAAATAGTCCCCCTCTCTCTTTTTGCCTATACCCTGATGTCCCCCTTGGCTTTCTCCAATGCAAGCCTCTAGAGCTTGGGCAGCCTCAATCAACTCTCTCACAGATTTAAACCGCAAGGCGATCAATCCTTGTCTCAAATCCTGTCGCAAACCATCTCTCAACTTCTCAATCATATGTTCCTCCGTCGGCACATAGTGTGGGGCGAACAATGAGAGATCATGGAACCTCCTTTCATACTCCAATACCGACATATCCCCCTCGCTTTAATGCCAAGAACTCTTGTTCTTTCACCTTGCGATGGTACCCGGAATAAAACCGATTCTCAAACTCGTCTTGAAATCACTCCAGGTTAGTTTCTCGGTTGCACGCCTCAACCGAACTATTTCCCACCATGTCATGGCCCTTTCGACAAGAATCGGGTTGCACAATTTACCCCGAAACCCTCGGGTATGCTTATTTGAATCATGGTCTTTTCTACCTTCCGAATCCATCGTCCAGCTATCTCTGCATCTTGTTCCCCCATATACGGTTCACAGGCCATTTCCCTCATACTCTTGACTAGTCGTACCAGTGGCACCACGTTATCCGTGATCATGCTAGTCATAGGGGCTGCCTGTGGAATTTGTGTGGTGGGAGTTGTTTATGTCACCGAACCAGCCATGCCCTCCATCACTGCTTTAACTATTTGTACAAGGAGTCCTGCATCTACATATTGTGGGGGCACACCAGTTGGAATAGTCGATGGTGGTGCTTCTGATCTTTCCGGCTGCTCTGCTGTAACTGGGGGTACTCCCTCTGTCTGGTTAGGCCTCTCGCCTTCCGCTTCCGCTCCCTTTTCCCCCGCAAGGTTTCGGGTGGTATTATCGGAGCATGAGATGTCGTATCATCCAAGGGATCTTCGTCTTGCCAACCTTGGGCACCTTGGTTCCCGCCCCTCCTTTCTAAGGAGGGCGGCTCGGTCGTGTCCCTCGCCGGGTGCGTACCATCCCAAAATTTCACCATAGCAATGCAATTATCGTGATCCTCAGGATCCAGACCAGGGGCTTTGATACCAACTGTAACAACCCGGGTTTTTTATATATATATATATATATATATATGTAATCAACGAACCTGATCCCTCACATCATCAAAATACAATCCATACAAATCAACATTTCATTTAAAAGTGAATCTTACATAAACACGTAATGTTATGGCTGCATGATTAAAAGTTCATATTAAAAATATACACACATAGACATGAGTTTGCATTCCTATCCTACTAATAGCCATTACAAACTTAAACAAAAAGGATCTAATAAAAGTTATACATTCAAGTACATTGATTCATACAAAATACAATTGTGATTTAGAATGCATCTACATGATCCCTTGCAAAAGTAGGTCCCCGTGTATCGGGTTCCCTAGACATCTCGTGGGTGTGACGTCCCGCAAAGAAGACAAAACATTTAAGAGAATGAAATTACTAAATAATAATAATGGTAACTAAACAGTCGGCGCGTTAAGTGAAGCATTCTCATTTATAATTTCTTCATGTACTTGGTATAAACAGCTTGTAGTGTATATAAATGCACCAATTTTTGCAATCAACCATAATCTTAAACCCGGCTATCCTCTTAAGGCGTCATTTGCCGAGGTTAACCATTCACTCACCCCGGTCATCCTCTTCGGATGCCATTAGCCAAGCTAAGCATTCATTTGTCCCGGCCATCCATTCGGATGCCATTAGCCGAAGCTAATCATTCATTTGTCCCGGCCATCCCTTCGGATGCCATTAGCCGAAGCTAATCATTCTTTGTCCCGGCCATCCATTCGGATGCCATTAGCCAAAGCTAATCATTCATTTATCCCGACCATCCATTCGGATGCCATTCTTTGTCCCGGCCATCCATTCGGATGCCATTAGCCGAAGCTAATCAACCATTTGTCAACATTTAAGCGTTCGACGATCTAATATCAGTTCTAACACAATATGGTAATAATCATGTTAAAGTATTTCATTAATCGTATGAAAAAAAAAGGTGCAAGTCACCTACCTGCTCCACCTGTGGGTTGTTCTTGTCTTGACGATGGTCCAATCCCGACCGCACCACCTAAGACATCAACGGTCATAAATCAGCACATTTATATTTTTGAATCACATTCGTCACCACACTTATTTCAAGAGTTCATATGTTCACATTCAAGTGTTCCACATTTTACACCACCATACTATGAAATTGTTACTAGCATTTAAGTCATTTTTATTTTTATTTTTTGCCTAGGAGGCTTATTTTAGAAATCGGCAAATAAAACTTGTTCACGCAGCCGCCCTAATTCGGCAATAAAAACTGTTTCGGAGTGGCTAGTTCGGCAAAGTAAACTGTTTCGCGACAATATGGTCAATATTCAAAGAAAAAACTGTTTCGCCGTTGGCCCCACAGCTTTCGCAGCGAATCACAATTTCGCTGCGCAGCCAACACGGTTTCGGCAGCGAATCGGAGTTTCACCGCACAACACACAATTCGGCAGCGAATGCTAGTTCCTCACGAAGACTCCGCTATTTCGAATGCTAATTCGCCGCGCTAACACATTTAACTAATCAGAGTTTCGCCGCACAACACACAATTCGGCAGCGAACGCTAGTTCGCATTTAAGACTCGCTGCGCGACTGAATCATAGATTCGCCGAATACCTGACAAGTTTCTAAGCGAATCGAGTTTCGCTGCACAACACATAATTCGGCAAGCTAACGCTAGTTCGGCATGTAAGACTCGTTCGGGCAAATAATCACAAATTCGCTGGTCGATGACAGTTCGTCAGATTGGAATCGAGTTTCTCTGCACAACACACAACTCGGCAAATAACGCTAGTTCGCCGCAGAAGACTTCAGTTTCGGCGTGAATCATAGATTCGCTGCGACTGACTGATTCGCAAGCTAATCGAGTTTTCGCTGCACAACACACAATTCGGCAAATAACGCTAGTTCGCGCAGAAGACTCGATTTCGGCAGCGAATCACAAATTCATCTGCGGTGACACGATTTCGGCAAGGAATCGAGTTTCGCTGCACAACACACAATTCAAGCGAACGCTAGTTCGCGCAGAAGACTCAATTTCGGCGAATCTAGCGTTCGCCGCGAAGACTCGGTTTCGGCGGCGAATCATAGATTCGCTTAATGACATAGTTTCGGCAAATAATCGAGTTTTTGCTGCACAACACACAATTCGGCAGTGAACGCTAGTTCGCTGCAGAAGACTCGCTTCGGCAGAATCACAAATTCGGCCGCACTGACATCGCTTCGGCGACGAATCGAGTTTCGCTGCACAACACATAATTCGGCGAACGCTAGTTCGCTGTTAAGACTCGATTTCAATAGCCGAATCATAGATTCGCTGCAATGACTTCTGATTTTCGCCGAATCGAGTTTTTCGCACACAACACACAATTCGGGCAAGAACGCTAGTTCGCTGTGAAGACTCGATTTGGCAGGCGAATCATAAATTCGGCTGCAGTGACACTGATTCGCAACGAATCGAGTTTATTTGCACAACACACAATTCGGCATGAACACACACACCACACATGCTTTAACAACCCCAAGATATACACTGTCACTAAGTTCCAGAGAATACACACATTGAAACCATCAATTTCTCGCACCTAATCCTTCAACAAAATCCCAGCAAAACACACACATTGAAAACCATCAATTTCAAAGATATAATCTTTCAATAAATTCCAGCAGAACACACACATTAAAACCATCAATTACAAGCATATAATCTTTCAATAAATTCCAGCAGAACACACACATTAATGCTGGCCAACCCCCTAGTTAAAGTCAGCCCTCTACCATGATTTGTTATTTCCATTTTATTCATATTTCTTTGTTAGATGTTCTGAAATTGGCTTCATTTCATTTCAGTTTCCTTGTTCTCCTAGTTAATTTCAGTTTCCTTCACAGCTAGCTTAGGTCTTAGGTCAATTTCCTTAGGGTTTTTCTTCTTCATTTCCGTTTTTTGGTCTTAAGGGGAAGAGGAAGGGAGTTTCTTGACCCATACCTTTCGAAACTAACTAAGTTTGAGGCACTATTCTTTCTCTTCTCCTGCTGGTTCTCCTCCTCCTTCTTCCTCTCACGTTTTCCAGCCCTCTTCTTCCTCTCCTCTAGGCAGCTGTCCAGTCTTCTCTCAAGGTCTCATCTTACCCTCACACGTTCACAAAGCACTCTATAATGGTTTGGTTTAGATTTGTTGTGAAAGAGGAAGGGAAGAACGACATGCACTGCTTTGTTCTGGGAAGAGGATGGATCATCCTCTCTCTCTCCTCCTTGTATTTATACTCCCATGAAATGAGGTGGGTTGTTTGGGGTTGGTTTAGATGTGTTCTTATCCTTGTTTTGGTTTATCTAAAACCGGTTTTACCCCTCCCTCCCAGCTCTTTAAGTTAATTAATTTAATTTTAATTTAATTTTTTTTTTTGAACAAGAGCGTGCCGCCGCCGATGCGGTGAATCGGCAGCGAAGCTGCGTCGCCGATCCCGAAATCGGCAAAAAACTAAGATCGGCAACGAAAACCGCGTCGCGCCGATCATGAAATTGGCAATGAAAAGCTTGCCGTCGCCGATCCCGAAATCGGCGGCGACATGCCTCTTCGCCGATCATGAAATCGGCAGCGAAAACTGAGATCGACAGCGAAAACTGCATCATCAATTTATATATATACTTATATTTTCTCTTGGGTGTTTACAGAAACACTCCCCATTAACCCAAGGCTGCCTCCCCCATACACTAAATGAATCTTTCTCTCAGCTAGTACTTGACCAAGATGATTTGCTGATTCTAAAAACTCTTTTTCTTTCCCAGGATTGGATCCACAAAAAACACAAATAGTTTTTATTTTAGGAACAGAGGAACTGGCCATTTCTACACACTTCTATATCTATTAAATGAATGGGTAGAGTAGAAATGATGGGAAGGAAGAGAAGATTTTATAGATGAGAAATTGAAAATGCAATCATACCACCTATATGTAGGCTAGCCGGAGTCTCACTCTCTCTCTCCCCTTTTTTTTGTTTTTGTTTTTTTTTTTTTTTTTTTTTTTTTGAAAAAAGCATGTGTATGTACAAGCAGCTGTGATTGTGGCTCACATCTTCCCTTGGTTTTACATCCAAGAACGGCTTAAACGCCCTCTATGGGTCGGGGATAGGCTTCCCATCCAGTTTTCTTAAAAACCGACAAACAGGGTCTTTTTTAGTCGATTCCCAAGACTAAGTCGATCATGTTCTTTATGAAAATGAGGCCATAAATCATGAATTGCACGATGCACATCTCCACTAGGATGCGTCTCAAGAGTTAATAGAAGATTATCTAAAGACTCCTTACTCAGGCCATCCTTAATGAATTGTATTTTATCTTCACGGTTTATAGATACCATTCCTAAAGAACGACATTTTGCATTACAAGTCCATCTCGGCACATCGATGACAGACTTTCGATCGTTTTGCACGACGTTTCTTTGCAAAAGTGCTTTTACCTGTTCCAGGCATGTATGAAATAAAAGTATTGGAAGACTCACCCGATAATCGGACCTTTGCTTCAATCGGCCAACGAATATCTTCGGGAATTCCATGGTTCATTAACAACCTCAATCTTTCACACCTAGCACGGTAAATTTTTGTAATCGCATTCGAGGCGGGCGGGAAAATACTTTTTCAATTTTTCAAGAGTGGTGTCCATTTTTCAAAAGAGAAGTGGAGGAGAGATGCAAAGAAAAGAGAAGGAACAAGGAATTGAACAAATATATACACAGATATCAGTTATCATGGGAAACTGAAAGAACCGACTTAAGAGTCACGGAGTACCGTTATCCGCCATTTGACTGGGGTTGGAGAAAGACTAGCAAAACAAGAGTCACACCAAAAAGAAACACAAAAACAATGTGAGAGAAACAATATAATCAACCTTTATATACAGGATCATTCAAACCAATGGATTCAATTTCACTAGGAAAATTATCAAAGTAAGCTTTCAAACGATGTCCATTTACCTTAAAAACATTGTCATTCTTTGGATTCTCAATATCAAAGGCCCTATAAGGATACACATGTTTCACAATAAATGGACCGCTCCATCTTGATCTTAGCTTTCCAGGAAATAAATGGAGTCGAGAATTATAAAGCAAAACTTTTTGACCAACATTAAATGTTTTTCTCAAGATTCTCTTATCATGAAACTCTTTGATTCTTGCTTTATGAATTTTTGAATTTTCATATGCATCATTTCTTATTTCCTCAAGCTCATTTATTTGCAACTTACGCAGATGGCTAGCATCATCCAGGTTTGAATTGAAAGCTTTAATAGCCCAATAAGCTTTGTGTTCAAGTTCCATAGGAAAATGACAAGGTTTTCCATAAACCAACCTATAAGGTGACATACCTAATGATGTTTTAAAAGCAAGTGCGATAAGCCCAAAGTGCATCATTAAGTCTTAAAGACCCAGTCCTTCCGATTAGGGTTCACTTGTTTTTTCCAAGATTTGTTTGATCTCCCTATTAGCAAGTTCTACTTGTCCATTTGTCTCGAGGGTGATAAGGGGTGGCAACTTTATGTGTGATTCCATATTTCTTCATTAAAGACTCAAATGGCTTGTTACGTAAATGTGTTCCACCATCACTTATCATGACCCGAGGGATTCCAAATCGACTCAAAATATTTTCTTTCAAAAACTTGATCACTGTTTTATGATCATTGTTACGACTTGGAATTGCCTCTATCCATTTTGAAACATAGTCTACTGCGACTAATATGTACACAAAACCAAATGATGGAGGAAATGGACCCATAAAATCTATACCCCAATAGTCAAAGATTTCAATGACAAGAATAGTATTTAAAGGCATCATGTGACGTCTTGAAATAGATCCTAGCTTTTGACAATTTTCACAAGTTTTGCAAAATGCATGCGTGTCTTTGAACATGGTGGGCCAATAAAATCCACATTGTAAGATTTTTGCAGTTGTCTTTCTTGATGAGAAATGACCCCCACATGCCTCGAATGACAAAATTTAATGACACTACTTACCTCATTGTCGGGAATGCATCTTCTAAATATTTGATCGGACAATATTTGAACAAGTAAGGGTCATCCCAATAAAAGTTCTTCACTTCGTTCAAGAACTTTCTTTTGTCTTGGGTACTCCAATGAGCCGGCAAATGTCCCGAAACAAGAAAATTAACTATATTAGCAAACCAAGGCATCGTAGAGACAGAAAGTAAAGATTCATCGGGAAAGTAGTCATTGATTGGTGTGATGTCGGATCTCGAATCGTTGTCAATCTTGACAAATGATCCGCGACAACATTTTCGGTGCCTTTCTTATCCTTGATTGTGATATCGAATTCTTGAAGTAACAAAATCCACCGCACCAATCTAGCCTTAGAATCCTTCTTAGAAAGAAGATATTTCAACGCCGCATGATCGCTAAAAACAATAACGGGTGAGCCAACAAGATAAGATCTGAATTTTTCACATGCAAATACTACGCAAGTAATTCCTTTTCAATGGTGGTGTAATTCATTTGAGCACTATTTAAAGTTTTACTTGCATAGTAAATCACATAGGGTTTCTTATCTTTTCTTTGTCCTAAAACAGCACCCACGGCATAATCACTAGCATCACATATTATTTCAAAAGGTAATGACCAATCGGGAGGTTGAATGACAGGAGAGAAGTAAGCAAGTTTTTAAGTTTAACAAAGGCTTCTTCACAATGTTCAGTCCATTCAAAAACATTATCTTTTGTTAGAAGGTTACACAATGGCTTAGATATTACACTAAAATCTTTGATGAACCTTCTATAAAAACCAAGATGTCCTAAGAATGATCTAACGTTTTTAACAGATTTTGGTGTTGGCAAGTTAGCAATTAACTCGATTTTAGATTTGTCAACCTCAATTTCTATTGATGAAACAATGTGACCAAGTACAATGTCGTTTGTTACCATAAAATGACATTTTTCCCAATTTAGCACAAGATTCTTCTCTTCGCACCTGTTCAAAACCTTTTCCAAGTTAGTTAAACAATCATCAAATGAATCACCAAAAACGAGAAAAATCATCCATAAAAATCTCAAGAAAACGTTCAACCATATCACTGAATATGCTAAGCATGCATCTTTGAAATGTGGCCGGTGCATTACATAATCCAAACGGCATCCTTCGGTACGCAAACGTACCAAATGGACATGTGAAAGTAGTTTTCTCTTGATCTTCAAATGCAATTTCAATTTGGTTGTAACCCGAATAACCATCTAGAAAAAAATAAAATTCATGACCTGCAACTCTTTCTAGAATTTGATCCATAAAAGGTAAAGGAAAATGATCTTTTCTAGTCATTGAATTAATTTTTCTATAGTCAATGCACATGCGCCAACCAGAATAGTCCTAGTTGGAATTAACTCATTCTTCTCATTTGTTATCACAAGTAACTCAGACTTTTTAGGTACAACTTGGGTAGGACTTACCCATTTGTCGTTGAAATAGGATAAATGATTCCATTATCTAGAAGCTTAATGACTTCATTTCTCACTACTTCTTTCATATTAGGATTAAGCCTTCGTTGCATTTCTCTAGAGGGTTTAGCATTTTCCTCTAAATAAATCTTGTGTGTGCAAATCAAAGGACTAATTCCTTTTATGTCGCCTATGGTCCATCCTAATGCATTTTTGTGCATTTTCGGAGTTTGTAATAACTTACCTTCTTGATGAACATTAAGTTTGGAAGAAATTATTACCGGAAAAGTTTCATTTTCTCCCAAAAATGAGTATTTGAGATTAAATGGTAATGGCTTCAAATCGGGTTTTGGTGGTTGAACACTTGAAGGTATGGACTCAATTGATCGTGGTGGCAATTCCTCAATTTTTGGTCTCCAACTATTTGCCTTTGATTCTTCCTGAAAAAAAAACATTTGCAAATCATCAGATTCATTAAACTCAGTTTCACTGGAAGTGTTTTCAAATTGATCACAAATTAATTTTTCAATAAAATCTACTTCCCGTAAATCATTATCATCTCCAGGTTGCTTGCAAATGTTAAAAACATTCATCTCCAATGTCATGTTTCCAAAAGATAACTTCATCACTCCATTCCTACAATTAATCAATGCATTAGAAGTTATCAACATTCATCTCCAATGTCATGTTTCCAAGTTGCAAGAAATGGACGTCCTAAAATAACAGGAATTGAATTGCATGCTTCAACAGGTTGTGTATCCAAGACAATAAAATCCACAGGAAAGATGAATTTATCAACTTGTACTAACACATCTTCAACTATTCCTCTAGGCACTTTTACGGATCTATCGGCAAGTAAAAGAGTTACGAAGTAGGTTTTAACTCACCTAGATTGAGACTTTGAAAAACCGAATATGGAAGTAAATTCACACTAGCTCCAAGATCAAGTAAAGCTCTATCAATTTTATGTTCTCCAATAAAGCAAGAAATTGTAGGACAACCAGGGTCTTTATATTTCAAAGCATTATCATTCGAAGAATGGCACTTACTTGTTCGGCTAAAAAAGGCTTTCTTTTTCACATTCAGCTTTCTCTTCACAAGGTGCACGGATCTTTCAAAAATTTAGCATAAGACGGTACTGTTTAATAGCATCTAACAAAGGTATATTGATCCTTACTGTCTCGAAAATTTCAAAGATTTCGGAATTGTGATTGACTTTCCTTTGTTTGGTCATGGCATGAGGAAATGGAAGTGCTTGGTGGGGAATCGGTCTCCTCCTTGCAGGTGTTCGGGTTCAACCATTTCCTTACCCTCGAGACTAACTCATCTTCTTTCTCACAAGGTTCAAGAACGGGTTTTTCAATAACCTTACCACTGCGGAGAGTTGTGACCGATTTGACTTGATCCATATATTGGCTTCCGAACCACTTGCACTTGAATTGTATTGCCCTTTGGGATTTTGCTTTGGGGTTGAGATGGAAACTTACCTTTCTCCCGAAAACTAAGAGCGAGATGTGAACTTTGCAAGAGTATCTTTTAGATCCGCCATGGTTTGAGCATTTTTAGTGTTGATTGTCTCTTGCTTTTCAATGAATGCATGCAAGTGTTTCCTCAAGATTTCTTCTAGGAGGGGGAATATAAGGAGGTGCATATCCATGAGAATTTTGAAAATTATGTTGTGCTTGAAATGGTGGTCGTGAAGTTTGTGCATTATTGTTACCACTCTTCCAACCGAAATTTGGGTGATTTCTCCAACCAGGGTTGTACGTTTGCGAGTATGGGTTATGACTTGGCCTTTGGAAACTATTTAAAGCATTGGCTTGTTCATGGAGACATTCCTTAAAAGAAGGCAAAGTTGGACAATCATTGGTTGAGTGTCCATTAGTTTCACAAATTTGACACACAATTTCTTGAACAAGATTTTATTTGACCACTCTTTTTTAATTCTAGTGCCTCAACTTTTCTAGCTAAAGATGCAAATTTGGCTTGGAGGTCATGATCTTCCCTAAGGTTGTACATGCCTCCATTAGATGTATGAGGTTGAGTTTTACCTGGTGCCTCACACGTACTGTGGTGTCCCAATTTTGAGCATTTTCAGCTAGCAAGTCTAGGTACTCCATTGCTTCATCGTGGTCTTTATCTTCAAAAGTTCCATTGCACATCAATTCCACCATTTGCCTATCTTTAGGTGTTAACCCTTCATAAAATTGTGAGACCAATCTCCATGTTTCAAAACCATGATAAGGACAGGTATTAAGCAAGTCTTTATATCTATCCCAACACTTGTAAAATGTTTCTCCTGGTTTTTGAGTGAAAGTGGTGATTTGTCTTTTGAAAGAGTTTGTTCTGTGAGACGGAAAAAACTTCTTTAAAAATTGTTGTTGCATTTCATCCCAAGCACGAATGGATCCCGACCTAATATTTTGTAGCCATGTTTTAGCTTTATCTTTTAATGAAAAAGGAAAAAGCTTTAATCGATGGTGTTCATGCTACAATTTAAGTCATTATAGGTGTTACAAACTTCTTCAAATTCTCTTAAATGCAAATATGGATTTTCTAATTCTAAGCCATGAAAAGTGGGTAAAAGTTGAATAATACCTGGCTTAAAATTAAAATGAGAAGCATCGGGGAGGAAAAACTATACATGATGGTGCACTTGTTCTTGTTGGATTCATGTGATCTCTAAGTGTTCTCACATGATTATTCTCATTATTCTCATTATGAATTGACTTGGTTATCTTCTTCGGCCATGTTTTCTAAAGAAATTGAGGATTTCCTAGAAAGTCTACCACTTAATGTACATGTCCAAACTCTCATGCAAGTGCAAAAGAAAAGAAAAGAAAAAGAAAAAGAAAAAGAAAAGGAACAAAATTAGAAAACAAATAAAAGTAAAAAAAAAAATATAAAAGAAATATAAAATTTATACAATACTTACCTCCCCGGCAACGGCGCCAAAAACTTGACACGACCAAAAGATTGATGTCTTCTCCCAAGTGCAGGAGTGTCGAAGTAATAAATAACCCAACAAGACCGGGTCGAACCACGAGAGGTTAATTGTATAAATTATAAATAACAATGCAATAACAACAACAACAATAATAACAACAATAATAATAATAGTAATAATAGTAATAATAATAATAATAATAATACTCGTACGTGGCATTGTTATACCCGAGAATGATCTAAAAGATCGGGTCACGGGTTTCCATTTATATACTCGATTTTATGAAAAGATCAAAGAGATATATTATATAATATAAACAGATTTCGATGCGAATGAACAAGGCAAGACCGACAATATCAGGATCCTTGATCAAACACAGAGCATACTTAACGTACATAACATATAACAAGAATGTAAATAATAATAATAATAATAATAAAAAGAAGAAGAAGAGAAAGAAATTAATGAGAACTTTGAGATGGAAGATTAATGTAAGGATTAAACAATGATAAAAACAAATGTCAAGGTTAGAGGATTCACTAATGGTATTTCAAATAAATATAATATAAACTCTTTTTATTACTCAACTAGAAACCACACATAAAGGAGGTTCTAATCGGATGATTTATCATTAATGGCTCATTATAAAGTATTAACATGATCATATTAATTATCTTGTCTAAGTAACACCATACTTATAAATATCATCGGGCATTCATGTTGCTAGCTTATGTTAACAACAAATCAAGTTCCTATCATAACAACGATGTTGGCCGAAAACTATGAAGGATCAAGCATTCGATGTACCAAGTGTTATACAACATAAATCTAGATTAACCATTTAACAAGCAAGGTATTAAGAATTAGTAAGATAAAAAGATAAGATAAGCTAATAACAATTTATCTTGGATATAAACATTAAAGTCCATGTTGAGTTTATATTATACCTATTCTAACACCATTAGTAAAACCTTTTCACCTTGACATAATTAACTTAGCTAAACATAATGAAGAAGAAAAACATAAATAAACAAGATAAGAACATGATTATGATATAAGTTAACTAAGTATATGAAAGGAAATGAAAAAGCATAAACAAGAGATTAATATAACATGAAAGAAAACTTGAATATTACAAAGATATAAAGAAAGAAAGCAAGAACATGATTTTGATCTGAAAAATAATAATATCTAAATACATGGCAAATGCCTCCTTTTATAGGCTAAGATTCAGAACTATTGATTGGTGGACTAAGAAAATAGTTGGTGGCCAACCATTGATTTGGTGGCTGGTTTTTGACATTGTTGGTCTCTTTGGTTCTTGAAATTGTTGGCAGATTTTTGATATTGTTGGCTGGCCAAAACGTCATTGCTAACATCAGAATTTGAGTCCTTTGTTTCATGAAAGCTATGGGCAATTGACTCAGCTTTCCAACAAAAAAAACCAGAGCTCATTTGGACTTCTAGAACTCAAGATATGAGCTGAAAACCGAACAGTGTTTGAGCTGCAGGACAGGTTCCGACTTCTCCGTTGTTGCTAAGATTTGAACTTGAAAATGGCAGAATTGATTCTTGGACCCTTAATGAAAGTTTTAGGTCTATGTCTTATCTTTCCATCCATATAAAGTGGACCTAAATCCGAGTTCTAAAACTCCAGTTATGATCAAATAACCGAATGGTGTTCCAGTTTGGAATTGAACCAAAGCATCTCTTCTCTTAGCCTAGTCCTCTTTTTGTCTCTTCACTTTCAATTGTTAATCACATCAATCAATCCTTTGAATTGTGAGATATACCTGCATTCAAAACAAGCATTTACCATAAATTAAAGATATATTATATTATTAGACTTGTTATTATAAAACATGCTTTAGTTAGGGAATTTAACGATACTTTAGTGCAATACGATGATATAAAGCCTTAATGAGAATGCACTTTTAAGTACTAATCAGATACCAAACAAAACAAGGTCTAAGTTTCGACCAAAATAAAGAAAAGTGGGGAAAGAACCATTCGTGATGTATTAATTCGAGTACATGTATGTAACTGGGGATATTATAAAATTGTGGTAGATTGAGGTAATTGAGATGGAATATGATGGAAATAACTCAAAATAATAAACAAATAAAGAAGAAATTAGATGTTTCTAGCTAAATGTGCGGTCATAATGAGAAGAAATAAAGGAATTATCTAAATCACTTTGAATAATTGTTCGTTGTATGTCTTTGACATGTGTTGGTGTGTTGATAATGATTTAAATGAAAATAATTCTTATGTTTGATTTTGATGGCAATTTTAGAACAATGTGATTTGGTAAAAATTGTGAGTATTATAGAAATTACCAAGTTGTTGTGTTCATGAGAAAATATGTATATGATAAATGAAAATAATGTTGATTAAGTTGGTAAATTGAGTTTTGGTTAAATGAATAAACTTTGATGAATACGAGTGTTGAGAACTAAATGAATTATGTGTAAATACATAAAATAATTGGGTTGTGAACTTGTGTTTGGATGTGTTGTATGGAAAGATAGTATGAAAGCAATTCATATTAGAATGGATGAGCAATAGTGATTATTATGTGGAGTTTTAGGAGAGGCATACGGGGCGAGACTCGACTTTTCAGGAACATGGATAATAGGAGTCAAGGTAAGGGATTGACCCTCCCTTGTTTTTTAATTATTATACATGCTTTTATAAATGTTAGAATTACAAAAAAAAATTATAGTGTATTATTGTTGTTATTGTTAATAGAAGGCGGATGCCTTTGAAGTAGAATTTAATGTGTAATTTGTAATTAATCACTTAAGTGAGAATTTATGGTATGCTATAAGATTTTATTTAACCGCAACGGTGGGAAAACCTTGTATGTATTACTGTTGATCGCAACGACAAAATTTTCATGTAAGAACTATTATCGACCACAACGGTAAAAATTATGTCAGGAAAATTTAGATGATGAGACTCTAAGATAACTAACGTGTGAAATACCCTACAAATATATGAATATTGTTGTGAAGTAGATGCTTCACATCAAGATGACGGTTGTATTGAATTAAGTAAGTATGCTTTCATTAAATATGGAATGTTCTTCTTTAATATTGATGTGGGTGGAACTAGTTATCCTGTAATGGAGCTAGTGTCCGGTAATGGGCGGTGGAACTAGTTACCCGGTAATGAAGTTAGTGCCCAGTAATGGGCGATGGAACTAGTTATTCAATAATAAGGATAGTGCCTTGGTTAATGGCCTATCAGATAAACTAGTTACCTTAGTTAATGAAACTGGTGTCCTGGATAATAGGCAATCATAGAAACTAGTTACTATGGTTAATAGGCAATCATAAGTAAAATTTCAGGTATCTCGTCACATCGTGCCGAGTAGTAGATCATGTATTTGGTATTAATAATAACATGTAATAAAGTAAGATGTCTATGAGTTTGGTTGTGTTGACAGGTTAATGACTGAGTATTCAATTAATCCTACCGACAAAGTTTAACGTAAAAGAAAGATGATTTGAGCATGTCTTATAAGTATAAAAATAATGGAAGGTTATGTGATAAATTATAAATAATAGAAATGGACATGAATTAAATATGTTGTGAATTACATGAAGATGTGAATTAGACATGCTTATGCAATGAATTACGATATGTCTTAAAGGTGGTTGAGAGAGGAAAAGATCAAATAATTTATATGTGTTGAGAAAAATAAATTATGCGATAAATTCCATAAGTTGTGAAATAATAATATTAATATAAATTTAATATATTCATGAGTAGAAATAATTATGAAATAACATCGATGTAAAAAGGAACATTGTATGAAAGTATTTGAAGGAGACTAGTTAATTTTAAAGTTGTAAGGAATAAATAATATGGTGACGAGTTAAACTAGATTACAAATGAAATAGTTATCATGATGCAAGAATGATAATGTGATGAATAAAATGATGGGAAAAAAAATTTATACGGGAATAATGAAAATGTAAGATGTTGGAAGTTGATATAAGATCAACGTTCTTAAAGAAAAAAAATAAAGTTAGTTTTGATCATATAATTGTTAAACATTAGTAACTAGGATGATGCAAATGTTTAATATAATTTATTTTCTAATTTTATGTATTTCACAAGTAAATTTCTTTAAAGACATCTATTTTGTAGGGTCACTAAGCTCCCTGGGATTATGTAGAAAGAACATTTGTATTTTCAAAAAAGAAAAACTTATAAATTATTTAATTAATAATAAAAGTGGTTATAAATGATGTACATTAATAAGATGTTGATAGATTGATAAGATTTTCCATATAAAAAACATTACTTGAATTTCTACGTCCTTGTTCATAGAAATTAAGTAAAGACAAATGAGAAAGTGTAAGGTGTTACAATTTAACTTCATGATTTATTTATTTTTCTTACTTCCTATTATGTTATTTTAGCCTCATGACCTATAAATAGTGCTTAATGAGTTAATCCAAATTGACTTGAGTTGCTTTTTCTCATTTTTTTTATTGAATTTTTTCTGATTTAATCACTCAACATTAGATTATTTAGGAATTGAGCTTCATGATATTTTTTTATTTGCTTTCTATGAGGATATCTTGGTCTCACGATCAAGGTCGCAGAGACCCGGGTTAACCAGGGTTGACTTGGCTCACTTTTTGTGTTATTTTTCTTAATTAGAATTCTTATAAATTTCATCTTTCAACATTGGATCGACAAAACCGATTGAAAACTAAATTTCATAATTTATTTTGCTTTGCTCTCCATGAAGTTATCTTAGTCTCATTACCAAAGTCATGAATTTGACAGGTTAATTCGGGTTAAATCATTTAATTTTTTTCTATGAGATTATCTCAGTTTGATGACCTGAATCATGAGTTTAGTGGATTGACTCAGGTTGTTTTTTTATGTTTTTTTAATTGATTTTTTTAATCTTATCATTTAATATTGGGTTGATTGAGAATTGAAATTCATAATTTATATTGATTTGTTTTCCATAAGATTATCTCGGTCTTATAACCCGGGTCACGGATTTGACAGGTTAACTAGGGTCACTTTCTTAGGTATTTTTTAATCTCATCCTTCAATATGTGGTTGATTGGAATTTAGGCTTTATAATTTATTTTGATTTATTTTCTATAAGGTTATTGTAGTTTCATAACATGGGTCACAGATTTGACATATTAACTCGAGTTCACTCAAGTTAATCTAATATGTTGTTATCTTAATATTAAAAAAATATCACCTTGAAATTTTTTTAGTCAAACTATGTTATTACCAGTTGTATGAGTTGCTTTTTGACCCGTAAAGTCAATCATGTTACATCGAGTCAACTTTCACATGATTTAAATTTTTTTCCTGCTCGAAAAAAATATTAGTAATATCTAAATATTTTTTAACGTGCAAGAAAAATTTGAACCGACCCGCAGCAGTAGCGTGAGACAATGATCTAGTTAATTTCTAAAGCAAGAGAAGAATGCATGCCATTATGAATGTGTTTTCTACTATCATGGAAAAAATAATTTTAATTTTAATTGAAATTTGAAATTTGATATATGAGCTTAATAAAAAAAAAATTGTTAACACTATTTTTAGACTAAAATAGAAATCTATTTTTTTTTTAAGGAACAAAAGATAAATGTATATCAAGATATTTTATCTTGTGCATGGGGTGCTTTTTTATTTTTTTTAAATTTAATTATATGGTTATTAAAATGGTTTTTCATAAGTAAAGTAATGGTTTAAACTTTTTTAGAAAAATTTAATTTTTTTGTTCTAGATTCTCCTTTTTCTTAATATGTTTTTTAATAAAAAAAAAATATTTTTTTAGCTAAGTGGTTTGTTGTATAACAACTAAAGGGAATCAAAATAATATTTGAAATAAGAAGAAAAGGTATCAAAACCTGTCATCCCTTATTAATACTTTCTTTTTATTTTTTCCTATAGAACATATCCTTTTTTTTTAATCGAAAAAGATAAATACATGAATACTAAAATTAAAGTTTTTGATAGTTGAAATTAGACCACAAGAGAACCATCTTTTCTCAATTTTTTCAGTATTTTCTTCTCTAATCTCTTAACTTCTAAAGACTAAAATGTAAAAAAAATAAAATTCAGAATGAAAATGTATTACTTTAAAAGAAAAAGGATGAAATATTAAAAAATTAAAATTAAAGGATAAAATAGAACTTCTGTGTCTTTTATTGAAAAGGGATTTACTTCTTTCTTTATGGTCCTTCATATCCTAATTTGTTTTTTCAACAAAATGCTATAACTTTATTTCGTAAATTAGTTATTAATTTAACGTTCGGCACATGAGATAATTGGAATGAAGAAGAGGGTTGAAAACATAGTTTTTAAACTCGACTCGAAGATCGACCCAGTCTAATGATCGGGTCATGGGTCAGATGGGTTGACAGGGGTTAACCCGAATCAACCCAAAAAAAATCCCAATAAAATAAGCTTTCTCCTCAGTCTCTTTGCTTTCAGGGTTGCCCATTGGAAACCATCCCCAAGATCCATAAGCCATAAATGGAGCCAGAAGGAAGAGATGGTCTACCCGATCAAGGTCAGCCCTTGAATTCCTAAACCTGTACAAGTTCCTTTATTGAATGGAAAAGGTGGAATTTTGATGAAAGATAAGCCCATTGTGAGTGGAGATTATTTGGTAAAGAAAGAGAGATAAGCCAAAACGGTCATTGGCTCGCCTGGGTTTTCATGTTTTTAACTGTGAGTGGAGATTAGTATACTTGTCAACACATAGCGAGCCAAGGACGAGTTGGGTTGCAGTGTACGCAACCGAGTTAACAACCGGGGTGACTCAGAAACTAACCCCACATGGAATTGCTGAATTTAGCTCTGCAGTCTCTCCTTTTGGCGTTTACACAGTTGTCGCTTCTTATGGAGAGAGAGGATGGAGCGGTGAAGTGGAGGAACTCAGCACAGATATCTATATATTCTTACTCGTGATGGGACTAACCGAGTTAAGGTGCTCGAACACGGAGGGTGGTCGAGCTGGGTTGATGAGTCAGTGATCGTCGAGCGAGTTACACCACCTGGTCTTCACGCGTTCACCCCAGCTACTTCTCCAGGTAACAAGAAGTTTATAGCAGTAGCCACGAGAAGATGAAGAGCAAGACAGTTGCCAAAAAAAAATTAAGGTCGGGTCTCAGCTGAGTTTACCCGGGTCGATCGGGTTTTACCGGGCCAAATCCCTAGCTATTTTTTACTTAGATCTGACCCAGATCCGGGCTGGCCAAGTCCTGGGTTGACCTACCGGACCGGATCGAGTTTCAAAACTATGGTCGAAAACATCAAGTAAGAGGCATCCACCCTTTCTACCCACGGTCAACAGTCGCCCAAAGAAAGAAGGACAAGGAGGATATATACGTGGCTTGCAAAGAAGCCACCAACGCGTCACCCTATTTCCCAGTTATATATATATATATATAACCAGCGCGTGTCGTACACGCCCATTTCCTCCTCCTCCTCCTCCTCCTTCTTCATTTCCATATTTTACTTCACTTCCCTTAAAGCTGCCCTAAAGCCACGCTCTATAAAGAAATTACAACGTGACGGAGACGGTGAAGGTGACGGCGTTATAGGCATTGGCATTTTGAGCTATAAGAAAGAAAACAAAAATGGGTCAGGCATTTCGTCGAGCATCTGGAAGAATCAGAGCGCCACCCCACCCACCTCCAAGTAGGGTCACTGATCGGAGGCCGCCGGTGACCTCCACCGAAAAGGTGGAGATATCAAGTACCACCACCACCAATCAGAACAGTCCTGGCTCTGGTTAGCTTATCAATTCATATTGCTGCTTCTTTTAAGAGATTTTTATGATAAGATATTGATTCATTCCATGATAAAATAGCACAGATTGAGCTCTATGCTAGGTTTTTTAGCCTGAACCCTGAAGCAAAAATGCATAAGGAATTTTGGGCTATCGAGATATCAAGGACCACCACCACTTATGTATTGGCATTCATTTTCTTGGAGTGTTTTAATTTATTGCTTTCTTCCCCTTTTGTATGTTTCATGCTATCGACTGCTTTGCTGTGTAAAGGCATGGAAGAAACTGTTGTAATAACAACAGGGAAATCAGTTTGTGATTTTGTAATTGAAATAACCTGCTAAGATTTGAGACTGAATTGGATACGTGATGCGAGTGGTGTGGAAACACTTGCAAGGTGGTGTCTTCTCGGTTCCTTCTTTCGGATTATTGATAATAATGGCTTGCTAAAGACTATTTGCTTGAACTATTCTGTCAATTTGATCGGATTCAGCACATACTGTAACTTATGCTTACTCACATGATTCATATTTGCAGTGTATGTTCTGTAAGAAATATATTACAACTGACCAGTCATGTGATCTTTTCAATGGGTGCAAGCAGATTGTGATTCGTTTATGTTCTTGGCCTTAGTTTGGTAGTGTAAATTGGTAGGCATTGATAATTGATCAACTTATCGGATTTTACAAAATGATCTATGTTTGTGTTCTGGATATTGAGTTGAGTTGGTATTTGTAAGGTCTTCTGAACGTTCTTTTTTGTGAGACTACATGTTTGTGGGATGCTATTCTTAGGAATGGAACTTACCAACTTTATATTTCTTGACCTTTTGTGATCTTTCCAATCCTCACTGAAGATGGTGCTCCAAGAATTAATCCCGACAATGTTCTTGAAGAACGAGATACACAGTATGATGCAATGCTTAGTCAAATGGTGGGTAGAATTAAATCGAAGCCTGGAGGGAAGCTCGAAACTGGTGAGGTGAGTTATCGGGATTCATTCCTGCTGTTTGTTTACTTTTTTTCACTTGACTCTTGATTAATATGTACTATCATTCAACTTTACTGCTATTTATTGATTATAGATGTGCCAGAAACTTTGTCAAATCTCCTTGTTGCAATGTGCATTAACATGGTGCTGGATTGACACTGATCAAAAGAAAAGGAGAAGAATAAGAAAAGTCTATTCATTTATGCTTTCCTTGGAGTACTCAGATAAAGACTTGCTTAATTTTAATGTCAGAGAGAATGCTTGTTTGAAATGAAAAAAAATGGTTTAGAGAAAAAATCTTTGAAGAAAATCATTAGGTGTACTTCAATAAAGCCTCACGACTGAGAACACATTTGCATGTTTAACAAGTGATTCCACTCGTATTTAGACATCTTTGACATTTTTTAGTTAAAATCTTGATTATTGGCTCTGGTGACTGGCGATGCATTTTGTTGTCCGTTGTGATCCTTTTGCAATGGTGTCAAATAGATTACTGTTATTGAGACTTGGTTGCATAAACAAATTCAGAATTTCTCCATGCATATCTGAATGCTGATATTCTTCTCAAAGTTTTGTGATAATCCACTTTGGGGATTGTAGTGGTACATGCTTGTCACTTAAACACCTCTACTGTTTTCCTTCCCATTTCTTTTAGAATTATCATATAACGTTATTGATTAGAGATAACTGCAACCTGAAAATTGTTTGCCACAGCATGTTTCTCTTACTTCAGATCATCTTTTGAAAATCCAGTTGGATTTCTTGACAGGCACCTGTGGTTGAAAGGTACAATAGGCCCATGCCAAAGCTGAGAAACACGAAACCTGATTCTGGCAGATATGAAGAAAGGGCTGTTGTTCCAGGAACTCTGAATGTGGCACAACTGCGCCACATCATTCTCATGTATCAAGGCAAGGCTGATGATCATGAAGGACCTATGAACATCCAGCAAATCGCTGAAAAGTTTGGACTTGAAGTTGCACAAGTCCAGAGGATCCTGCAGTTCTTATCACTGCCTCCAGAGGATAACAACAAACAGAAAAGCCATCGGTGAAAGATTGCAGGTTTACCTGCTCTGCTGCACTACTGACAGGATATTCTATTGAATAAGAGTCGGTGCCGGGATTTCATGTCCTTCATTATAGAGCAAAACAGCAAACATAACTATTTATTGACCGTTCTTGTAAACAAAATTTTGTACAATAATATGTTTTGTCGAGTATCTCTGTCAGCAAATTTTGTTAGTAAATCTGATACTGACCTCCAATTGACACTATTTTTTGTTTGGATACAGAGTTGGGAACTATTTCCCCTCCCCTCTCAGTGCTGAAATGTTGACCACCATGTTATCAACTCGGGGTTTTGCAAGGCTTTAGCAAGGTGACATTTTTCATTCAATGATGTTGAGGCTTCTTTATGCAATGCTAGGTTAGGACTTTTGCCACTTCATGTGCAGCCGTCGGAAGTTGCCATCCCTATAACATTAGGTTAGGAGAGATTATTTGTACTTCTCCCTCTCGCTTCAAAGTAAAGTAGGATCCATGGATTATTTTCATGATAAATCTTTTGTTTTTATTAGTACAGCTTCTGATATACCTAATAATTTCTCAACATTAAGACAAGAATTCCTGCACCTTCTTACATCCAATAGACAAACAACCATTGTAATTCCCAAGATTTCATTGTTGAAATCCTGCTCCTGTATTTAGGGCAAATGCGATTGTGTAACCCTCAAGATACATTCATTTTGGATGCCAATACAACTAAACCAGCAACAAACAACAGCCTTTCCACCATGTATGAACAAATTTAGAGATCTAATAACAGTCCGATGATTTCCAGTGATATTAAATAATTCTGAGGCCGCTACAAAAATTGACTGTGCACTCAAAATCTAATTTTACCGTCGTTTTACTCTACAAGCATAAATCCAGACTATAAGAATGACTAATCAGAATATCACCACCACCACCACCTTCATTGGAGGTAGATTCAAGCAAAAAGAATGGGACGGGCGTAAAAAGAAACAGGAAAGAATATTATGTTAAATTCAAGTCGAAATTGACTCCAGCCAGTCCGATGTAAATTCATAAGCTAAAAATGTAACAGCACCAGCTGGTGCAGCCTTGACAGTTGATGGGACGATGCCTTTATAAAGACCAGCCCAGCCCTCCATCTGCAAAATTCGGCTAAGAGCATCAAACATGTTTTTGTAAGCATGATGCTCAACTCGAGCACCATACCTTGGGTGCCTCTGTAGTCCTTCGATCTGCAGCAGCCAAAAACAACAAATAAAATATCATTGACAGTGCCGGAGACAAACAGATTGCATGAATAGAACTTGTTAAACCTCAAAGTCTTTTGACTAGCAAATTGACTTAGAACAATGAGAATCTTTTAGCAATCAGTATTAAAAATGCAGAATCTACCTGAAACCTTTTCTTGACCACATCAAGAGGATGACAGACAAGTTTGGCACAAGTGCCAGCCGCTAACCCACAGACAAAAAGCTGAAAGCTGGAAAGGCTATCATCTGTACTTATGAAGCTTGTGGTAGATGATCTATCATGGTTCCAACCCTACAATCAATCCTGTAAAATGTATTGCTGTCCAAAACAACTTGGTATGTGTGTGTGGATAGCAGGATCAAAATTCCATCAAGTGCATGCAACACCTGTAACCTTCTCTCAAAATTGTCTTTTAAGGAAATACTTGTTCTCCAGAACAGGAAAAACATTGCAAGCTTAACCAATTGGCCAGCTGTAAAGAACTAAATTCAGATGTTTATGACCAGCCAATGAAATCTATGACAGAATAGCTTGCCTATTGCCATTAAGTTAGAGGCTGCTTTGATAGAAATGACAAGGTGTCTCTCCAGTTTTAACATGGTAATGCTTTATTCAAGATAGAAAATCATGCTTAACCGTCTCAATCTCTTGCATATCTCCATCTATACCAGAATGGTGAATGGTGTTGGTTAAAATTTCAGTTTGTAATGGGTGGATAATGCAAAAGGACCAAATAAGCAATTCCTTTCAAATGTTTTACCAGCATACTATGTTGGCTTTTCAACCAAATGCTGATCCAGATCTTCCATTTCCTAAGAAAATTTAATATCCCTTTACAATCTTACCATGGTCCAGTTCTTAGACATTTAACTACAAAAAGAGATTTGAATTCTTACCATGGTCCAGCGCTTAAATGTATCATAGGTGCCAAACTGAAGGCCAGCATAAGGAACAATCTCAACCAGTGTTGGAGATAATCCAGCATATAATCCTCTGAAGCCACGTGTTCTGGTAATATCAACAAATGCTGACCTCATTGTTGGATACACCTAAATTAGGCACTAATCAGTAACATGTAATATTATCATTTTAAGGTGTCTTCAGCAGATAGTGTTTTAAGGCAGATGAACTGAATAGGGTGATGTCAATTACATAGATACTCCTTTATGGAGTCATCTTATTCCAGTATCGCTGATAGTTTCACTAATCAAAATCATAACTGGGAAAATTCAAGAGAGCCACATTTGTCTCTTACAGAGCATAAGAATGACACACATAATCATGTTCTATACCTTAGGTTCACCCTGTGATGCTAATATGGTTCTTAGAAGATCAAATGGGTATGATCCAACTGTAGCTGTGCACCCTGCTAATGCTCCGCTGATGTAGGAGAGGTAAGGACTCAAATGGATATGATCCTCTGCATCATCGTAAGCAATCAGACCATAACAAATAAAAGAAACATTTTAGGATATGTAAGCAGGACAGAGATTAAACATGACATCACCTCCAGTGCCATATCCTTTTAGGATATATTTCACATAACATAGAAACAATGGCCTTCACTACCAGTAGGTATAAAATATGGTAAATTGACAGTTAGAATCTGGACCATACGACTCTAAGCATATAGTAGAGCATAATACAAGGAGAAGATATCCAGCAAAATTGTGGCAAACCTGTCAGCATCACATAAATTCATTCTATTGTATTGAACAATTTTGAATCGGTTTTATGCTAGTCTACATGTTGAAGAAAACAAAATAAAATGTGAGGTCATTTTTTATGTATAAATGTCTATTGAATCCATTCACCGGTCAAAATACATTTTCAGTTTGATCACAGCTAAACCATGTAATAGAAAATGCATTTCCAGTATAAACTTACAGATGATATTAATCTGTTATAATTATACCTGTCTTAGAAGAACCAGCAGCAAATGTTTTTAATTTGTGCAACACCGCAAATTGTATGGCGGTGTATGGCATAACCATGAGTAAAGCTGGAACATTGCCACGCCAAAAGCCCTACAGCAAGCAACTGTCTTGGATAAAAAGCAGAAAATGGTATATAACCTTCATAAAATAAGTTTTGAAAATATATAGAAGGAACTCCCAAGAACAGTATTTGGACTTCATGAAAATTCAACCAAACACAATGGCATGAAGTGAATGAAAATGAACTGTGGTATGTTATATTCGCCATCAAGATCTGTAACTATAAGAAAAGCATGTTTCACTTACCTTCACTGCTTGAAGAGCATGAGTAAGTTAAAAATTACGTTCTCAAATTCTGGGCTCAGACCCCTCTTGTTACCAAGAAGAAAAAAGAGAAATTGCATTCTCAAAAACAAGCAGGACATTGTTGATGGAAGAACTAAAACTCAATAATAACATAGATAATTCCTTTCTTCAAAGGATTATAGCAAAAATATCCAGGTGGTGTTTAGAAATGCCAAAAAAAAAAAAAGGTCTACATTTGAAATTCATTCCATCATTTTACTGAAACTAAACCATGAAGTTGGTAAACCGGGACTAAGCCACCTGGGTTCAGCAGCCCTGCTTCTGTAAAGTTCAAATCATAGGCTTAGATTTCTTAATACCCATCTACAACAAGCATCATTAAATCAACTACTGCGTAGCAGCTTTGAATTACACTATGCAAATTAAATCATCCATCCACAAATAATAAACAGAAAGAGAGCATCGTACGGGTAAACCTTCCTCTCTAAATATATCCTTTGTAGCTTGCAACATTCCTGTGTACTTTGACGGTGCAGTCATATTCCTGCGAACCAAATCCCATGAATATGTCGGCTCCAGTTGAACCTGTCATCAAATCACAACCCAATATTTTTCTCAGCATCACAACTTAATACTTTTGACTCGAAATACAACCATGCATTTGAAAGACAAACACACCATAACTAACACCAGTGTATAAAATAAATTGCAGCTGTCCAACCTCTTCCCTCTTTTTTTACTGCACAATAGCATGAGCTCTTTTTCATCTAAAGATCAATGTTCCCCATTTCCCGGCCTCCCCCGTGAACTCCAAATTCTTATTCAAGTTGCATGTTAATTCCATTCACATGGACAACAGAACTTCACAGATATACTCTATCGAAAAACTTGGCAATAGAAATGAACAGTGACAATTTATTCATATAAATCATCACATCACATTACATTGAAAAGGATAGCTAACATATAGATTCATGAACAATTTATCAAGCCTATTAAAAACCAATCATTGCAGAACAATAAAAATTCAAACTTTATAATTCAACCATTAAAAAAATCAAAACTTTACAGAAAAGAAACAAGGAAAGAAAGACCTGGAATCTGATTTTGATGACATCAAGAGGAGATGTAACGGTACGCGAAATACCACCAGCAATAGCACCGGCAGTTGCATCTATTAACGCCCTTTTCAGCTGCCCTGGTGCTTCTGTTGCAGCCTCCTCCCCCTCCCCCTCCATTCTCATTATTACTAATGCCAAAACCAAACCAAACGCCCCCTTTCCTTTTCTCAAGCTATATCAACAATGATCTAAACCAAAAACATATAAATAAATAAACACCAGCAAGTTTAAAACACTAGAGAAAAGAAAGAAAGAAAGAACTGAAAATGGTCCATAGATTTAGTTTGGTTTTTCACAAGAATTTCTTCATAAACAGATACCTACCTACCTGGAAAGAGTAAGAGAGGGAAGGTAAAGGCAAGGCAGCCATTCCTTGTTTTTTCTTTTTCTTTTTCTTTTTCTTTTTCTTTTTCGGGTTTAGTTTAGTGGTAAACGCCGCCTTATTAGATTTTTTAGCGGCGACTTGAGAGAGAGAGAGAGAGGGGAGGGGGGTTTGGGGTTGTAAGCTGTTGTTATGTTAGAGGAGAGGTAGAGAGAATGAGGAGGCTGATGTCCTAAAAAAATTTTAATTAAATTATTTTTGTTAAGTATTTTTTATTTTAAAATAATAATTTTTTTATTTTTAAAAAATAAAAACAAATAAATTTTTAATTGCTTGTCAATACAGCGTTGCTGTAAAATTCGGAACAGTCCAGGGGATTAAGAAATCAACTAATCCAAGATTTAAATTAGTTTAAGTTTGAATTGATCAAAATCCAATGAGGTATTAACTCATATTGTAATTATTTGTTTTTTAAAAAGTAGACGGACTCCGATCGATTCTCTCACTATTTAATTTTTTTTATAGCATGTTTATTTTTACGTTTTATAAGTATTTTTAAAAAAATTTAAAAATTTTTTATTTTATTTTACTTTAAATTAATATATTTTTGTATTTTAAATTATTTTGATGTGTTAATATAATTTTAAAAAAATAAAAATATATTATTTTAATATATTTCTAAATAAAATTGCAGTAAGGTTACCTAAATTTGTCTAGCGATGCCATTAATTATTTTAAAATCTTCAAGATGCTCAGGTACGGCTAAATGGATGCATTTAGGTTTATTTTACTAAACTTCGGGAGAAAACTGTTTGTTACGAGTTCGCATAATATCATCGGAAGATATTGATTTCGTGAATACATTAAACTATGTAATAGAATATATTTTTATTTTTAGAATTATTCAAAGAAAAAAATTAAAGCTTATCAAAAGACCATTGAACAAAGGAAAAGGTAATTTTGAGAAAAATATTTGGATTGGATGCTTACATATTTCAATTGCTAATTTCCTTGAAATAAAAATCAATTCCATAATTATGTTTATTATTTTAAATGTCCTGTATATTAATAAATTCTAATAATTTACAAATACATAATTGTCTTTGTATATTATATTAATTGAAAAGAAAAAAAAAACCCTCCCTCATTTTAGCTCTTTCATCCTCTTTATTTCTATTTTTTCCTTTTTCACTATTTTGAGAATTCATTCAATTTAAAAAATTAGATGCATGGATATATTGCGTTAAATATACAGAGAGTGTTTGGCATCTGCGTTTCTAAAAAAATTAATTTTTTTTTGTTAAAAATTAATTTTTTTATATGTTTTGGATCGTTTTGATGCGCTAATCTCAAAAATAATTTTTAAAAAATAAAAAAAATATATCATTTTAATACATTTCAGTATAAAAAGTATTTTGAAAAGTAACAACACTTTCAAACAGACTAGTAGATACTCTACAACAATAGCAAAGAAAAATAAATACATAATCCACCGAAAGCTAAGAAAACATCTTTATTTATATTTTTTTCTTGTCTTTTTTTCCTTCAAAATAAATACAAAGAAATAATTAATAAAATATTATTAATTATTCTTTATACAACATAAAATATATGGCAAGAAAATCTAATAATACATGGTCTTATAAGGAATTTATGGCAACATACATAAAGAGAACTGTCGGTAGCTTTGCTCCACAAGAAAGGTGGACAGGTCCAGCCTTAGACTTTGAGAGGAGGTTTTTTTCACAAGACCACACCCATTTGTCTTTCCCAAGGGTCATTTTATATAATTTGTAGTTTTTTTCTTTTTTTTTAATTTTAAAAATTTTCAAAACAAAAATAAATATTTTAAGTTTTTATTTCAAAATAAATTAATAAATAAAAACAACAATCATTATAACTAGTAGTATTATTAAACTTGGTTTAACCCAACAAATCAACATAGTAATTCATAAAACTAGGACCTGACTTGGGTCGAGTTTCATGTCGAACGAGGTAAGAGTTGACCTAGTCAAATTTTTATGTGGATCTTGTGACCACGCGACCCCAAGCAAGATTGATATAATCTCGAAAAGTAAAAATTCAAGTTTAATTAAAAAATATGATAAAGACATCATCTGAACCAAAGCATCAATACTATTACGCTCGATAGTGTAAAATTATATAATAGATACAATGACGCTAAAATCTAAATTTTTTTATTTAATCCTTTTTTAGATCGTATCAAATTCGATATAAATCAATGTCCAAACCCAAATAAGATTCAATTTGATTTTTTTTATATAAAAAATCTAAAATAATATTATTTTTAATTCAAATTAACTCGTATAGCATCCGTGATATCATATTATATTACATTGATAGATGTTGATATCACATGAATGATGAGTAGATTATCGAATGCCTAAATTAAAGTATTCCTCAGATTGGATGTCCTTTCCATTTATCGAATGCATATGGGAACATATTTTGAGAATACCGACAGTACCTTCTTCTCTTGTCTTTTCATCTATCTTCTTTACAAATATGTCAATGAGATGCTAAGAAAAATGAAGAAAATGTGTCGCTTTATAATATATTTTGTGACTATTTGTATCCCTAAAAGTTAAATTAACAAGAAACAGACCATAATTTTCTTATCCTTCTTCAAATCTGTATTGTAGAATTTTAATGTTATATATATATATATATATATATATATATATAGGTGCCTACAACGTGCCCATTCAAATTTTTTTCACATAAAAAAAATTTAAAACATAAGCTAACAACTATTAACTTAAATAACACGTGATTTGAAATTTAAGAATAAAATTAAAAAAATTAATATAAAAAAATAACTTTAAAAACAAAACGCTAAATTAATACAAGTTAATTTAAACCAACCTGCTATCCAGGATATGAAATCAAAATAAAAAAATATATTTTAAAAAAACTTAACAAAAAAAACCGAAATTAAATAAAAAAATAAAAAAACTCAAGTTAATGTGAATTAACTTGACTAACCCGTACTCAGGGTTGACTCTACATACAGAAAAGCAAAAAATTACAAAGCTCTAGGATCAATAATTTAATCCAATATAATAAAATTGGAAAACAAGTTAATTTCATATAAAAAACATTGAGAAAATAAAGAGTCAACTCGAGTTAACTTAACTAACCCGCTACCCAGGATATAAGATCAATGTCATAACTCGATTTTAGACCCGTTTTCTTACTTTAAAAAAAAAATCAAAAATAGCAATAAAAAAAAAATATTTTTGATGTAATTGCGTTGTTTTGACATTTTCAACGTCTTTTTAAAAAAATTAAAAATTCAAAACTTTACTCTCGATATGTTTAATTTTAATGTGCTCATTTCAAAATTATTAATCAATTTTATTGTGTTGATGTTTTGTTTTTTTTTTAATATCAAAATACAAAAATTAATAAATAAATAAATAACAAAAAATATTTGGTTAAGTAGACAAAAATTTAAAGGAAGAAAAATGAAGTAGGAGAGCATGAAAAAAAATATATAGTTAAAGGTTACCTCAACCACCAAAAGACCATACACAATTACCCTTCTCTCTTAAAAATCACCGAGCACAGAAAACGTGACCTTCCCTATAGAAGAAAAACAAAAAGCCTTCTCTCGCTTACAGCTGCTAGCCTTCCAACACTTAGCCACACCAGCCTTTTTCCTCTGTCATCCGTGAGCAGCAGTAGAGGTGTTTTCAGTATCAGTCACGTCCAGCAGCCAAGCAACGTCCACTCCCTCTCTTTTTTTCAGTTCATAGCAGCTTTGTTTTTCTTGTTCCGACCGAGAGACTACATCACAGCAACAACACTGAACAGCAGCAGAAGATCCAACCGTAACCAGTTTCACCATCAGCTGACCCTTCCATGTGTATCAGAAGTCTCCTCTACATCAACCATTAGCTACGTGAGCAGCTCCAGCCAGCCAGCAGCAGCACTGGTTTCAGCAACGTGAGTAGTTCCAGCCAGCAGCTGCACTGGTCTCAGCAACGTGAGCAGCTCCTCCTCTCAGCAACGTGAGCAATAGCCTCACCGACTGTCAACCAAGCACCGCCAATAACGTGACCAACTTTATATAAACTATCTCATCAGTCGTATAACAACAGTTCAACCTTCATCTTCAAAGTTATTCTTCATCAGCAACCACTGGTTTCACCGTGACTAGTTGTAACCCAATAGCTTCCTTCAAGTTACAGATCGTGCAACAGCAAGTCTTTGCCTCTCCATCACAGCAGATGCAGATGCAGACCCTAACAGAACTTAATAGAATTCTCGAATCCAAAATCTATCTAATTCAAGTTTGAGTATCAAACTGAGCTTATAACAATGAAAAAACTTGCTCCAAGACAACATAATTATAAATCATTCAATCATAACGACTACAACTGAAGACGAGAAAAAAAAATATAAAATCACTAACAAAGATTGATTATTTCTTAAAGAGTTGAAGTTCAATCAAGAATCAAGACAAACAATATTTTTATTTTGCAAAAATCATTTTTTTCAGAATTATTCAAAAAAAATACTTACATTAGAAAGTTAAGTAATCATAGTTTCCTTAACGAGTCACATAAACTCACTTTAAATAATACTTAAACCAAGTTAAAACTAGCTCAAACTAATTAAAATAAATAAAATAAACTAATCTAAAACTTTAACAAGTGTTGTCGTATAAAACAAAGATGGATCAATATCCTAACTAACTAAAATAAGACATGGTCGGTTTTGACCGTAATCTGCTAGCAGTATCAAAGCCCAACTTCAAATAAATAGTTTTCTCTCGTCTTAATTAATTAGAAGGCGTGTCATATATTATTGGAAAAGTATCAAAGTCTAGTTTCTAACCCAATTATAATCACATCAAAATTCGACTTGTAGCTCTAGTTATTATCAAAACAGTAGCGAAAGGTCAAACTATCCGATTTGAGTCTTTGTATCCCAATCCTTGTGTAATGGCCTTGGTATCAAGGCCTTCTTGAACATGAATCAGATTGATCAATGCTTGGTCTTCATTATTTATTACACTCTTGAAGTCCATCTTAACCCATGTATCTCGAAAAAATCCATTAAAAACCTCTTTGAACCTCTTAGCCCTATGCCTTGTCACTATACCAACTGGAACCTCCAATAGATCCGTTGGTGTTGTTTAGATCACATCATTCCCTCTCTCATCAAAAGAATTTGACCTCGAATCATTACCTACATCAAAGAAAGAGAGATCAATAACATTGAATGTAGCACTAACACCATACTCACGTAATAGATTCACTTTATAGGTATTGTCATTAATCATTTCTATGATCTGAAAATGACCATCTCCTTAGGTATTAATTTAGATATCTTTTGTTAAGGAAATCTTTCCTTCCTAATATGCACTCAAACTCAATCACTTGGTTCAAACCTCACTAATTTTCATCCTCTATTAGCCTTGAATACATATTGTTCATTCTTTTTCTCTATTTGTTACTGAATCTTTGCATGTAAGTCCTTTACCACCTGTGCTTTTTTATTACCATCAACACTATCCCTTTCATCAATAGGTAAAGGAATCAAATTCAATGGTGTTAAAGGATTAAAACCATAAACAATATCAAATGATAAATAATTAGTAATAGAATACACACTACGATTATATGCAAATTCAATAAAAAAACAAACAATCTTTATAATTTTTAAGATTATTTTGAATGATAGCCCTTAATAATTGAGTTAAAGTCTTGTTTATTCAGTTTGGTTATCTGTTTGTGGGTGACAAATAGTAGAAAATAAAAGTTTAGTCCATAACTTACCCCACCAAACCTTCCAAAAGTAACTAAAAAACTTAATATCTCAATCATATACAATGCTCCTAGAAACACCATGTAGCTGAATGACCTCTCTAAAGAAAAGGTTTGCGATATTGTTGTACCATCAGTTTTATAGCAAGCAATGAAATGTGTCATCCTAGAAAATCTATCCACAACAAAAAATATGAAGTCTCTTCCTTTCCTAGACCTAGGTAAACCCAAAATAAAATCCATAGAAATATCAACCTAGGGTTCCTTAGGAACAGGTAAAGGTGTATATAACTCACAAGGCTTTACTCTAGATTTAGCCTGTCTACAAGTTATGCATCTCTATCACAAATTCTTTGCACATCTCTTTTCATGTTAGACCAATAAAAATGTTCATGTAAAACTTCTAAAGTCTTAGCAATTCTAAAATGTTAGAACCTCCTATATGAGCTTTCCTTACAAGCAATTCATAGAATAATTAGGCACACATAATCTATTCTCCTTAAACAAAAATCCATCGTGCCTAAAAAATTTGTCCTTGGCCGAAACTCTACACTCAACATATATGGTACCAAAATCATTATCATCAGGATATAATTCTTTAATATACTCAAATCTTAACAATTTAGTATTTAGAGTATTCAGAAGAACATACATTCTCAACAAAGCATCTTCAACAACATTTTCCCGACTTTGCTTGTACTTAATCATATATAGGAATGTCTCAATAAATTCAATCCACTTGACATGTCGCCTATTTAACTTACCTTGACTTTTTCAATGATTGGTGATCCGTATATATCACAAACTCCTTTGCCAAAGATAATGTTGTCAATTTTCTAAGGCCCTTACTAATACATACAACTCTCTGTCATAAGTTGGACAATTAAGTGCTGCACCATTAAGTTTTTCACTAAAATAAACAATGGGTCATTTCTCTTGCATTAGAACTGCGCCAATACTTATTCCTAAAGCATCACATTCAATCTCAAAGCCTATATTAAAATCAGGTAAAGATAACAAAGGTGCCAAAATTAATTTTAATTTTAACAAATTAAACGCATTTTTTTGTTCTTCACCCCATTTAAATCCTATTGATTTCTTAATTATTTCAGTCAATGGTGAGGCTAATGTACTAAAATCTTTAACAAACTTCCTGTAAAAACTAGTCAAACCATGGAAACTCCTAATTTTTGTGATTGATTTGGGCGTAGGCTATTCTTATATAACCTCAACCTTAGCCTTATCCATCTTTATGCCTTTTATACTAACAACATAACCAAGAAATATAATCTTATCCAAATCAATCACACTTCTGTAAAAGTCACACTTCTGTAAATTAGCATATAAGGATTTTTTTTTTCTAAATACTTCATGAACTTGTCTTAAATGTCCTATATGCTAATCTAATCTTTTACTATACATGAGTATATCATCAAAGTACACAACCACAAACTTACCAATAAATGCACGAAAAACTTGATTCATTAATCTCATAAAGGTGTAAGGTGCATTAGTACAAATATGTTTGGTATTGTGGTAGCTTTTGTGGTTATGATTTAAAAAAAGTAAGTTTTAAAAAATAAATTTTAGTAGTGATTGGTTTGATTAAAATATATGTTTGATTAAAACTATGGTTGAAGTTGTTGTCTAGCCAAAAGCATGCTCAATGTGTTTGGTTAAAACTATAGTTGAAATTGATGTTATAATAAAATGACAAAAAAAAACATGTAGTAATTTCTTATTTTGCAATTGTAATCTAAGCTTTGTGATCTACATCTTATCAAGAAATTCATTCAAACTTGCCAAAAAAAAAATTGGTCTTTTGTTGTTGGCGTCAAGCACGCATGATGTAGATCTGTGCAAATTCAAACTCTCTAAACTCTTAAAGACAATTCGTAGCTCTTTCGTTTATACAGTTGTTTCTTGAACTAAGGAAAATTTTGAAAGTTGTTTTGGTCTGTGTGTTTTATCAACAATAAAAAACTAAGATTGGGCAAAAACACAGGATAGGTGGTTCACTAGAAGCATGTAAAAGTTGCTTCATCAAAAACTAAGGTCAAACCTCATTTATTGGTGGGTCCCATGAACCAAACCATAGGTTTATTTTGTAAACAAACACCATACAATTGAGGTTGGGTAAAAACGCAACAGCTGCCGCCAAAACAAATGGCCCCTAAGTCCAAAAGGCATAACTAGCCACTCATACAAACCATATTTAGTTTTAAAAACAGTTTTCCATTCATCACCTTCATTCATCCTAATTTGATGATAACCACTTCTTAAATCAATTTTAGAAAAAAAAAATTAGAACCATGTAATTCATACAACATATCGCACGTGTGCGGCGTCGCGGCGATTGTCCACCACTCTTAGGGAAAATGTAGTGGTCATATCTGGCAAATATGAAGAGACAAGGAATTCTTGTCTCTTATCGAGTAAAATATGGATCGGGAGTCGCCACCTAGTATTCTGGTCACTAGGAACCCTAAGCGGTCTCGGAGATCGGTACGGAGACCGGTTACGTAAAGGGAAGGTATTAGCACCCCAAATACGCCCTACCTAAGGTAGGCTGCATTGTTTTAATGTCTGATAAAATCTAAGGTCTTTTTGTGTTTTCTTATTGTTGATCTATCTACGGTTTAAGAAAAGCCCTCCTCAATAAGAAGGTTCTTATCTTAATGGAGTAAAACCTAACCGTTCTACGTCCGAAAAAAACAGAATTTTATATTCAGAATACGTATTACGTGTAATGTCGTATCCCGGATACTAAAAGACAAACAAAATAAGATTTTTGTTATTTTTGAAATTTTGGCCAGTGTTCTCTTGACTTTAATAAACTTGTTATTAAAGCCAAAATACATGCTAAAACATTGTTTTTTGGTGTATGAAAAAATACAATAGTATTTTTTTTAGCTTTGAGACACTTGGCTGTATGCACAAAAATGTTTTTTCTTTTTTCAAATTTTTTTGTATTTTATTTTTGGAAGTTTTGACAAAAACCAGGTATTTTAATATCGGATTCGTATTTTTATGACATAAAATACTGCTCGATATTAATCAAAATGACATAAAAACTACACGGGAAAATTGTAAAATTTTGAAATAAATATTTTTGAAATGGGCCGGGTCAAGCCCAAATACATGGGCTAGGCCGAACCTGGCCAACTACATGAGCCCAGCCCACATTAGCTGGTACTGTGCATGAGCACAGTAACTAGCTTCTTCCCTCCCCTACAGACGTGCACCTGTGCACATCTTGCATGGCGAGGGAAGAAGTGAAGGCCAAAATAAAAGGGCGGAGGGTTTACCTGGAGTGGTGGCGCTGCCGATGGTTTGCGGTGGCTGGCAGTGCTGCTGGGGAGCTGAGGGCGACAAAGGTGGCGGTGCTTCTCCTTCTTCTTCCTCTCCCTCCTCTGCTTCTTTTTTTTTCTTCCCCTCTGTTCTCTCTCTTCTCTTCCCGTCTCCCTCGCCCTCTCTCTTCTTTTCCTCTCCTTTGTTCCTCTCTCGTTCGTTTTTTCGGTCTCTCTCTTCCCTCTCTCCTCGGGGCTTTTTTTTTTCTTCCCCTTTCCCTGTTTTTATAGGCAAAAACAGGGGAGGGAGACGTGGTTGGGGCGGCCACTGTGCTGCCGCCCCTCCACCGTCCGTCCAACACGTGGAAAGTGGTTGGTAAGTCGGCGTCTTTTAGAGGGGAGGCGACGTCTTTTTGAAGGTTGGATGGCGGTGACAGAGGAAGGAAGAAAAATCTTTTTCTTCCCCTGTTTCGCGCGTCCAGGGGAAGAAGAAGATGGTGCCGTTTCAAAACGGCACTGTTTCTAGCTTTCTTCTCTCTCTTTTTTGGTGAACAGCAGATGAAACGGCACCGTTTTCCCCAAAACGCGCCATTTCATTTAAATGGGAATTGGCGCCAAAAACGCGTCAGATTCAAAATCAGGCCTTCAATTTGCGTGCATTTTGCACTTTGGTCCTTGGTCTCAGATTTCTTCAATTAAGTCCCTAATTGGCCATCAAACTTTAATATTTATGCAATTAAGCTCCTGATTTGACCAAATTAACTCTCAAAAATTATATTTTGATCCCAGAACTTGAATTTCTTCCAATTAAAGCCCATATTAACTCAAAAATCATTTTTTCTTGCAATCAAACTCTCCATAAATTCAATTAAACCTTCAATAAAATTTAATTGAGTCCATAAACATCTGATTTTGGACTTTTCTTCCTCAAATTGAATTTCTTTGTCAACAGGGTTATCATCAGTCAACAAAATATTATCAAATTTTAATTTTTGTATTTTTAAACCTTCTCAACCACTTTTTGACCATTTTCTGAGCGTTCTGGCATCCTTTTTTCACTGTTATTATTTTTTTATTATATTTTCTTGATTTTTGTATTTTATTATTTTTTGTGCGGGGACCCAAAAATGGGTTACAACACAACATATAATCTAATCTAGGGATAAGATGTTTGTTGCGATGTCGCGGTCGTATAAATTAATTACCTTAGCTTAAACACAATACACAAGATAGTATAGAGTAAGCAATAGGTCGATCTTACGAGGAAGGTTCAAGTCAGATTTTTATGTTATACGTTATGCAATTGGGGGATTTGGTTTGTGATTATCTAGACTATGACAAAATCAAACAATCAAGCAAAAATTAAACAAAACCGAAATTTATCAAGAAAACAAACATTGGTCGCAAGTAAACATCCACCTATAGAAATCAAAACTGATCATAGAAACGAGACGTCAATTTATACTCTGAATATCTATATTTTCTTATGTTGATTAGTTAATAGATCTGTTGTATAACTAATCCTAACAATCAAACAACCACAGTGTCCGCATTAGTAATTTAATTCAATGGCAGCCTTAAGAATTAGATAAGTTGATTAATCTAGACAACATAATTATCCGTAGTCCATGTTTGATTTGATCAATCGAATGTTCTTCCTAAGATTACTAATCTGGATCCACCACAATTATTAATCTTAGTTGCTTCACAAGTTTATATACCATAACTTCGGTTTTGATAGCAAACTTAGCAATAGATTGTTCACAATAATAACTTAGAGTCCGCTTTAGCAATTAAAATAAACAATCATAGGAAATAAGCATAGGAGAACAAACATATTTATTCATCATATAAACTGAAAAGAAAATGTAAAATAGATCTCACAGTTCTTGAAATCCGAAGGTTTCTATGTCCTTGCAACAAAAAAAAAGAGTTTAGCCTTGCATGTTTATTGAACAACTAACCAAAAAGAAAGAAGAATGCATGAATTCGGGTTTGTGGAAGAAAGAGTTTGTGTTCCTCTCTTCTGGCCATCCCCCTCTCTCTTCCTCTTTTCCTTCTCTCTTTCTTTTTATACCCTAGGAAACCCTAGTCTCTATTTTACAAAATAGTCCTCCCTTAAGTAGACAATTTATATTTAAGTACTTCAATAACTATTTTCCTAAAAAAAGGAGAAATAGCCTTGCATGAAATCTTTAAGCTTTGACTTAGAGGAGCTAAATTCCTGAAATAAAAACTTGGATGTCGGTTTGGATGCTTCGGGATGTAATTTGGACTCGTTTCTTCACAAAACCTGTTTGTTGGCAGAAATTCATTTGTCATCTTATAAAAATCATATCTCCCTCATATGAGATCTTTTTTGGCTAAAATTTGGTACATTGATAGGTATTTGAGTCGGGAATTCAAAAACATTGAGTTTGCGTCAAATGGACTTTTATAGCTCACGTTATTCAAGTTGGAATGGTCGAAGGTCAACATTGGCAGATTGCAAGATTTGATTTTGAAGGCTGCGATTTCCATGTTCTTCGATGTCGGTTTGGATGCTTCGGGATGTAATTTGGACTCGTTTCTTCACAAAACCTGTTTATTAGCAGAATTCATTTGTCATCTTATAAAAATCATATCTCCCTCATATGAGATCTTTTTTGGCTAAAATTTGGTACATTGATAGGTATTTGAGTCAAGAATTCAAAAACATTGAGTTTGCGTCAAATGGACTTTTATAGCTCACGTTATTCAAGTTGGAATGGTCGAAGGTCAACATTGGCAGATTGCAAGATTTGATTTTGAAGGCTGCGATTTCCATGTTCTTCGATGTCGGTTTGGATACTTCGGGATGTAATTTGGACTCGTTTCTTCACAAAACCTGTTTGTTGGCAGAATTCATTTGTCATCTTATAAAAATCATATCTCCCTTATATGAGATCTTTTTTGGCTAAATTTTGGTACATTGATAGGTATTTGAGTCAGGAATTCAAAAACATTGAGTTTGCGTCAAATGGACTTTTATAGCTCACGTTATTCAAGTTGGAATGGTCGAAGGTCAACATTGGCAGATTGCAAGATTTGATTTTGAAGGCTGCGATTTCCATGTTCTTCCTTTTTTTATTTTTCTTGCCTTATATTTACAGAAAGGTATGGATGTTAGCTTTAAAATGCCACAGAATCATTTCATTTTGACCTCTAGAGCTCATGCTCTACACAAAACATTGACTAAAGGTCAAATCGCTAATTACCTCTAATTTACTCCTTTTTTTTATCTTTCATCCAAAAGTGCCTTCAAAATATAAAACAAAGAATATTAAGGAATTTTATATATTGAGTAAAGACTCGAGGTTTCATTAAACATTTGTCTCTTTTGAATAACTATTTTATCATCATGCATAATAACCAGTAACTTAGTTCATGAAGCCATGGCTTTTATGGAAAAGCTCTTCAAGTTTTGAGAGTACCATTTATTGGTTCAAATCGCTTGCTTGATTAAAATGGGCTTTTAAAAGCACGTAATGCAGGCTATGGTTAATGGCTATGAAAGAAAAGGAAATTCATAAGCTCAAAAAGTGTTTGAGAGTTTCAAAGACCCAGGATCACCATCAACTATTCATTAACTCCTTTTCTCTTGCTATAAAAGAAAAGGCCATATAATCATGCCTTATATTTTATCAATAAATATTGTTTCCTAAAACTGGTTAGGAAACTCTATCATAATTAAGCAATAATCATGCCTCACTCTTAACAGAATTTTTGATCAGTCAAAAACTTTTAGTGTTATCAATCAAGGTCAAACATTGACATATAACTATCACACTCCTTTCGTTGTTAATCTCAAACTTAAAGAGAATACTAAAACTCATTGCCCATTATTTATCTCTTGATATTCCTTTACCTTAAATTTCAATTCGAAGGAAAGGTCAAGGTTCTTTGTCAATTATTAGGCTCGTCATTTCCTTATTTTTATTTCACTATCTTTGTAAAAGAATGACATATAACCAGGCCACACATTTCATATTCGCCTAAAAGATCAATATTCTCTTAACAAAGGTCATAAAGCAAATCCAACTTTTTCTTTAATGGATAACCAATCTAATTATTTAAAGACATAAAAGGTTTTATTATAGATATCGAAAGACATGTTTATAGTTCAATATCCTTTTTTGTTTTGTTTTATTTTTTTACTTTTCCACTTGGCATCGACATGGCATTTGTTATGCCTTTCCTCAATTAAAAAACCTCTTTTTCCATTCCAGATTCGACAAAAATTTTCCTACCTTTAACCTTGACTTGCCTTTAAGTGCGGTTGATTTCTACTTTTTGGTTTTCATATAGCCTTCCTCAAAGTTTTCTTGGATGCCTCCCAGTCTAGGGCTTTTCACTTTTAGCCATTTTTCAATCATTGGCTTTCGTTCTTAGCATTCCCTTTACCATTGATTCTACTATTGTCTTCATCTTTTCAATAAAAAAAATCCCTCATTTGCCCCTAGCATGGGGTGTGATCCATGTCAGGGTTTTTGTTTTGAAAGAAATATTCCACTAGGCTCAAAAAATAGGGTTGTGAGAGATATATATTTCAAGAATTATGAAAGAAATAAACAAAGATGACCTTTTCGCATTTCAAGCAAGGTCAGTTAGAACTAATAAATTTTGACCTTGTCCATTGTAATGATTTGGACTTGCAAGGAATCATGATTCACGAGTCGATAACTACCAAATCCACTACTTGTCGTTATGCATATTGCTAAAACTTAGCAACATGATGTGTGGTTCAATTCATGTGCGAGTTCAAGAAAATTTTGGTCACCCTATATTTGTTTATCATGTCATTTTAACGAACATTGAGTCATTTCTACAATCAAAACACATTTAATCTTTTAGGATTGATTAGCCTTAATTTTGTATGTTGGAGTTTGATAAAAATATTTTGTTAAACATCTCTTGATTTTAGAACAACATAGAGGCAATAAAAAGACATATTTCATTAAAAGGATGAGGTGTGATCCCAGAACAAAAGTGTTGAATAGCAAAATTCTGTAACAAAATCATTGACAATGCAACACCCTAATCAGCTTCTCCAGCAATCATTAGTGTCTTGTCATCGCTTATTGATCATTGTTATGCTCATGATGATCCAGTAATAATATGGTCTATGACATCATCCTTCACAAACTCAATTTGCTTAGTGCTCACCATCTTCCGAACTTAATACTTGAATTTTTTGTAATTTTCAGTCAAATGGCTAGGACCCCATTATGATATTCACATTTCTCATCTGGATTATACCACCTAGAAAACGGTGGTTACATGAGATTTGATAGGGTCGGGGAAATAAGTCTAAAATCTAACAGATGTTGGTAGGCAAACTCGAATGGCAGAGGTATGTCAATCTTTAACAAAGGCATTTGAGTAGTTGATGCTATAGTGAGACCTGGTTGGACCATACAACTAAGGTTTCTCACCTGAGAGTCATCTTCTGATTCATCTCTCATTATTGTTCTGGAATCCATGGTAGGACCTCCAATTTTTTTCATTTCGATAGCTTGTTCAATTCTTTCAGCAATCCTCACAACTCCATAGAAATGCTAAGATGAGCTTCCTATCAAATGCTCATAATAAAGGGATTGGAAGGTGTTGTCGAACAACATTACCATTTTTGTTTCTATTAGTGAAGGTTGGACATGTGTTGCCTTATCTCGCTATATTTGCGCCTATGTCCTCACAGACTCATGGTTTCCTTTTTTTATGGCCATTAGGCTGGTTCTGTTAGGAGCAGCTTCTAGATTGAATTTAATTGCTTCAAAAAGGTGTCTGCCAGATCCTTCCACTTATTAATCTTGGTACTATTCAGTCTTATATACCAACTCAATGCAGATCCTATGAGACTATCTTGAAAAAAAAAAATAGATCAGCATCTTATCATTATGGATTACTTCAACCATCTTATTGTAGTATCACTGGAGATAGGTGTTTGGGCATTCTAGTCTGGTATACTTGACGAAGTCTGACACTTTAAACTCATTCGGCACCACAATGTTTGTCATAACCCATTTCTGGGTTATTTTCCAAAATTACACATTTTACCTTCCAAAATAAAAATAATAATAAAAAATAAAGGCTAGTAACGTGGAGAAAGAAAGTCGGGGAAGATTTTAAAAATACATAAAAATCAAGCTGCAATTTTGAAAGAAATTTGAGACATAATTGTACCCCATTATACCAAAAAATAAAGAAACAATGCAAATTCAAGATCAAATTAAATGATTAAATTTTTAATAAGTTAATTTGATTCAATCATGGGCCAAATTGAATTTTAATTATGTTTAAGAATTAATTTGGATCCAATTTAGAATTTAATTAAGTGCAAGGACTTAATTATATTTTAAAATGGTCAAATTAATTTTATTAGGGGTTTTATAGGTAGAAAAGTAAGTTTGGGAGCCCAAATTGGCCTTAATTGAGAAGATTGGAATTTTAAGATACCAAATTCAATTTTTACCAAGTCAATTGATTGAAATCAGGGGGAAATCATAAGAAAATTAAAGTTTTAGGGTTAAATTAAAAAATTTCACAGCCAATAACCATTTTGCAAAAGGCGCCAAACTATAGGGGCTTAATTGACAAAATTGAAATTTTAATGGTAAATTAGGGGTCAGATTGAATAACTTCGAGACCAAGGATCAAATTGAAAACAACGCGTAAATTAGGGGCTAATATTGTAATTAGACAGGGGCTAAATTGCATTAAATCAAAAGATTAGGATCAATTAAGGATACAGTTAAACAAAATTAAAAGATGGAGAACTAAATTGAACTTTGACTAAAATCTCTAATTTAAAACAAAACAGCGCCATTTTGGATTTTTAAAAAACAGATAACGCATCATCTGGTTACTGTTCATTGCTTCTCCTTTTTTGCCCGAAAATGCTACTTGAGTGGTTATTTTTCAAGTGCATTTAATGCTTCATGTGTCCACCAAATTTAACAACACCTGGATCAAAATAATCACCTGACAACATCCTACAGCTAGGCTTGGCCTGTTTATGCCGATTGACACCACAACGGCTGTATCGCTGGCCTAAAATATCTAACCCGACCAGCTATTTTCCTGTAGATTTAATTATGTATATTTTGAACCAACAGTTAAAATTTTTTAAAGTTAAATCAAGGGCTAAAAGTTTTCCTAGTAAAAACAAGATTATTTTCTTCTAACCCTATAAATAGGTGTGGATTTTATGTTCTAAAATAAAGAAAATCGTTTCCAAATTTGACTGAAAACCAGCCTCCCCTAATTTTTCTTCTACACGAGTTCTTTCTCTTCTCTCTCTCCCCGTCAGCTTTTTGCTACCTCTTCCACAGCTGGCTTCTCCGCCATGAACCCTAAGCTACACACCTTCACGAACATCAGCTCCTTCCTCAGCGATTGTCAGCGCCCACCGCGATGAATAGTGATGCCACCATGAACTCCTCTATCTTTCTCTTATGCAAGCCTTTTCTTCTCCCATAGCCGACTTAGGCCATCGCCACCATTTCTTCTGCTAGCACCTCCACCCACCTCACGCCAGGCCAGTGACAACAACTCCTTCCCCTTCGCAAGGTTACCTTCCACTTCACCCTGCCATCTACAACTACAAAGTTGCATGATAGGTTTGGTCGTTTTAGTGTTGAAGATGCATATAACAATAGGAAGAGTGGGGTTAGGGATTCCAGAGCTTGGTATGATACTGATTCTGGAGAAATTGAATCTGTAGTTGAGGCTGCAAGAATGGGTTATGGTATGAGAAACAAGGAGTCTGGGATTCGGACACGGGCTGCGTGTTTGATGAAAAGGAGTTTGACAAGGAGTTTTCTATGTCGTGCATGTGTGAAACAAAGAGAGAGGGTCATGTCCTGGTTGCTTTTTTTGGAAATGGTAGGTATGGGTGGCTTGATCCGACGGAACTTGTTCAATTTGATTCTCATTATGTTGAGAAATCAAAGCAAACAAATGCGAAGGTCTTCCTGATCAAGGCTGTTGAAGAGGCAGATGATGAGATCAGAAGGAGGGCTGCGCATGGTTTGTTGTGTCCATGTAGGAGTCTCTATAGTTTTAGGCCAATGCATGTTGATGGGGTCGTTCAAGTTGATATCTGTGGGTACGAGGCTGGGGGGCTGTACACTGTTGAACAAATTAGGAGCGCCAGAGCTGCATTTCAGTCAGTCGAGATGCTTGACTTTAAGCAGATGGCATTGATGCCATGTATGAATTTTAAGAGGAGAGTTCCTTGGATCAAGAATGTAGCTACACTTCTTGCTTACCGGAGAGAAGTCTTTGAGGAGCATGACGAGACCCACTTCAAGGCCCTTGCATGGATTGCGAACTGCATTCCCTGCCAATTCAAGGGCGGTCTTGGCACGGAGGGTTAAGCTGCAATCTCAAGCTGAGGAATCTAATGGAACATATATACATGAGATGCACCTTTTATCAAGAAAACAGAGTTTTCATGTGGTGGAGACCATCTTGCTAGCAAAGAAGTCATAACCATGGAAAAGAAAGCAGCTCTTGAACGAATTAATTTAGAAGTTGACTGGAAATTAAATTGCACATCATTGGTTGGCGGATCGCAATTTTCTCAACTAGCAAAACCAAGATATCTTGAAGTGGCTGAAAATTACAATGGATTGGACAAAAAGCCAAAGGTATGTAAACGACCTCGAAAAGAGTTTTACTTCTGAGCAAAGTACTAAGAAGACAAAGAAAGAAACCGAGGTGGAAGCAGGGATGCAGTACTATCAATATAAATGCAATGAGAATGTGGGCTATGAGACATTACCAAGACAATCAGCTGGAAAATCCTACCAGAAAGATGTACTTCACGAAGAGAATCTGCTGATGAACCAAGATGTAAAAAGCAATATGGGATGCCTCACAATTTCTCCTGCTTCTCTGTCTCAGTTAGAATTGATTGACCCAAAAAGTACTAAAATGGAACTTCCTCTGTTATTTGATCTTCTGCTGTCTCTTGCTCTTTATCCTCTCATGGTCTTGAACATTGTAGCTTTGTGAACGTGCCGCAGTTCTTCTTGCAATTTCTGTCTTTTTCTTGTCAAAAAGATTCAGTTGTAGCACCTTTAGCAGTGTCTTGCAACAAGTATGTCACTTGCACTAAGCCTGCTAAGAGATCCAGTGGCGTGTGCTCGAGACCTGCCTGCTGCCTCAAAACCACCAAATTAAAAACCGGTGCAAACATGATGATTATGCTAAGTTTACAGGGGAAAGAAACGTACTTGGTGTGAAAGAGTTGCCTTCAAAAAGATCAGGAAAACCCAATGAGCAGAAGTCATTGTCCGCAGAAAAGAAGGCTGCCAATGAGAGAGAAGCCTTTGAAGTCCCAGGAAAGAGGCAGAGAAGAGACAGATATGAAAGTTCCATCAAGGTCAATTCAAAACACTCTTAAGAAGGTTGCAGCTCCAAGAAGGTTTGCAAACCTACAATGCTTCTGATGCAATTTCCTCGACGTCAATCAGCATTTCCCCAGTTCCAGAATTGGAAGGAAGATTTGTACGGTTTGGACCTTTTCGTCATCCCCCTCGTGTGTTTTGGAAATCATCAACATGCCGTATTGTGTTCAAATATGAATCTGATGCTCAGGTAGCACGTAGATACGCAGTTCAAAACAGATCCCTCTTTGGCGATGTGAGAGTACTCTATGTCGTGCAGGTTCTACAAGTGCCATTCCCAGTGTTTTCTAAATGAAGCATTTAGTCACCTGATGAATCCTTCAATAAGGTTCCACAGCGGACATCTACTAGCTCTGGTTATTCTACTGAATCACTGTCAAGTGTGCTTTGGGGGCAGCAGCTTCCAAGGATCCATCGAAAGTCATGCCTGAAGAAGCAATGGAATGAAGCTGTCATGAGCAGATCACGAGTAAATTTATGCCGGGTGAGGGCAGAAGTAACAGGAAAAAGCAGCAGGAAATTAATAGTATCGTGCACCCGTTTAGTAATCATCCAAGTGATATCTCATCATCTTCCCTTGCAACTGATCTTGATGGCAATGAAAAGAACTCCAAGAAGGTTGAATTGCCTTTGCCTCCCTGGATTTCTAATATGCATCATCAGAACCATGAGGTTTACCAATTTGTTCAAGCTTGAGGAAGGGAACAGCCACATGTATACCTCCAGCCAGATTATATATATACCGATATTATCTTAATTTGGGGCAATGTTAAAGCTTCTTACAAGGTGCTCTAAGCAATACTGAATATGAAGATGATTATCTAGAGCTTCCATACAATTAGCAAAGACCTTTTTGGTAGTGAAGCTTCCACATATGTTTTATTATATCGTGGTTTTTTAAAAAAAAAATTGAGAAGCGCAAAGATGCTCTTTAAAATAAATCAAAAAAATATATGAATCAATTAATTATATAAAAAAAATAAATCATAAAAAAGTTGTTATTACTAATGAAATATTTAAATAAAAAATCAATGTTTCTTTTAAAAGCAAAGAACAATTAAACATGCAAATATTTAACCCCAATGTTTCTTTCTAAATTATGTGTCTTTATTTTATTTATTTTTTGTCTAAATGGTTATTCTTTCTTATCAAGAACAAATATATATATAAATCATAATAATCTATTTCAAATATTATAAAAATACAAAATGATTTAAACAAAATAACTACTATTTAAAAAAATGAACTAAAAAATTTAAAAATCAAAGAGTGGGTATATTAATTGAAATTTAAATAAAAAATTAATGCATAAAAAAATACCTCAAAAATAAAGAGGATAATAAAAAATTAAATAAAAAATTAATGCATAAAAAAAATACCTAAAGTGATCACTTGTTGGGTTGTGCCTAGAATCTCGTTACCATTGGTAACAATTATTTACCCAAAACTACCATAAGAACCTATATAAATCACCCAATAATCTCAAAACACTCAAAATCATTAAAAAAATAAAAATTAAATAAATCTAAAAAATCAAAACCGAATCAAATCAGTCTTTTTTGTCATATTTAAAGAAATAAATCACCTTCAATGAACACTTCTTGCGAAGAAGAACCCATTAACACAAAGATTTTTTTTTTAATAATTGGATTATGACCAATTGACTTTCTGATCATTTTTAGCGAGTATATCTTTTCTTTCTCCATCTCATGAATTGAAAATTGAACAAAACAAGATTTTGGATCATAATGAAAATTATGAAAACTTAGAGTTTGGCCAACTATTTTTACTGAGTTTTACATTATGGCCTTTTTACTTTAAATTTTGTTTTACTACCATTTAAAACTTCATCTCTTATAATTACGTCACAAAAGGACTAAATCAATAGGTAAAAAAAAAAAATCTAAAGATGAAATTGATAAAAAAAAATAAAAAAGAAAAAAAAAGTGTTTTATTATTCATATGAGTAAACTCTATAAAAAAATCCAATTTTTTTAATTTAGAATCTGACATGATCTAAAGCTTAGGTCGTGATTAGCTAGGTCAATATATAGTTCAATAGGTTAAACTAATTTTGTTCTCAAAACATCATTTGTTTTTTTTTTAAAAAAAATTAAATGACTAATTTTAATATTTTTTTAAAAAAAACTCAAAATTTTGTTGTTTAAAAAAAAAAATCAAAATAAAACTCGAGAGTATAAGTTAAGTTCTAGATCAACCAATTATTAAATTGATTTGGGTCGAGTTTTATAAATATACTGTTTTTAAAAGACTGTTTACTAGTATGTAAAGTTATATGTGAAAGGTCTTATAATAACAAGTTGATCTAGAATTTGGTTGTTCAGCTTCCTGATCCAGGTTGAGTTTTCAAAAAAATCATTAAATATTTCCTTGACCTGGGTTGATACTTGATACTAGACCTGCCTGGTTAACATAGTCAAAAACATGTTATATATAAAAAAGAAGCTCTGTTTTAGTTTTTTTTTTTTTTTAAGTTAATCGTGGTTAACTGTCGCTGCCCTAAGTTCCGGTTTAATAACAACGTTGACTTGTAACCTTCTAGATGAATAAATTAAGGACCCGTCACTTTTCAGTTCACCACAAGCGCCTTCGAAATTTCGAAGTGCCAGCAGATAAAAATTTGTGGGATTGGCCAAAAAATAGATAAGAAAAACTAAAAACAACGTGCATGACGACTAAAAAAAAACCCTTTGATGATAAAAAGGAATATCCTTCTTCATAGAGGATTACTCGTCAAAGAATCTGACAAAGTCATTAACCATGGTCAATAATTCATCATATCAAATTTATATCTATATCTAACCATGGTTACTCATTATCTCATATGAAGCCAACTCATAAGACAAGTCATAACCCACAAGCCACGAGAGGCGACTACATTGGCCCTGTTTTGCACGTTTAATTTGTATACAAACCCACCAGCCGAGGTTTCCAAGTCACTTGCAAATTGCAACAGAAACTCACCAAACTCCATCTCTCTCGCTGTCTGTCGAAATGGGTGAAAGAACCTTAGAGATCAATGTCATCTCTGCAAGAGGTCTCAAAGACGTCAATTATATCTCAAAAATGGATGTCTATGCTGTTGTTTCAATCTCTGGTGATGACTCAAAACAAAAGCCAAAGCAAAAAACCAAAACCCCAGTAGATAGAGCTGGTGGCAAAAATCCCACTTGGAACTTCCCTATAAAATTCACTATCCCTCAAACCCCACTTGCAGAAAACCGTCTAAATCTTGTTTTCAATCTTAAATGTGAGCGTGCTCTAGGAGATAAAGATGTTGGTGAAGTCAACGTGCCAGTAAAGGAGCTTTTGGATTCAGCTGGCGATGGTAAATCCATGAAATTTGTTAGTTATCAGGTAAGGAAACCATCAGGGAAACCTAAAGGTGAAGTTAGCTTTTCTTTTAAGTTTAGTTGGATTGAGAAAGTAGTGGTGCCTGAAGTATCAACAGCAGCAGCAGCGAAGGCTACTAATTCTAGTAGTCAACCTGTCACTGCATATGCTGCTGTGCCTGTTGTTGGACCTAGTTCTGTTCCTTATGCTGGACCTGGCTCATATCCACCGCCTCCACCTGGATATGAATATCCACCGCCTCCACCTGGGTATGGATATCCACCTCCACCGCCATATGGCGGATACGCGCCGCCTCCTCAACCGGGTTATGGTTACCCACCACCACCTGGATATGGATCTCAACCTGCTCAAGGGGGGTATGGGTATCCACCTGTTCAAGGGGGTATGGGTACCCACCACAAGTGCAAGGGCAGCAGCCACAAAAGAATAAATTTGGAATGGGCTTAGGGGCTGGATTGCTAGGAGGAGCTGTTGGTGGGCTTTTGATTGGAGATATGGTGTCTGATGCTGGATTTGATGATGGTGGTGGTTTTGATTTTTGATTTTTTTGTTATTATATATATATATATATATTTCTTTCGGACTTGTGTTCATGGGATGGTAGTGGTAGCTTTTGACTGGTCAGATCGTTGATCTTTTTCATCTTTTGAAGGTTGTGGTTTGCTGGGCCAAGAACACTAGTATATATGATATTATATCACTTCACTCATTAAGATTTAGGCTTTAGAGTTAGATGTTTGGCATCATCCTCTACTCTATGGATAATGTATATGTAATACTCTACAAAGCTATAGTTCCCAGTTCCTACAAAGTGATTTCATGTTCTTTATTTTCCATTCTCAAAAGTCCCCATATTGAGTTAAATCAATACTGAAGTACTTAGAAGCTTAGTTGTTAAATCTTTGTCGATGGGTTGGTTTGGAAATCTGGGATATGAAGCTTGATTTAGACCATGATTTTAGTTGAACTAGACTTTATATTAATTTGATGAAATGATTGACCAGTCAAAATGATTGACCAGTCAAATTCAATCGAGTTAACATTAAATATATTTTTTTAAATAAAAAATAATTGATGCGTTGATGCTCATGTCATGTTGATCGGTCCTACTAAACCAAGCCTGTCCCCAGTCAGGTTTGAAATTCCAAAAGCTTTAATAAGAGAAAATAAAAAAGAAAGCGCCAGTCTTGATCTTTTGTTGTTTCTAGCCTTGTCTACTTGAGATAGCTAGGCTGATGGTGGAGCCATGTTCAATCTCCAGGCATGTTTTGAAAAATTCCTTGTGAAGATGATGAAAAGTACTTGGAAATTAAGTTCTTGCATATCCCTTTTCCATGGAAAACTGTTTCTTTGACGAAATTGATGTGAAATTTTGAATATTGGATAGATGAGATACCGTCAGAGAAATGACCGAATCGCCAAAAGAAACGTAACACAACTTTTCTAACAGGGCTTGAATCAGTCTGACTAGAAATGTCTCGCCGGCCGGAGATGGAAGCACCTGCCACAGTAGAAATGTCTCGCCGGCCGAAGATGGAAGCACCTGCCACAGTAGAAATTGATACATACTCTCAACTACTTTAGCAAACACAGAACGAGTCATGCCATGCTCTCTCCAGAAGCAAGAAAATAAAATATACCAACTGTGTCAAAACATGTATACAAAGAAGGATTGATGGTCTGTTCAAAATGAACCAAAAAACTGTCCATTCAAAATAGAGGGATCAGTTGGCTGCAAGTGGTCATTTTTCCAAAGATATTTTTTTTGCAGTAGAAGCAACAAGCAAGCAGCTGGATACAGGAGCAATCAATATTATAATTCAAAATGAACCAATAAATCCATATGGAAGAGATTTTGTTTTTTTTATTAATGTGGGTTCGGATCAACTTACATGTATCTTGACTAAACCCACATATTCTGAAGTTTATCCTAGCTTATAAGCAAGGATTTTCCAAAGTTTTTTGATTAAGTTTATCCTAACTTAATCTCTAAGCAAACAAATAACACTATCCTACATAACTTGTTTGTACAAACTTTTGCACAATTGTCAGAATCACGAGCAATTTGCAAGTACTTGGGAACAGATCTCCTCCGGTCTAGCAGCTTTACAGCTTTACAGAGTACAGCATTGTCTGTCACAAATATCAGATTTCAATGTAAAATTATTCTCTGTTTGATTGATTTTTGAAGGAAGAATTCAGTCCTTTAAATACATGTAATAATCCCTAATTTGTAGTCTATAATAAATACAATAAATACATGATATTCTGTTACAATTTGGTTGCCATATATTGTTGATATTCTTGCCATAATATACACTTGACATCCCCCCTCAAATTGATCTTTGGCGATCAAGAAGCATCAATTTGTCAATCATGAGTTGATGTCGAGGCGAGATAAGGCCTTCGTAAAGACATCATCCGTCCGATGCTCGGTGGAAATATGAGGTAGTGTAAGAATATTATGATCAAGAGCTTCACGAATGTAGTGACAATCAACTTCAATATGTTTGGTGCGTTCATGAAACACGGGATTAGTAGCAATCTGAATAGCACTTGTGTTATCGGCATGAAGAGGTGTAGGAGTGTCTTTGAGGAAAACCAAGTTCTCGTAGCAAACCTTGGAGCCACACAATTTCGGAACATGCGGAGGACATAGCTCGATACTCGGATTTACGTGGAAGATTTCGAGATTCGATCTTGCTTTTTGCTTTTCCATGAAATTAAAGCATTTCCAAGAAACATACACCACCTAGTAACAGATCGACGTGTATCCATGCACCCTGCCCAATCTGCATCACTATAACCTGTTAATTGTAATGAATTATTAGCGGGGAAAAAATAATCCTCGCCCGAGATGTGCCTTTAAGATAGCGAAGAATTCTTCGGACAGCGGCTAAATGAGGTTGACGAGGAGCACTGTAAAAACCGGCCCGACTTGTTGTCTTTGCAAAAGAAATATCTGGCCGAGTAATGGTTAGATAGTTCAAAGCGCCCACCAATTGCCTGTATATGGAGGGATCGGGTAAACGTGTCACCATCATTCGACAAAGTTTTAAGTTAATCTCGAGAGGTGTAAGAACACTATTCCCCCGATTCAAGACCGCCCAAGAGAAGAATCTCTTGGGTGTATTTGTGCTTGATGTAGAAAAATTCCATTGGACATAGAGTGCACTGTAGACCAAGGAAATAGTGAAGGTGTCCCGAGATCCTTCATATGAAATTCACTTGTTAAGAGAACGTTGTAAATCCTCAATGAGTGGAATGTCGGATCTGTAATGATAATATCATCCACATATACCGGAAGAGCAACAATACCGGTAGTAGTTTCTTTGAAGGAACAGAGAGAAGTCATATTGGCTCGAATAAATTTAAGTTTCAGAAGAGTAGTGCGAAATTTTTCAAACCATGCTCGTGGTGCCTGTTTTAGACCATATAGGGACCGTTGCAACCAGCAGACTTTATCAGATGGGTGAGTAAACATACCAGGAGGAGGAGTCATATAAATATTCTCTTTCAGATCTCCATGTAAAAATGCATTTTTTACATCCATTTGAAGTGGCCATCTCTTGGAAGCGGCAATTGCCATAATGGTTCGTATGGTAGTCATTTTAGCCACAGGTGCAAATGTCTCCTCATAATTAATACCATATGCCTGACAATTTCCAAGAGTCACCAACCGTGCTTTATATCGTTCTATAGATCCATCAGGTTGGAATTTAATAGTGTATACCCATTTGCAGCCAATAGGTTTAATTCCGGTAGGACAAGAAACAATATCCCATGTGTGATTCTCCTGAAGAGCCTGAAGTTCCTCTTTCATGGCCCGTTGCCAACAGTCTTGGGTAGAAGCCTGGGCATAAGTCTTAGGCACAAAAGTACTATCAATAGTAGTTGCTAAGTATCCATACTTGTTTGGGGCACGTGAAACTCGAGTTGATCGTCTTAGTTGAGGAGAATGATCAGATGTCGGTTCCGTGTCCCGGAAGGGGCAAAGTGGATGGTGGATGACGTCTTTGATATACAATTCCTGGCTTAAAACGTTCAAAGATATAAGATGGACTGTCATCATCAAATGTGGGAAGCTGGATAGGAGTGAATTCCGTAGATGGACAAGAAGGAAAAAATTCTGATTTTCAAAGAAAATCACATTTCGAGATATACGAATTTTATGAGCATTTGCATCATAACACACAAACCCTTTATGAGAATCTTGTATCCTAGAAAAGCACAACGAAGCGGCTTGGGCTGAAAGTTTATTACATTCATTAAATGGTAAGTGAACAAAACAAACACACCCAAAACATGGAGAGAATCATACTCAGGAATAACACCAAATAAAATAGAGTATGGAGATGCAAAGTTTAGAACTTGAGAAGGCAAACAATTAATTAGATGAGCAGTACATTGTGAGCTTCTACCCAAAATCGAGTAGGTACCGAAGAATCAATTAATAAGGTGCGAACGACGTCTAAAAGATGACGATTCTTACGCTCAGCAACTCCATTTTGTTGAGGAGTGTAAGGACAAGATCTTTGAGAGAGAATCCCTTTGTTTTTGAGATATTCCTGAAATTCTTTGGACATATATTCCCCCTCGGAATCAGAACGAAGTATTTTAATATGACTAGAAAATTGATTTTCAACAAATACAACGAAAGCCTGAAATATTGAGAATACATCAGCCTTAGATCGGAGAAAATATATCCAAGTGAAACGACTGAAATCATCAATAAACGTGACAAAATATTTATACTGAGCATGAGAAATAACAGGGCTTATGCCCCATACATCAGTATGAATAATTTCAAAACATTTAGAAGCACGACTACCATGTGAAGGATATGACAATGCTTTGCTTTTACCCAATTTGCAAGAACTACAATCCAAAAATTCTGTTGAAAAAGAATTTTTATTCCCTAAATATCCATGTTTCATAAGATGAGTCAATACATTAGAATTGAGATGCCCCAATTTCTTATGCCAAAAATGAGGATTATTAATGACAGTAGAATAAGCACAAGAATTAATACTAGGAATAGAAAATTGTATTGGAAATAAACGTCCCACTTTAGGCCCCTTCGCGATCACCTTCCCCGACACTTGATCCTGTACACAACAACCATGACGATCAAAGTGAATTTCACAGTTATTTTCTACCATTTGACCAACAGAGAGTAAACTTGTGGATAATTTTGGTGACACAAAAATATTGTTGAAATGAGACCCCAAATTACCAATCGACAAAATCGGTAGATTATCACCATTTGCTACCTGTATATGCTGATTACCCATGCATTTTTGCACATTATACAACCCATTTTCACTGCTGGTCATGTGATTCGACGCTGCCGAATCCATTAACCATTGTTTATTATGTGCCGAATCCAAGGGAAAGTTAAGTTTATTTTTCTTACCAGAAATGCCGAGTGCAGAGAAGGCAGATATTATCATCTGCTGCACCATCTCGGGAGTGAGAGTGCTCGACAAAGAGCTCACCAACGATGAAGATTCTGGTGCCAACGGTGAGGACACGGCTGCAGCAGCCATAGAAGTAGCCCCCAATTTCGACTGCACAGTAAACCCTTGTCGATTCTGTGGTCGCAGACGACATTCCTTGATTACATGCCCCTCTTTCTTACAATAATTGCAGAATTTCTTCTTTGTAATTTCGGCAATATGCCCTAATTCTTTGCAATTAAAACACTGCACACTCACACCCCTCCGTCGTCCCTTCCTTGAGCCATGTAAGCCACATTCATCTACGTGACGGTGTCCCGAGTCAACTCGTGTTGAGTGGCGAGTTGTTGTTCTTCCCGTAACAGTTCCCCCAAACATTAATCCAAAGTGGGTACTGGACTTCGGTTGATCAAGCTAGCTCTCACGGCCTCAAATTCTGGCCGGAGCTTCATCAAGAACTGGTCCCTCTGGCTCTCGGTATGAACAAGGTATATTGCTTCTAAACTCTCCTTCGGTATTTTAGAGTAAATTATGCCAGTATATTCACTCCATAGGTTTAGAAATCCAGCATAGAATTGTTCAATTGAGAGATTACCTTGTTTGTAATTGGCAATACCCATTTCGACTTGAAATTTGTGGGCCGAATTGTTCGGGAATAGATGCGTCTGAAGTAGTCCCAAATCTCCTTCCCTGTGCCAAACGATCGAAGATTGTTGATCATATGGGGTTCAACAGACCCTAGTATCCAAGAAACAATTTTCGCATCCTTGGTAGTCCATATACTCAGCTTATGTGGATCGGTTGGTCTTTGGTGAAGATCCATCGAGATGCCCCCATAATTCCTTCCCTTTAACAAACATACGAAACTGAAACTCCCAACTGGCATAGTTTTTGCCATTGAATCGAGTAAGAAAAGCCTCTCCAGACATCCTAGGAAACCCCAAAAAAAATCACCAAATACTGATGAATTCAGTCTGTAAACTGAAGAAAAGAACAAAGGTCTAGATCAGAATAATTGGCTCTGATACCATGTCACAAATATCAGATTTCAATGTAAAATTGTTCTCTGTTTGATTGATTTCTGAAGGAAGAATTCAGTCCTTTAAATACATGTAATAATCCCTAATTTGTAGTCTATAATAAATACAATAAATACAAGATATTCTGTTACAATTTGGTTTCCATATATTGTTGATATTCTTGCCATAATATACACTGACATTGTCGACGAATGGATGGAAGCGGAGGCTCACCGATTTCTGCAATCATTGGACAAATTATTGTCATTCCCGCATTCCGACTTGTTCCGGATGAGAAGGTCATCGGAACTGAATTGGAGAAGCTGGGAAGAGTTCTTGATGTGTACGAGGAGAGGTTGTCTAAATGTAGATATCTTGCAGGGGATTAATACACAATGGCTGATATGAACCACATTCCTTGCCCTTTTTTACTTCATGAAGACTCCTTATGCAACTGCTGTAACTTCTCGATCGCCATCAAAGTAATTACATCAGGCATGACGCTCTAGGATCCTTTGTTCTTTCTTTCTTCTGACAATAAAGGATACTGTATACAACCTTGTTTTCACTGCCATGCTCTCTAAGCAAGGAATTGGTTATCCGTGTCTGTTGATTTCGATCTACTTGATCATTTGTCAATGGCATAATATTGGTGATGATACTAGAGGAACATAATCATCATCATTTAGCTTTGGCATGAGCTAACTCTGCTTTTTGACAATCTTAGTAGTGAAATGAGCAGCACTGTGCATACATTCATCCTAATGGAACCAGCCGAATGGTTTAACAAAAGAAGTGCAATTAGACCTAAATCAGCAGTACATGCAACAAACTATTTTCAATTAACTGGTATTCTAGCTGTTCATAAGTAGCAGTCTTTTCTCTTTCTGAATGTAAGATCAAGATCAAGATCAAGATCAAGATCATTAACATTCTCTCCTCTTGGAAATCTAACAACCCTTTTTTTTTTCACTATTACCTCAATGGAAATGCTAACAGCTTTTTTGAACTCTTTCTTGCTAATTGTAGCCATTTGGACAAATACCTGCATTTGAAGACGGTGATCTCATTCTTTTTGGCGAGGAAGTATTTGCAAACACCTCTCAGTAATCTCTTGATTCTTTCCGGTATTATTGATTCTGGACAAAAAAAATATTATCGTTTCCATTTCTTAAAAAAAAACTTGTAATAATATCATTTTAGATAGAACTGAGTCAATTCAAACTGACCAACCCAACTATTAATCTTGGCTTTGAGCAGTTTCGTGGACTGGCCGGGTTTTATAATATTGATTCTTTTCTATAGAATTTGTGGCAATTTGAGAAAATTCAAATTTTCGAATTTCTTTTGATAAATTAGAGGAGTTTCTTCAGTGATGGTGCTTTCATTAGTTTGGATAAGAAGATCTAAAAAAATGATAGATTGGAAAATGACCCTACATTGATATACAATTTTTTTATTAGTATTAACGTGGGTGTCCGAGGCCAGTTTATGCGTACCTCGACTAATCCCGCGAGCCCTGAAGTTAACGACTATGTAAGCCTCCAGTGGCCATGAGATTTGTGAGACTTGAACTGGTGACATCTAGAAAAACGATTAGATGAGACATGAAATATAAGAATTGAGTTAAGGCCCTACCCATCCAGAAAAAAAAAAACCGACACCACCCACCTAGGCTAGGCTTTATATCTACTCGGGTAGCCTCCTTTTAGCAAGGTTGTCAATTCCATTCTGTTTCGTCCGGAATGGCCGAAACATTTCATACCAATTCAAAAAACAAAACAAAATGGAACAATTTTCATCTCATTTCAAATCTCGATCCGTTCCGGATTCGTTCCGGATTTTTCGGCTAAATTTCAGACGGAATGTTCTGGTTTCATTTCACATGTTCTATTCCGGTCTTGAAAAACCATTGAATCAAATTGAACTTGGTTCAATTTCATTAATTAAACTACCCAAGTATAAAAAGCTCTTTTTCATTACTATTTTAAATAACAATGATATTAATAATAATATTGAAAATTATTATTACTATTTTCATTAACAATTATATTAATTTTTTAAAATTAGATTTATCACTAATATATATGGTTTATATTGTTGAAATATTATGATTCTTTCCTCTTCCTTATAATTCTTTCCCTTTCTACAGGTTTCCTGTTCTGCAGAATTCTTTCCTTTCTTAGTATTAATGTATATGGTAGGATAGATTAATTAGAGGAACAATACTATTTATTTCCTAATTACGAAGTAATATTATAGGCGGAATAGCTTAATTGTAGGAACTGGTTGGTTGTTCCAAGTACTATATATATTTGCTTGTATTCCTCATTCAATATAAGAGAAATAATAAACTCTTCTTGATACTTTGAAACGTGATTTATACTTGATTCAAACTTGGTATCAGAGCCTACCCGAAAGGTTCTTCTTCTTCTTTCTTTCTTCTTTCTTTTTCAAACACCACCATGAACAGATCAGATGTTGAAGCTTCTAGTAACAAACTTGGTCCAATTATTATTCAATCGGAAGGATCCTCTTTTAATGCAGGGATTCTACTCAATGAAACAAACTATGACATGTGGTCTCAAATCATTGAAATGCATATTGCTGAGAAGGAGAAACTCTCCTTTATTCGTGGCACATAGACACCTGCAGAGGAAGAAGAGGGATACGAAAAATGGTATGCAGACAATCAAAAGGTCAAGAGGTGGCTCTTGATGTCTATGTCTCCATAAATAATGAAGAGATACCTGCGCTTACCTACTGCTTGTGATATTTGGAAGGCTCTCTCTAAAGCTTTCTATGATGGAACAGATGAGTTACAAGTCTTTGCCTTAAACAAGAAAGCATTCTCTGCCAAACAAAGGGGCAGAACGTTGTCTATGTATTATGGGGAAGCGGCGAGATCTTTGGTGAATTAGATCATCGCGATAAGGTGATCATGGAGAGTGAGAAAGATGTTGAATCATATAGAAAACTGGTCCAGCGGAGAGGGTGCATATCTTTCTTGCTGGATTAGATGATGACTTTAAACAAATCCGTGGAGAAATTCGAGAAAGGAACCAGTTCTGAACTAGAAGAGTGTTATGCACTAATCCGCCGTGAATCCAGCCGACGTACAATGATGAACGGAGAAACAGAACACTTTGAAACCTCAGCAATGGTGGCCCAAAACCGATCTAGCAAATATCAGCAGGAGAGAAGAAGGTATAATCATCGGAAGAATGAGGTGATAAATCTGCATACAAATGCGATCCTTTGTGATCAAAATGGTCATACTAAAAGCAAATGCTTTGAACTGGTGGGATATCCAGATTGGTGGGATCATAGTCGCGATCCACGAAAGAAGACACCGAAGATGACAACTCCTACTGCAGCAACTGTCGAAACACATGACGAAATTAATCTACTTTGGGAAGGCTTCATATGACAGCGGTAAGTTTTTTAATGTTTCTACACTGTTTCTAATAGTGCATTGATTCTGGTGCATCGACCACATGACATTTGATTCTAGTCAAGTATCATTAATCAAACCATCCTCCAAACAATGTGTCTCAACTACCAATGGTACTTCAAATCCGGTTAGAGGGGAAGGATCAGTACCTCTCACTAATGACTTGAGTTTAGATTCTGTCTTAATTGTTCCCTCTTTAAACTATAATTTATTGTCTGTCTCCCAAATAACCACTTTGTCTTATTTTGTGTTGTTATTTTTTGGCCTAACTCTTGTGTGTTTAAAGACATCCGAACAAGGCGGGACGATTGGTTATGGTATTAAACGAGGGATGTTATACTACCTCGACTTGACGTCAAAAAGTTCGAGATAAGTTGCGTCAAGCCTTGGCGAGTAGATGGTTCTCAAGGAGAGAAGAAGTCATCGGAGTATTTGGTTGTGGCACCGACGATTGGGGCATGTCTCATTTGGTTACTTAAAAAAATTATTTCCTAATTTATTTGCAAAATATGATACTTCGAGCTTTAAGTGTGATGTTTGTGAACTTGCAAAAAGCCATCGTGCTTCATTTCCATTAAGTTTGAATAGAAGCTCATTTCCTTTTATGGTAATACATTCAGATGTTTGGGGACCATCCAAGGTACCTACATTGAGTGGATCTCGGTGGTTTGTTACCTTTATTGATGACTGTACAAGGGTGACTTGGGTATGTTTGATGAAATCCAAGGGTGACGTAAATGTGTTATTTCAACAATTTCATAAAATGGTGAGTGCTCAATATAATGCAAAAATTCAGGTTCTTCGTAGTGATAATGGTGGAGAATATATAGGTTGTGAACTTCAGCAGTACTTGAACCCATGGAATCATTCACCAAACGACTTGTCCACATACACCCCAACAGAATGGGGTAGCTGAAAGAAAAAATCATCACTTATTGGAGGTAGTCCGTGCTTCATTAATAGAAGCTCATCTATCATTGTTCTATTGGGGAGAAGCTCTCACATCTGCAGCCTATTTGATTAATCGGGTTCCCTCTAGCACTATTGCTTTCAAGACACCATCTGAAGCCCTTACAGAAGGTGTTGTGTCTCCAGCAACCCCAAACTTACCTCCTCGTGTATTTGGATGTGTGGCATTCGTCCATTTACATAAACATCAACGCAACAAGTTGCAACCTCGGGCATTGAGGTGTGTTTTTATTGGGTATGCTACTCATCAGAAAGGCTATCGTTGTTATCATCCCCCAACTCAGAAAACATTTGTCACCTTTGGATGTGGTTTTTCATGAAGACTCAATGTATTTTTCTAAGTCGAACTTCGGGGGAGTATCGGGATGAACTTCGGACTCTAGACTATGAAGTCCTTATGCCTACGAGATGTTACGTCGAATAACCAAGATGAGAGTAGTACGGTGGATACAAGGATGAATGTGGATCTATATAGAGATACTAATGATGAATGTTGTAATCAAGATATGGGTATCGTGGAGACTAGGAGTGATGACTCACAAACTGAGGTGATCAGCAAAGAAAAGGATGAAAGTAACATACCAAACCAATTGTCTGCCGAGGTTGCTCATATAACTGAGTCAGTTAAAACACTACCACAGCGCCATACCAGAGGTATTCCTAAACCTACATATGAACCTGAACTTTCAAGTAGAGTCAAATACCCCATGAGTCATTATGTTTCTAACCATCGTTTGACTGAATCAAATATGTCATTTGTAAATCAATTATCTACTGTATCTATTCCTAATAGTGTGTAGGAAGCCTTAACCGATCCAAGATGGAAAGCAGCCATGAATGAAGAGATAGAATCGTTATTGAAAAATAAGACATGGGAGCTCGTTGAATGTCCACCTGGAAAAAGGCCGGTTGGGTGTCGGTGGATTTTTACTATAAAGTATAAAGCAAATGGTACAATTGAGCGTTTTAAAGCAAGATTGGTGGCAAAGGGTACACTCAAACCTATGGGATTGATTATACAGAGACATTTACACCAGTAGCAAAAATCAACACAGTTCGGGTCTTGTTATCCCTAGCCGCGAACTTGGATTGGCCATTACAACAGTTTGATGTGAAAAACGCCTTCCTACATGGCGAGTTGTCCGAAGAAGTCTACATGGATCTTCCACCGGGATGCATGATACCGAAATACACACCAAAAGGTATGCAGATTAAAGAAATCATTGTATGGATTAAAACGGTCTCCAAGAGCATGGTTTGGAAGATTTACAAAATCTATGATAGACTTTGGTTACCACCAAAGTAATTCAGATCACACATTATTCCTGAAGAGAAAACAGGATAAAATCACGGCACTAATTGTATATGTGGATGACATGGTGGTTACGGGAAATGATCCGAGGAGAGGAAGAATTTACAGAATTACTTGTCCAAAGAATTCGAAATGAAGGATCTTGGACCCTTGAAATATTTCCTTGGAATCGAAGTGTCTAGATCTAGAGAGGGTATCTTCCTTTCCCAAAGGAAATATACTTTAGATTTATTGCAAGAGACCGGTATGTCGGCATGTCAACCAGGTGATACACCGGTGGAAGAAGGTTTGAAATTATATGTTGATCCTAATCGGATACCGATCGATAAAAACAGGTACCAAAGACTTGTAGGAAGATTGATGTACTTAGCACACACAAGGCCAGATCTTGCATATGCATTGAGTATTATCAGTCAATTTATGCATAATCCTGGAGAGCAGCATATGAATGCAGTTATGCGAATTTTGAGGTATTTGAAGGCTGCTCTTGGAAAAGGAATATTATTCACAAAGAATCTGATTGTCAAAATATAGATACATATCTTGATCTTGGTGGTGGATCAATAGATGACAGACGATCTACTTCGGGATATTTTACCTTTGTAGGTGGCAATCTTGTTACATGGAGAAGCAAAAAACAAAATGTAGTAGCACGTTCTAGTGCAGAAGTTCGAATTCAGAGGTATGTCTCTTGGAATTTGTGAAGCATTATGGCTAAGATTTCTCTTAAGTGATTTGGGCTATCCTCCTGAACAACCAATTCGATTATATTGTGACAATAAAGCAGCATGTGACATTGCTCATAATCCAGTACAACATGATCGTACCAAGCATGTGGAGGTGGACAGATTCTTCATCAAAGAAAAGTTGGATGGGAAAATTGTGGAGTTACCAAAAATTCGTACCGATGAGCAATTAGCCGATATCCTAACCAAGCAGGTTTCAAAGCAAGTATTCTCAAAATTTCTAGACAAGTTGGGCATGTGGGATATCCATGTACCAACTTGAGGGGGAGTGTTGAAATATTATGATTCTTTCCTCTTCCTTATGATTCTTTCCCTTTCTACGGGTTTCTGTTACTGAAATTCTTTCCTTTCTTAGTATTAATGTATATGGTAGGATAGATTAATTAGAGGAACAATACTATTTCTTAATTAGAGGAACAATACTATTTCTTTCCTAATTACAGAAGTAATATTATAGGCGGAATAACTTAATTGTAGGAACTGGTTGGTTGTTCCAAGTACTATATATATTTGCTTGTATTCCTCATTCAATATAAGAGAAATAATAAACTCTTCTTGATACTTTGAAACGTGATTTATACTTGATTCAAACTTATATTCATGTTATTTTTTTTCATGTTTATACTTTGTAGAAATATAAGCAAAATAAAGGATGCTTTAGATCCCATTAGCCTTGATAACATTGACATAGCTTTATATTTAAAATATTTGTGTTAAAACATTAAAAATCTATTTAATCTTGACTATTTAGAAATATTTTAAATTTTAAAATTATATTTGTTTGACATTGTGTTTGTATTGCATAATTTATAATTAATTTATCTTAAATTTGAATTATGTTTGTTTGACATAATTTTATATTTAAAATATTTATGTTAAAATATTAAAAATCTATTTAATTTTGACTATTTAGAAATATTTTAAATTTTAAAATTATATTTGTTTGATATTGTATTTGTATTGTATAATTTATAATTAATTTATTTTAAATTTAAATTATATTTGTTGAAGTAACTCCAAACCAGTACTCCGAAATACATCAAAACCGAAATATTTACTCCAATTAAAAAAATAAAACACATAAGCAAGATCTGGCTCAGTATGCTTACGTAAAATTAATCAAAATTTGAGGGGCAAATGACCGCTGAAGTCTAAAACCCTAGATGAGAGCATAACCAAAGCAAGAACCTCACCTTTGTTGCAGCCTTGAATCCTCAATCTACTCCTTCTCCTCCTTTCGACAAATCAGGAAACCAAAAAAATGAGACCTTTAGACGAGAAAGAAATGGGTGAAGTTTTCAAGAAACTTGTTCACAGGAAACAACCTCAAAAACATCATTGAAAACCCATCACATGAAGGGCCAGACCCGAACCCGGGTCGGTACTGCTTCAGGCTCCACAAAAACAAGGTATTTTACATCAGTGAATCGCTAGTGAAGCGAGCAACAAACATTGGACGCAAAAATTTGGTATCTTTAGGTACTTGTATTGGGAAATTCACTCACGGGGGTGGTTTTAGATTGACTGTTCAGTCACTGAATTTATTGGCTGCTAATGCTAAACATAAAGTTTGGTTAAAACCCACATCAGAGATGTCTTTTCTGTATGGGAATCATGTGTTGAAAGGTGGGCTAGGGAAGATTACTGATAGTATTAATAGAAATGATGGGGTTGTTGTGTTTTCTATGAGTGATGTGCCTTTGGGGTTTGGAACTGCTGCAAGGTCGACACAGGAGTGTAGAAAGTGTGATCCTAATGGGATTGTTGTGCATCACTATGCTGATATTGGCGAGTATTTGAGAGATGAAGATGATCTTTGAGAATGATCCTGGAGCTTTTTGGGATTATGGTTGCTGCTTCTGCTGTTACTGTTGTTGTTCTTGATGATCTTTGAGATTCTGGAGTATTTAGAGAGTTATGGGAGTTAATGTAAGCGGGAAGTTGGTTTAATGTTAACGAGCTTGAAGCTTTTCTTCTATGGGTTTTGGCTCTCTGTCAATTTTAATGAGTGTAGTACTTCGTTGCGTTTTTTTTCCTCTTCTGATTTAGATAGAATAAACTCAAGTTTATATCTTCAAGTTTAGTGATTTAAATGCGTTTCATGATTGAACGAATGCAAGCAATGAAATCTTTAGTTTAGTTATTTGGATTGCAATGAACATTTGCTGCATTAATTCCTCTGCTTCCATAAGTTGTGTACCCACACAACTTATGAGATGCACATTGGAAAAGTTAGTTTGTAGAATGTTTAGGCTGTTCTGGTTTACTTTTTATATTTGCTTGTTTTTCTGCAGGATAGGTGCTTGTGCGTGCTAATCATGCCACACAAACAAGTAATTGATATTTGAGATTGTTTCTCTGGCATTACCAATTAAATGATTGAGTGAATTAAATTTTGTTAAACAAAACGATTTTGTTTATTTCATTTTTCTAATGGGCTTATGAAATGTGCATTTCATTAGAATGCTGATACGTTAATTAGTATGAACTAGCTTCAGTTGTGTTTTCTTGCATATCCAATCTCTCCTATTCTGCTAATGTACCTCATCTGGTTGTATTGTTCTGTTTTCTAGCTGGTGGGGTTAGAAAAACTTAACTAATGGTTCGTGAAGAACAATTGGCGAGCAGTTATGCATGCAGCCATCAAGTGGAAACACAATGCTGTAGGGTAGTAATAACTATGCAGTATGCAGTTTGATAATGTGATCCAGGAAAATAAATGGAACAATATTGTGTTTATTTTCATGATTGAGATTATGTGTAATCCTTTTACATGTTCATCGTTAATGATTGCTATTTTAGCATGTATTCTTAACTGAATTACAGATGAATTAGTTAAAGATTGCTTTATTGTCTGAGCATCAGATTGAGTCCTACCGTATGCAGTCTGGTAGGACTCCTTTCCTTCGGTCATATGCTCCACGATAAGTTTTAGCATACAAGTTCAAATACTTACAGACCATAGTCAGCTATGTATTCAGCTTAATAAGGCCATACTTACACATCTTTTCTACTTCAGAATTTAGATATGACTATTGTGGTACATTCCGTGCTGCTCTGTATTTCAAGCTACATCTCTTATATTTAGTGTTCATTATAATTGCCAGATATTTTGTCTGAAAGCAGACAACTTGTCGTGGAGATTACTATCTATCTTCATGGTTGGAGAGATTATTAGAGCCCGTTTGGTTGGTATTATGGTTGGGGATGTGTTTTGCCCCAACCACAATTAATTTTAGTCTGTTTGGTTACAAAAAGTAACTCTGCGTTTCGCACCTCAACCACAGACAACAAAAAGGTACAAATTGTAGCTTCTCATCCAAAGTTACAAACTGCGTTTCATCCTTCTCATTTACCGTTAAAAAAAACCCAGAAATCTTGACAACAATAACCCAAGTAGTTGTTTGTCGCAGATCTGCAAAAACCATGTCTATGCAAGCACCACTCGTAACCCATTCCCTAAACCCATCAAGCTGGACTCTTCAGTGTCGACCTTCTTCTCGCCAAAGTTTCTTTAGCTTTTTATACTAAAAAACTCAAAAGATCTGTCCGATTCAAGCTGTCATTGTTGGGTCTAGTTGTTGAGCTTTGTAAGGTCTGAAAATTGGTTGGTTTGGCTAGAAGCTTAAAACCCCTTTTCAGATAACAACTGCTAAAAATACAGTTACCTTGTTGCTGTCATACATGATATTCACGAAGCCATTAACTGAGCAGCATGGAATAGGGCTGCTGCTCAATGCCATGAGAATTATATTGAAGATGGTTCCTACAGATTATAAAACCCCAAGTAGGAGTGCACCTAGAAATGAGAAGTCTCATTTTAAAGAAGAGATAAGTTTAGCAGAGAGCAGGAAAGGTGAAGGAGATGGAAAAAAGGCCTTTTGAGTAAAGACCAAGGTCATAGAGTTTTTTGTTCTTCTTTATATTTTTTTCCTTGAATTTGTTCTTGGTTTCTCATTAAACTCAGGAAGGGCATGGAGGATAGGAATAACAGAAGTACATCAGATCAGGAAAGAAGAGAGAATAGACATGCTAGCTACTCGTAATGTAAATTTCAGTGATGAAATGATTTGCCTTTCTATGTTTTTGAAATTGAATTTAATTGATTTAGTATTATTTATCTATTTATAATAAGGTGAAAAATAATTGTGATGGATTTGGAGATGACATGGGTTTGGGCAGGAAGGAAAGGCAATGCATATGACAAGCACACTTATTGTTCTAGAGGAGGAAATTAGCATTTTCAATATAAAATTTTCAAAACCACTTAAAGATAATTAAATGAGTCATGTTTCTTTTTTAGATAACCTTTTTTGTGTAATAGCTAACAAATTTATTAATTATTCTCGTAGAAAAATATTATTTGATAAATGATATATATCCAAATGAATATAGATTTTTAAGTTTATATAAAGATGATCAACAATATGTAATGTGATTGCATTAATGACACTATATAACTACATTAAAAAAAATCTCAAAATAATCATGCATTTGTAGAATTTAATCACTATTTAAATTTTGTTCATGATGAGATTTTAACCGATGTCATGCCACGTTCACAAAAACCGTCGGATACATGATGTTCATGATAAGATTGTAACTAGTTTAATGAGACAATAAAATTAGCTTATATTTCGAGGCATGCACAAATAATAATAATGCACATTTTTACTTGGACCGACTTTGCAATTAGTATATTTATTATTAGTTTTTTTATTTTTTTGTTAATCTTGGATCTTAATGTTATTTTGCTATGTTTTTTATGTTTTAATCACATACTTATTATATAATTTGAAGTTTAAAAACTATTACATGTTGGTTTAGTAATTTTATTATCAACAATAATTTCAATTATAATTTTAATCAAATATTTTTTAATAATTTTTTATTTAACAACAATTTTACTCAAATATGTATTTTAATTCAACCAATAACAACTAAATATGAGGTGTTTTCGCAGAATATGGTGCATGAACGTGGCATTAAGATTCAATTTTTCAGAAGCATGCATTATGGTTTATTGTTAGAATTTTATTAACCTTTTTTATATATATATATATATATATATAATATGGAAGAACAACCATTTTTTGAGCTCCAACAACAAGGTCATCTTCTTAAGTAGTAATTTGATATAAAAAAATTTCAAATTTTTTAAAAATATTTTTAAAATACAATAACAAACAGTGCTACACTTGCAAACACATCTCCGGTTCTCGCACAATTCCTATCTACTGGCAAGGTCTAAGCATAAATTAACAAAACACTACAAAATATAGCCAAATTATTGTAGCCATATATATAGAACACAAGAATAATAATTTTTTTAGTTTTTTTTTGTAATTTCATCTTTTAATATCAAGTTGTTTAGAGAATTATATTTCATGATTCTTTTTTTTGAGCTATATATTGGTTTTATAAATTTAGTTTTTCTTTTTTAATTTCAACCTTCAACATTAAATATTTAAAATTAAAGCTTTATATTTTATTTATTTATTTTATTTTTATGAATTTATCATGATCTCATGACCTAAGTCACGAGTTTAATGTATTAACCTGGGTTGACTCAAGTTATTTTTTTGTTGTTTTCTTAATTGACTTTTTTATTTCATCATTCAACATTGAGTTGATTAAAAATTAAGTTTCGTAATTTGTTTAAATTTATTCTCTATGAGATTATTTTAATCTCATGATCCGGGTTGTGGATTTGGTAAATTAACACGAGTTAACTCAGTTAATTTTTTTGGGTCCTTTTTAAATGTTTTTTTTAATTGGGCCTTATAATTTTTTTCTATTTGCTTTCTATTGAGTTATCATGATCTCATTATTAGGGTCGCGTATTTGGCAGGTTGACCATATTTATTTTGTGGTCCGTTTTAAATTAAACATATTTCACCCTCCAAAAACTTAATCTTTTTTTTTTAATTTAGTTTTTTTTTAATTTTATCATTTAATATTAGAAATTTGACATTGTATTTGTTTCTCCAATTTGCTTCATGTGTAGTTATCATAGTCTTATAGATTTAGGTTTTTTTTTCATTTGATTTCAACTTTCATTATTGAATTTATTAAAAATGGTGTGTCTTAATTTTTTTATTTTATTTTCATAAAATTATCCCAGTTTTATAATACAAGTCATGAATTTAACAGGTTAGCTCGGGTTAACTTGAATTATTTTTTTTTAATTGATTTTTTTATTTCATCTTTCAATATTAGATTGATTGAAAATTGAACTTTATAATTTATTTTGATTTTATTTTTATGGGAATATATCAATCTTATGTTCTGAGTTACGAGTTTGGCAAGTTAATCGAGATTAACTTGGTAGATTTGTTTTTATCTTTTTATTTAATTTTACCATTCAACATTGAGTTTATTAATTAGAAATTAACTTTTATAATTTATTTTGATTTACTTTCTATAGAGTTATTATGATTTCATTACTTAGATCATAGATTTAACATGGTATCCAAGATCGATCCTTTATGTCACCATCTTAATATTTGAAACAAAATATATGTATCATCCAATATATTATTTATTATTGTATTTTAAGTTCATAATTTTTTTTATTAAAAACATGTTAGTAGCACTTAAATATTATTTTTACATTAAAAAAAATTAATCTAACTCATAGTTTCAACTAATAATTCAGTAAAATCTAAATGCCGTTGGATACATTCATTGAAGTGAAATGAAAAAAATTAGGGGCTTGGTTGATTATCCATTGCTAGTTGAAGAGCAGAACATAGGTTAGGAGTTTTGGGTATTATGATAATTTTGTAGAGATATGGTTTGAAAAAGTAGGTTTAAACAAAAATATAAATTGTAGTTGAAAATATATTGGTGAAACAAAATAAAAAGCATTAACTATTATGTCTCGGGCACCAAATATTGCGCATCCGGGGAATCGAACCCCGGTCAGTACCGTGGGAGGGTACTATGATACCACTACACTAGATGCGCTGCTTGTCCACCTAGCTGAAATTTACATTATATATATCGTACGAAGCTGAAAAATATCAAGAAATCATGCATGCGCTGAGGCCTCTTGCTCATACACGTTGTCAAGAAATAACACCATCTAGGGTAAAGGGATTTTTTCATGGACTCCGTATAATTTCTCAATTTAAATTAATGATTGAAGAACGTAAGCTTTACAAATTCTAATTGTAACGTGCATTTAGCTTTAATTAAAATATATTAATCCTGTCATTTTCAAGGAATTATGGAATATGAACAGGCCGAAGCAAACCATGCATCCCCTAATTAATTTGTTCTTAAGGGGGAATTGAATTGATCCTACATTCTCAATGTTTCTTAGCACTTTATTCTCTATATCATTCTAAACGGCCTCCTCCTTTCTCCTTTAATCAAAGTTAGGCATAAATTAACCTAATTATAGTATAAAATTAGATAAGAAAATTATTCCATCACCTTTAAATTTATTCCCTTTATGGCCGATTCCTTTTTTTTTTTTAATAGAAGAAAACTTCCCATTGATCTCTGCCCGAAAAAAATAACTCAACTTTCAATAGTTTTTTTATGTAATTAATAATATAGTTTTAAAACCCGATCCAAATTTAAAAAAAAACCAATTTTTTTAATTTTTAGAAAGAATTAAAACACTGTCATTTAAAAAAAATTTAACAGATTAATAACCGGATTTTTAATCAGATCAACCATGTTTTTTTTTTCTTCAAATCCAAACCGATTTAAGCCTCATGTTTTCCCAAATTAATCCAGATTTTTTAATAATGCTTAAGAATGAGTTTCCAGAGAGAATAAGTTCACGTATAAGAGAACGGGCCACACGTAATTTATTTATGTTGGAGATACTCAAGCAAGTGATTAAGGTGGATAATTGTGTAAGAGAGAACCTTTTGCATTGATTTGTATACAATATATAATTATCATGGAGCCTGCCACCGGCCTAGTTAATTAGTGGAATCAAGTTGCTAATTATAAATTCTCCATTTAGAAGAGATCGAGGCATCGATTACCACCTGAAAACCACTTTATAGACCCACAAGAAACGTATAAATTACAAACACTTTAGAAGTTTAACAAATTAATTAATTAAGAATTAGGTTAAATATTGAAAAAATTAGGTTAAATATAAAGATGTTCAGACTTGATTACAATATCAAGGTACTTGGTAATTATTTGAGGGGGAAAAAACTTCTTAGACATTAAAGTATGTATTGGAATCTTGTCTTTTTTTTTTTTTGACTTATTCTGTATTTATTATATTATAGTTCCTTACAACTTTAGTCCTAAACTCTAATACTAATTAAGTTTAAAACAATCCTTCAATATATATTTTATCCAATATAAATAAATTTTAATCTAATTTATAATTTTCAAATATTCCCTAGATATTTGAAGTACTTGATTTACGAATTCTAACAATAATTGCTGATCTTATGTTTCCATAACTTCTTTTATAATATTATGTTGTCTGTTAATTAAAATTTTAAAATGATAATCCTTTTCAATACCATAAATAATAAATCAGTTTTGTTATGCAATAATCTCAAGTTTATCAATCCCAATTGTGGATTGGACATTGTTTCGGACGAGATATAATATTTTTTTGGATAAATACTTTATTTTTTTTCAATTTATATAATTAAATAATTATATATTATTAAATTAAATAATTAAAATGCACGCATGTAATTCCTTGAAGGTTGCGTGAACAAACATGTAATAAAATTTCTTCTCTATATTCAGGGACTAATTATTTGCATAATTATAAGAATTTAGGATCAAAAAGATACGTACATGTGATGTTGGACTTAAATTACATGTTAATTAGCTACTTCAATTGATGAATTCACTAAATTTGTAAATAGAATATTTGGATGCAAATGAACAGAATTACTTCAATGAATAACGAAACTCTAATTGGGGTTTCGTAATAATAATAAAATAATAATTAAAAGAATATTAATAATACCGATAACTTAAATATATAGATATAACTTAGATATAACTTCGATATAACTTGGATATATAGGAATGTGGGTTTTTATTTTTAAATCTCCTCATGAAATTTAGTTTATTACAATTTATATATAATGTGATGTAGAAAAGAATATTACATGAACATCATTCATGATTAAACTAGAGAGACCATGTGATGACACAAACCCTAAATGGCTTGAACATTCTAGAATTTACGAAATATTTCAAGAGGGAAACCACCAATTTGCTTTAGTGATTAAGATGGGTGGTAGCTTTTCTTCAAAAAAAGAAGAGGCTGCGATAGAAAGGCATATACCCTTAAAAGGAAAGGGTACAACTTAAACAAGTATCACCTACAACTTCAAAATGTGGCCTTTGCAAGGAACAATCAATCACATGGGCATGTAGTGTATACTGTGCGAGATCAAGCTCTCATTCACGTGGAGCCAAGAATATATGATTCTTACCTGTGGTTTGGGATTAATTAAGGAAAAGGACGTTGAATGTGTTTTGACATGACGGCGTTGTCTTAAAACCGGGAGTGGATCCGCATGCAGTTTTATCTAGAATCCGATTGACGTGGGATCTAGGTTACTGCATAGTGTTGAAAGAAGAAAATAAGAAAAACATTTGGCTAATCTCTTAAAAAAAAAAAAAAGAGTTGATAAGGTAACCCATACAACCAAAATTACCTAAACAATCAGAGTCTGATTCTATCGTAAATTTATTAATTGTTATATTATTATTAAATATATTAGGATGGGCCGACTGACAGCCCAACAAACCTGACTTTCTTTTTTTTAGAGCTGGGCTAAACCCGACCTAGCCATCTGGGCTGGGCCAAAACGAGTCCAGTCACTTTGCATCTGCTGACATAAGCTAGCAGTTGCAGGACGCAAATTATTTCACGTCCTGCATGCAAATGGAGGGGAGGAAAGAGAAAAGGGAGCTCACCTAGCGCAGGGGTCGCAACTGTCGTCACTAGTCTAACTGAGGATGGAAGTGTTGGTGGCTCATAGCGGTGCTGAGGTGGCTGGGTTCTTATGGTGTAGGAAGAAGAAGAAGTTTGCAGTGGAAAGGGAGAAGGGGAGATTGGCGGCGGTGGTTTCTGTTGCCGGCGAGGAGATGGGTTGATAGAGGGGGTTGTGTTGTGGTTGTTCACGGCGGTGCTGGGGTGGTAACGGCTAAAACACGATAGAGAGAGAGAAAGAAGAGAGAGAACTGTTGGCTGGAAGAAAACAACAGGGGAGGCAGGCTATTTATTTTTGTCAACTTTGCACCCAATTTTCTTCATTCTCTAGTCATGGAATCCACCTCTATTTATAAGAGGTGGAAGATGGACATTTTGTATTTAATGGTGCCATATCTTGGCCCTTGATTCAACCCGGAAGGATCCCAACCGTTGACTCAAAGTTACCATCATGGCATGAACAAGTTATTGCATAAAGGTTGGTTGGGTAGGCTACTTTAGGGCAGCGTCGAGGCCGTTGTGTAGTCAGATGTCAAGCCATCATTTGCATGCAAGTTTTGTTAAATTTGGTAGAGAGATGAAGCATTAAATGCCCTGAAAAGGAGGCCACCCGAACAGCTTTTAGGCGAAACCAATGATGAAGAAGATGAACAATTCCAAATGACGTGTACTTTGGTCTATCCTATTTTTTTTTTTACTATTCGGTCAGTTTTGGTCAAAACGTGCCGTTTTATTTAAAAGAAACAACATTGTTTTGGCTTTTAGGGTTTTAATTTAGGGATTTGGCAAAAGCTCAATTTGGTCCTTCATTTTTTTAATTTCTTTTAATTGCACCTCTAATTGACCATAAACTTCTAATTTTATGCAATTTTGCCCTTGCTAAACTTCAATGTTAGCCCTGAATTTCAGTGCCTTTTTCATTTTGGTCATTAGTTTTGGATTTCTTTAATTTAGCTCATAATTGACCATTAATGTAAGAACCTCAAAAGTTCAATCAATATATTCATTTAACTTCCACATAAAGGGTAAATGGAGCATAATTGTTTTTTTTAGTTCACCAAAATTTCGGCAGTCTCCCCTATACTAGGAGATCCCAAGTTATCGACAATTTACCCTGCACACAATTATAATCACATCCCACCCATAATCACATCCATAATTGGTACAAATCAACAATTTAATTCATTCGAGATTATACTCAGGACAAATCTTCATACTCAATCTCCATCTCATATCACATGCATAAGTTAGTAATTAAGAGAACCATCCAAGCACTAAAAAATTCACATATAAGCACAACACAGTTTAACAATCTGGACATAAGCGAGTACACAATAATTTCCCAAGCATAGATTAATACATTAATATTTCAAAAATAAAATAATATAAGGAGAATACTCAGGTTACATGTTTACTACATAACAAAATTACATGAATAATCCCTAAGTTCCTAACTTATACAAAAAGGGATAAGGAACCCGATTTCTACTCCGACGTGAATGGGAGGGACCGCAAAACATAAATTTTTCATATAATTAAAAATAACTAAAATACAAACAATTCACGGAAGAAAATTTATACAGCACATCTACCTACTTAAGTCATATGCAATTCAATACACCACCACCAACCCCTTTTAAGGATTATCCAATTTATTCCCTTTAACTACTTCTCTCGACATTAGGAAGACTACTGCCGACACTAATAACCTCCATTAGTGTCTTTAGTTGCCCATACTGGGGTCAACTAATCAAATTCATGAAAATGCCGACACTAACACAACCGTTGGTGTCATTAACTATTTTTGGACTGAAATAGTTAATCAATGTTCTATGTTACCTTGGAAGGTCCTCGGGTATGCCGATTTCAAGGATTCTTGACATCATTAGCTTCCACCTCGGAAAGCTAATAAAGTCTATAAATTTTTCCGATATCGACGTCACCCACCGATATCATTAACTATTCTGAACCCGAATAAATTTTGCCGATATCGACGTCACCCGTCGATATCATTAACTATTCTGAACTCGAATAGTTAATCAAGTTTATAAATTTTGCTGATATCGACGTCACCCGCCGATATCATTAACTATTTTGAACCCGAATAGTTAATCAAGTTTTATATTTCTCCTCCCACGTACCGGTAATGCCGATGTTAACCAGCTTGACTAGCATTATTAGCCTCCCATATCAGGGACAAACTAATCAAATTCGAGAAACAGTCATTACCTAAATCCATTGTTACTATTCATTTCCTCCAAAAGAACCCATAAATTAAATCTAGTCCTTCGTTTCTATTTTCCCGTCATTTAACCTTTGCTTTCCCCCTTTTCTTTTCCTCATCACTAAGCACGAAATTTTTATAGTTCAATAGTTAGTTAAAATAATTATTAACTAGAGGAGATATAGGTATCGAGTACCTACCTGCTGTAGACGCTCGACTTACGTTCCCTTGTTATTCTTTGTACTCCTCCTGCGGTTCCTCCTGAAACCACAAACACCCATCATTATTCCATATGAGTCCACATATCACAACAAAACAGCAACAATGACAGTAATATTCATTTCTCTTTTACCAATCTTTTCTTTCTCACTTACATTCCTCATTATTATCCTTTAACTTTTTCAGCTCATTAGTAGTCCAAGTGAACATCATGAATTTAATTTTGATCACAGTTTATTATTTTTTAAAGATCAAGACACATTTTATGAAGGGAAAGAAAACAAATTCTACCCTTAATATGGCTAAATTTCACCGTTTTATCGACTTGGATGAATCTGCCAACAGGGGTGGCAGCTTGACCTCTCCTCAGATTTTTATTTGTATATGAAGTTCTAGGACTCTAAATTAGGCGGGGTCAGACTTGTTGGAAAGCTAACACTCCCGGATACAAGTTTTATGAAGGGACCCTCCCTAAATTCTGTAGTTTTCAGGTCCAAATTCCCTCAGGAACCAGGGCAACGAACTTGCCCTGTTTTGCTAATGGAGAAAGTATCTCCAATTCATCTTCAATCCCTGCTTCCTCATCAGTCACAACCATGCCTTCCCTTTATTCATGGCAACTCGTCTCATTTATGTCCTCTTAAGGTCATTTGTATCAAGTTAATTAATTAAGCAAATCATAAGTTCTCATTTCCTCTCTCCAGTATCTCTTAGCCAAGAACATGCCCAAGGGAACCAAGAGTTCCCTTCCTCTCTTTTATGCACTAATTTCTTCTTCTTCTTTAAGGCACTTAAGATTATTCTAGTCCATTTAATCTCACTCATTTCTGCATTTTCCCAACATTTTATGTTAAAGAACCCTAATTCCCAATTCAAGAAAATCATGAACTTCTAATCAAATTGAAGTTAATTTCATAGAAATTAGAATTAGAACTCCTTACTTGGATGGAATCTAAACTTTACTTCATAAATCTTAGAAGAATCTTAACCTTCTTCTCTTTGCATATAGCCGGCCACTTTTCCCCCTCTTTTCTTCACCAATTCTTCACTTTTCTTCTTGTTAATTCTCCACCCGATTGTATTCCTCCACTTAATAATTCCAAGGCTTATGTGGGTATACTAATTTTAGGTGTTTACTCCTAGATTTGACGAAGGAAAAATCTGAAATTCTCCCCCCCTCTTCTTCTTGTTATCAGCCGGCCATGGATGGAAGAAGAAATGGGTATTTATAGTCCCATTTCTTCTTAATTCCATTTTGGCCCCATCTTTCTCATTTTTTTCTTATTTGAGCCCCTTTTTTTGCATTATTTTGAATTATAACAAAATTTTTAATTATTATAAACCTCCCCTTTTTTGTATACTTTATTCTCGGGCTTCACAATTAAACTTTCAAATCTCTTCAATTTCTCCCCTGATTTTAGCCAATTAGGTCCCTAGAGTTCGGTGCCTTTTTCAAAATGATCTTTAGTTACGAATTTCTTTAATTTAGCTCTTAAATGACCATAAAATTTTGATTTTCTTGCAATTTTACCCCTGATTTGAACCAATTGACTTTGTAAGAATTATGTTTGGTCTTCTAAACTTCCAATCTTAATTAATATTAACTACAAGTACCTTACAACCATGAACGAAATGATAACTATATAAGACATCCTAAGATGATTTTGTTTAACTTGTATTAGATTTTCTTTTTGTATTGTTTTAAGATTTGTAATTAAATATTAAATTGCCCCGAAGTTTATGTAATTTTGAATTTGATCTAAACATGTAAAATTTATGACGTATTAGTTTCTTTTATTGTATCCAAAATAATTAATGCGTAATCATACATGATTTTTTTTTTTAAGATTTGTATATTTTATATTGATAATTTTATGTATGTAATGAACAATAATGACATGTGACGGATATGATGTATCTAAGTTGTGGTGTGGTAAGTCTAGAGTGATTGGACAATGATTGTGATGTGAATTGATTGAATATTAATGTGTAACAAGCTTTAGTCGATAACTTGGGATCTCCTGGTATATGGGAGACTTTGTCAAAATTTCGATAGATTTCTCAATTTAAGATTTCTTAGTAGAATATATGTGTGTGTGTGTGCACGCACACATTGTGTGTGTGTGTGTGTGTGTGTATTTATATCACTTTAAAAGTTGTAATATTTCATAAGACATTAAATTTGAATACAAATAAGAATTTTTTTGAAGGATGTTATAACTATCATGGTCTTATAACCTGAGTCATAGATTTGTGATGTTATCCTGGGTTAATCTAAATCGATCTAATATGTTGTCATCTTAATATTAAAAAAACATATCATCTTGATTTTTTTTTAGTCCGACTATGTTTTTACCAGTCATCTAAGTTGCCTTTAGATCTGTCAAGTGAACTAGATCACATCAGGTCAACCTTAGCACAAGTTAATTTTTTTCACTAGAAAAATACATTAGCAATGTTTTTTACGTTGAAATTTTTTTAATCTGACTCGTAGCGTAACGCGGGACAATGATCTAGTAATCTCTAAGTAAGTTACTACTAATTAAAATGAAATTTACTAAAATGAGCTTATGTGTGTAGCTATAAAAAAAATACTCATATCATTTAAAAAAATTAATTTAAGTGCTATATATAGAACTTATTTATTAGATTAAGTGATTGGTTTAACAAAATATATAATTATTTTTTAATTCATTCATCACTAAAAAAAATCATTCAATTCAAGAAATATGTACTCGTTCATTGTCACAAATACATGATTGATGATTATTTTACTCAGAATTTGTTTAACATTTTGATGAGCACAATGTTGATTTATAAATTAATTTAAGTGCTATATATAGAACTCGTTCATTCAAGAAATATGTATTCATGCTATTAGAGAATAATATAAAACTAAATTTTGAAAACTCACCTATCAATTTAAGCCTTTTGGGTTAAGATGTTTTTTTGTCATTGTGTCAGAGTCTTGTTGACCAAACAGTTACAAGTTTGAATCTCACCAACTCCATTCTCTTCTAATTACAATTAATTAATAGCACAAGATAACATGAGCCTATGCAAGTTTTAAGTCCAAAAGGTTTTTACTTGAGGGGGTTATAGGAAATATCTCCTTTAAAGAGTCATTAAAGGACTTAAATACACAAAATGATTTTATTTTAAATTATATATATACATACATAATAATTATTTTATTTAAAACAATAAGGAGTCGAGAGATTTACTTGACTCTATCCTTGATGGAAGGATAACAATGACTCTTATTAGGATATGAGTCTTGATTTATCTATAAATACATGCATGTGATTACCATCAAGTCACAAGTTATAGAAAAATAGATTAGGCTAAAAAATATATCCCTACTTCTCTCCATTATCGAGAGAATAGTTTTCTAGATTTTACAAAAAAAGCAACAACATGATTATTGCTTAGAGACAAGAAAGGCTACCATCATGAATTCAGGTATGTTTTTCTTAATCAATTGCTTTCATTATATTTTTTGAATGTGAAAAGCATGATAATTAAAGATCTAGAATTACAAATTAAACTAAATTAATTTTTACAAGAGTGTATTAAAGAATAATATAAAATCAAATCTTAGAATCTCACCTAATAGCTTAAGCTTTTATGTTGAACTAGTTATTTGTCACGAGTAGCTTATAAAATCAATTTTCGCCATCATTTCCAAAGGAAAACTTAATCACTTCATATATAGGTTGCTCAAAATTTAAAGAACAAATTAAGATTATATGTGAAAAAAAAAATTAGAGATTGATAAAAAAAAAAAACCTCATAGTAATGACTATACAATTAGCATATATACTATGTAGAAATATTCGTGGGAAGTTGCAATCAAAGACATTCAACCTTTTAAACATACAAGTATTTTGATTTCAAGATATCATAAGATGCAAGCTATAATCTTAAAAAAGTTTTCTTACGCTTTCATTTTGTCATGATACATATAGACACACACACTAGATGCATGCACACTTTTTAAGAAGTTAATTTCAAACAATTTTGCTTGAAAGGAAATTGGCATATATCGAATCGAAGTGTGTACAGGATCGTATTCTAAAGTTCTGCAAGTTGTACAAATCATTCTCCTAAAACAAATACTATAATTTTCGAATTTGAAGACCAATGATAAAAGATTGAGAGGAATAATAAAGAACAAGACAAATAAACAATATCCAAGCATAAATCTTTATCAAGAGAAGTGAAGTGTTGGCTTGTTGATGTTAAGTCTTCACAGGAAGGACCATTTGGCACGAGGAGCTAGGAGGTTGCAAATTAGAACATGCTTACGACCAGCAAGGTGCTGGATAAAGAAAAAATGTGCCTTGAAGCTCTGCATTATATGGATCATCTTCCATTTGACTGGGATAAATTGGGTGATAGAATCTTACATTACTTTCACAGAATTTCAAGTTGTTGATTGCTTCTCCATGGACATTGCCCTTATTTTCTGCTTTATATAGACAAATTGCATGTTATTGGTTAATCAATAAAACTCTTCTAGAAAAACCTTTTAACTGCATGGCCCTAATCAACCTACTTTCATTTGTCTCTAATTTGGAAGGACACCAAAAGGTATTTCTTGTAATATTGTAGAAGAGAAATTCGCTTCAAGATCAGTTGATGTGTTAGGATAAGGATAACAATTACTATTAGCCAAATATAATTGAGGGTATCGACAAGAAAAGAGTACGGAAATTAAATCCAACACCAATTTTGTTTTGTGAATTATAAGATGAGAAATGTTTCCATTATATAATACTCAACATTAGGTGGGATGAATCGGATCATTTTGTGTTTGTTTAACCCTAATTCGAATGCAATTGACCCCTGGATTTCAGCGCCATTTACAAAATGGTCATTGGTTTCCAAATTAATCAACTCATTCCTTAATTGACTCTTCAACTTTTAATTCTTTTAAAATTACTATTGAAAAAAATCAATTAACCCCCTTGTCGTATCATCGCCTATTCACTTCGGTCTCTGGACTTTAATTTTTTGCAATTTTGACTTATATCAACACCAAACTTTGATATTTCTTCAATTAAGCCCCTGATTTCATTAATTAATCTAATTCCAAGTTTAATTAAGTCCTCAAACTTATTAATTCTTTCATTTTTTTATCAAATTAACTCCTAAATTTATAATTCCATCCTTATTAGTCCTTAAACTTCCAATGTGTTGTCTTGACCCAAATTTCAAATTATTTTTCATTCATTTTCATTTTTTGACCAATATGCTTTGTCAAAAATTAGGTTATGACATTGTGTGTGCAAATACAAATTTTTTATTCTCAGAGATGGGGATATGAAATGGCTTTACCGAGAGACTGTTCCCTATCATGAAGGAGAAAACTATAAGATTGAGAAAATAAAAAGGAAAGGGGACTTTTGTAATTGCTATATGGGATTTCTTTAAGTCAAAATGTTATGGATAAGAATATTTAAAGACTAGATCCAAAAGTTCTTTTTTTGGTGAAAAGTTGCTTAGCCTTTCTTGAGATAATTCTTCTACCAGAAGATAAACCATATTAATCCGATATATTGTCCTCTTTCGCTCCTCCCAAGGTTGAGTTTAATCTCTAGCTTGATATTATGAGTAAATTACCTACAAAAGTTTTTCTCCATTGACGAGGTATGTTGCAAGGGAATGATTTGAGTTGTCCTTTATGTAAAAAAGAATTGAGACAACAGAGTATGTCTTTCTTTATTGTGAGATTGTATAATAGTTATGGTCATGAATAGTGGCTTGGTTAGGGTAGTAATAGATCTTACTAAAGTCTTTAGATGAATTTTATTTGTAGTGGCATGAAATGATCATGAGATTTATACAAAGAAATGTGTGATCTTTGTTTTTCTTTGGAATATTTTGGTCCATTTGGAATGCTCACAATAATTTGATCTTCATTAAAGTACAAACCAACTGTGATGATATATATTACTCACTTTTCATAGAGTTACAACATGGGCAAAATACAGTAATGAGCGTTTTTTATATACTACGATAGATATACTAAGATCGCAAAATGATATTCTTATGCAGACAAACAAGGCAAGAGTACATTGTGAATCATCATGGATTTCTTCTACTTAAGGTATACTTAAGTGAGATATAGATGCATCTCCAAATGGCAAGCCTAGACCCTCAGGGATTGGGGGTGTTTTAAAAGACCATAAAGGAAAATTCTTTTGTATCTTTTCTTGTTCCATAAGTATTAAGGAATCCATTAAGAATGAGGTTTTGACAATTCCAAAAGCTTTTTTTTAGTCTTAGTTGCTGTTATGCATCTTCTAAGGATTGCATTGTGGAGTTTGATTCATATAATGCATTACTTAAATAAGAGCAAACAATGTCATAAAGTTGTGGCCACTATAAAGTGATTTCAATGACATCTTCAATGAGCTCGTTTGTCTTCGTGGGCGCGTTTGCGTTTCTTCGAAATGCACTGATAGTGATGTTTGGTTACCAATTAAAAATAAAATACAAATTGTTGGCCCCACCATTTATCTGAGGCAGGACCTCGATTATGGAAAAGTAGTAAAATACCAAAGCATCCTCTTCTTTTTTTCTCTGCTCGTCCGTTTTCCAATTCGCATTCATTTCTCTTATCAACCCTAACTGTGCACAACAACTCTACAGTAAACCATTACTACTGCACAACCCACAATAATGACCATCACGTCTCTTTCTTCCCATTAAGTAGTCATTGATTTCTCCTTAACAACAGAAAAAGAAGAACAAGAGCAACTCTCATTCTTTGCAATCAAGAACCCCAAAATAGAAATCCAGATCGTGCTTCATTTAGACACCAAAACTGCAATTTCGTACAGTATTGTTAAGTTAATTTTTGTTCATTCCCTCCAAACCTAGATCTGTTTATTCCTTTTTGTAAATCACTTGTTTTTTTACTGGACAGTGGTTATTGCTAATTGTTTTCAGCTCTCTATCTTATGCCTCCATGTATCTTCAATTATTTATGTTTTCGCTCTTGCTATGCTAAACTAATTGAGGCCGAAGGCAAAGTACTCGCTATACTGTCAACCATTAATAGTTTTCAAGCCATTAGAAACTAGTAGTAGTTGTTGTTTGGTGATGATTGCTAACAAATAAATAAACGTAAATTAAACTACTAATTTCCTTCGCTAATTAGAAAATCCCCTGATAATTGATGAAACACAATTAAAGGTTTGAGTTGTCCATGGATAGTTTTAGATGTTCTTTCCCCTATCAAGAAATAGTTGAGCAATCATTGTGGATTAATTTGACAAATGTAAGTGCATGTTAGTTTTCTAATGGAACACACCAGCTTCAATTGTAAAATGTCGAAGAATTTCATTATATTGTTGTCAACAGTTCTGTTATTTGATAATTACAAGGCAAATGTCGTCAAGCTTTAAATTTTATATACTGTGTATGGTAAAGCTGATCGAGTTTCTTAGTTCACACTTAACGTCATTCAATATTTTGTTGAACTAGTTAATTGCATGTCAATTGTGGATGTTAAAGTTGATATAGTTTCTTTTTTCATCCCTTGTCAACATTCAATGTCTTGTTAGTTTCTTTGGTTGACCTTTTCTTTGAAAATGTTATTTCGGGTTCTGTTAGTATCTTATTTTAGCTCTTATCAGCATTCAATCTTTTGTTTATATAGTTAATTGTTTGTTTCATTTTTTCTTGCATTGTCAATCATTAAGCTGATATAGTTAATTGTTTATTTTTTCATCCTTTGTCAACATTCAATCTCTTGTTAGTTTCTTTGGTTGACCTGTTGCTGGAAATGTAATTTCCTGTTCTGTTAGTATCTTATTTTAACCCTTATCAGCATTCAATCTTTTGTTTATATAGTTAATTGTTTGTTTCATTTTTTCTTGCATTGTCAACCATTAAGCAATGGATGAGTCTGACACACATAATAAAGCTTCTTGGACCAAGGCAATGTTGCACATGTTTTGTGACATTTGCATTAAAGCTATTGAGAGAGGTATGAGACCAAACACCTATTTCGACAAAGGTGGCTGGAAATTTGTCATATAGTCATTCAAAGAGCAAACAAGACTTTCATTAACAAAAGCTCAGCTTAAAAACAAATGGGATGAGATTAAAAAGGACTGGAGGGTATGGAAAAAATTAATAACTGAAAGCTGAGTTGGTTGGTCTACTGAACTTGGGACCATCTCAGCAACTGATGAATGGTGGAAACAAAAAATTCAGGTTAGTTTTCATTATCAATAGCCTCACAAAATTATTTGTCTTGTTGTATTATTTATTAATCTACTATCATTGCTAAGTACATCAAGCTTTCATTACACAGGAAATGAGAGGCGCAATGAAGTTTAAACATGTCGGCATAAAGCCCTTGTTGTGTGCCAAGTACGATATCATGTTTAGTGACATAGTGGTCACGGGAGATTATGCTTGGACTCCCTCACAAGGACTGTTATCAGATGAAGATAATGGGGCTGCTGGAATGAGAAATACAACAATGAGGAAACTAATAGAGAAGAAGGAAGTGGCGACTTTGAAAAGGATGCAATCCCGATTTCATACATGATGTTAGCAATATGGTTGGTGGAAGCAATGTCGCAAACAGTAGCAACAACCCCAATAGTATAAAGAGAAAGGGTTCACATATTACTACACCTCAATGCCGAAAAAAGAAAAGGGGAACTGGAATGGGAGCACAATTATTCGCACATCTGGATCAACTTGTTGAGTCTGTCTCCTGACCAAAGAGAGCACAACTCCTTATAGAGATAAAAAAAGGTTGTAGCATTGAAGAGGTAATGGAAGAACTGCAGTCTATTGATGGAGTTAACTTTGATAATGCATTGCATACCTTTGCAACTGAATTCTTTTGTGCAAGGAGAAAGAGAGAGATGTGGGCTGCAATGGGTTCTATTGATAAAAAAATATCATGGCTGAAAATAATGTTTGAACAACAAAGAAAAACTTAGATGGACAAGGTCAGGTTTTAACTTATTAACCTATTCATGTCTTTTCATTTATGTTGAATTCTATATTCCAGTAACATTTTTAATTGTCTGAAATCTTTTCCACTGCTTTTTTCAGACTTCCTATGCTACAATTATTGCTAGAAATATGTGAAGTTGCCTATGTATTTATGTATTTCCATAACCAAGTACTTGGAACACCATTACCATGTATGTTTTGACATTATGATCGGTTTAGGTTGTTAAAATCAAAATTTTCAGTTGGGTTACTTGCTATTGAATGGTTGGTTTAATACATGGAAACCGAGATTGATGCTTGTTGTTTTACACTTTGAATGTTTGGATGCTTAACTTTGAATGTTTGGTTACTTGCTCTTGAATGGTAGGTTTCATACATGCAAAAATTGCAGTTAGTATTATTGCAATTTGAAAGTTTGGATACTTAATTTCAAATGTTAGTATTTTTACATCTGTAATAAGTGGTGTAATTGGTGGTGTTGCTCATTGCTAGTATTTTTACATCTGTAATAAGTAAGTTGCATTTAATTTATTATTAGTTGTAGCCGATTACTTTCAATGTTATGAAATTCATTATAAACAAAATGCATTCTTAGGTTTGTAAATGTCTGTTCATTTGCACAATTGAAAATGAAAAGGGCAACAAGGTTGCTAGGCTATGGCATCAAGGTCAACAAGGCTTATGTTTATGGTGTTCATTGGGAGAGTGAAGGGGTATAAATTTATGGCTTTTATGCTAGAGACCATAACAAGACTATAAACAACGATGTGGTGGCATATCTTTGATTTTTTCTTTTTCATTTTTTCTTTCACCATATGGTTGAGTAAATTATAGTTTAGTCCATGATGATGATGATTTTGTAAGTTTATTTTTCTTTTTTGAAAATCACAGTTATCCAATGTTAATTGTTAATTCTTTCTTAAATTTCCATTTTGATCTCTGCAAATACTATTTTTTAGTTTGTTTATAGCTAGTGGAATTGGAAATTTTGATTAGAGATAAAAGACATTTTGGAAAAAAAATTAATTGTACTTAAAAACTAATTAAAGGATTGAATTGCAAAAAAAATATAGCCTCCTACAAATTGCAAGGCCAACAAAACTACATTATAAGAGAAATGAAATAATATTACTAGTCTTATTTAATTCAAGATCGTTATTAATTGATTTTTATGGAAATGAACCTATATTAAATGTTATTGTTTTTTTATGCTAGGATATAAAATGATTCTATATATGGTAATATAAAAGTAATGCCGAGGGTGAGATAATATTTTACAATATAGTATTTCGATCTCCATAATCCATTTTTTTTAACAAGTCTTAAGCTTTTCAATTATTCACAAAAAATTTGTATGTCATGATAGATATGGATTCGCACTGGTTATCAGTACTTTTTGACAAGGATTATGATGATGTAATGAATAACATAGCCGATTACGTTAATTATGGTCATTCTTCTGATAACGATGGAGATTCCAGTGGTAATCACAATTCTGATAATGATGACAACGACGGCGACGATTCAGATGAAGAAGGTGAGTTGTTTTGGAAAAGGAAGTTTGATCGTCAAAAATTGGTTTTATGCACGGCGGGTGCCCTCGCATTATATTATAACCTTGTATGGATTCGTACAACACTGGAATGCAATGGTTGAACGAAATATTACATGGACATTGGACATCTTTGTGTAAACATGTTTAGGATGGATGCGACGACATTCAAAGTCTTTGTTTTCAACTTGAAAACCAATATGGGTTAAAAACATCTAGAAGAATATGTGTTTTTGAGAAAGTTGGAATATTTCTTTATACAATAGCATTGGGTGCTTCCAACAGGGAAGTTCAGGAGAGATTTGAACATTCAGGAGAAACTATTAGTACATACTTTAATGAAGTTCTTAAATCAGTTTGTTCACTCGCTACAAATTTAATATAACCTGCAGATCCCGGGTTTGTAAACACACCACGTGAAATTATGAACAATCCAAGGTATATGCCTCATTTCAAGGTAATGTAATTAATCGTATTTACTGATGGTGCTTTTTATTAAATAAATTTGTGAAATTTATTTTTTAGTCAGCTCAAATTAATGCTTGTTGCTGGTCTCTCTTATATTAGAATTGTGTAGGAGCTATCGATGGTACACATGTGCGTGCATGTGATTCTTCAGAAAACCAAATTTAATTTATCGGAAGAAAAGGTGTGCCAACCCAAAATGTTATAGCTGCATGTAGCTTTGACATGCAATTCACATTTGTTTGGGCGGGTTGGGAAGGTAGTGCACACGATACATGAATTTTTCTCGAGGCAATTGACAATCCACATATAAAATTTCCTAAGCCACCAGAAGGTAGTAACATGTGTATGTGTGTGTGTGTGTGTATATATGTTAATGTTCATTTTTTTTTGGCATTTTTCATTTCAAAAAATTTATATGTATTTACAGGGATATACTACTTGGTTGATTTGGGATATCCTAATGAATATGGATTTTTAGGTCCATATAGAGGTCAGAGATATCATTTGCAAGAATTTAGGAGGCGAGGACAACCACAAAACCGTGAAGAAATTTTCAACCTTGTGCACTCTTCATTACATTGTGTGATAGAACATACATTTGGAATTTGGAAAAGAAGATGGCGAATCTTACAGAATATGTCATCCTTTAATTACAAGGCACAAGTTCAAATTATTGTCGCATCCATGGCAATTCATAATTATATTAGAAGAACTTCAATGCAAGATGTGGCATTTATGGAGTTCAATTTGATGTGGCATTTATGGAGTTCAATTTGATGTGGCATTTTGTTCCTGATAATTTTCTAATTGATGTGGATCTACATTCACAAATCCAAAGACACCACAGACCTTCACGAATGGATTACGTATGTGATGTGATTGCTGCAAGTTTAATGACACAATTTAAAATATTGTTCTAATATGTTTAGGTCTCATTGCAATAATTTATTGGTTGTAAGATTACTTTTTATGTAATTGGAAATTAACTTTATGAATCAAGTCCTTTTAGGTAACTATACCATAACATCAAATTGAACCATAATTTTTAACCAAACACATTAAACTACTTTTTGTTCAACTTTAATTTTAACTACAGTTTTAACCAAACATCTATTTTTCTAAACCAACCTCAAATAAAAGTACTTTTTATAAAATAATTTTTTTCAAACCACAACCACAACATCTACCACAATACCAAACACACTTCAGTCTTATATATGCTTTCTCTAGTGAATTTTACACATATTCATAGCGAAGCATTTAGCCAAACATGAAGTTTGTAAAGAAACTGATTAGATTGCATTGTTATAGTCTTCTTTTATAGATTTATATTTTGCTTTATTTGTCTGCTTTTTTTTTAGTTAACATGGAAGTCAGTTAAATTTGTCTGATTCATGTTTGGTTTGTAAATTTCCTGCTTTATCTATTGTTACTTTTCTTCTCCTGTTTAGCCTTGTTCTTGATGGCTAAATCATTTGATTAATAAAATTCTTGTTTTTCATAAAACACACACATTAAATGTTTTAAAATTAAATGAGTTTATCTATTATAATCCTTCTTTTTTCTTTTTTCTTTTTTATGAAAATCACCTCTAATAAGGATAAAATCATAAGATGAGAGTTAAACATAATGTATTTGTTTCTTTTTTATAAAACAAAAGTAATATTATTAAGATATAAAGTGACAATATACACCATATTATTCTTTATAAGTCATACTTATGAAAACAAGTCACTGTTGAGCAAACCACCTACTAATTTCAATTTGATGGATTGAGTTTTACCTCTATCATGTATTCCAAGATTCATTGGATCTCTCGCTGGAAAAAAAAACTCATTGGAACAAGAAAAATCTATTAGATATAATGTATTACAAGAAATGCCCTTATGATCTCTTAATTTAAACCCTTTTTTTTCCCTTGCTTGAGAGCAAATCTTATACTTCAATGTCTTACCATTAAGCAGTTAATTTGTCCCAAGAATTGGCTTGGCTATTGTAAGATATTTACAACACAGGTCTTTCGTTGTTCACTACAAGATTTAACAGTTTTACCGACGGAAATATTCCGTCGGAATGTGATTAAGATTTTGTCGGTAATTTATTTATCGACGTCATCACCGACGGAAAACGGCCGTCAGCTTTCCTTTCATCGGTAATACCATATTCCGTCGCTATATTGGTCGGAAAAATAAAAAAAAATTTGCCGATGGTTTTACAAACGGAAATTGCGTGCCAAAAAAAAATTTTCCCGCTTGAAATATACTGGCGGATTTTAGCCCGTCGGTGATAGTGTGACATACCAACGGTTTAAAACCGTCGGTAAAATTGTCGGTGAAAGTTTGGAATACCGACCGAAGATCTCCGTCTGTAAATTTGTCGGTCGTTGTGGTAGGCACTGTAAAAGACCAACGGCTTAAGTCCGTCGGTAAATTTGTCGGTGAGTCTCTAATGCCGACCGAATATATCCGTTTATAAATTCATCGGTGACTGTGGCGGCCTCTTGTCAAATGCCGACGGATATATTCCGTCGGTAAAACCCTCTGTGATTATTTTTAATATGTTTTTAAAAAATTATTTAGAATACATAATATAAAATTATATAAATTAATGGTAATAAAAAACCAATTATGCAAATAAAATTTTTATTAAACATCAAAAACAAAAGAAATAAAATTAAATAATATTCATTACAAACTGAATGTGTTTAAAAAAAATGTTAAATTAACTATTAAAGTTAAATAATATTCATTACAAATTAACATAATGGTGGAGCTGGAGGAGGAGGAGGAGGCTGGTTGTTATACGGCCAAAAAGGAGTAGGCGCACATGTATCACCACTCGTGATGCCATGTTCATGACAAATTCGCAAAGCTGGTCATGCTTCGCTTTTTGTTGTGCATAATGTTGTGCATGCTCCGCTTTGAGTTGTGCATACCATTGTGCATCCTCCACTTTTTGTTGTGCATGCTCCGCTTTGAGTTGTGCATGCTCCGCTTTGAGTTGTGTATGCTCCGCTTTGAGGTGGTCGTATTTTTCGGTGAGCTGAGCCGTGTGTTCTTTGCAAGGCCACGAAGTCCTTAGATTGGGTGCTCGATACTGATTGGGAGCTCCCAACGGTTGAAACACTACGGGCCGCCCGCAAGTTCTCGGTCGTAGTGTTGGAGAGCCTATAAATCCGATTTTTATCGGGCCCACCAGACGATCCAACCTCCATCCACAAATCCGGATCGAATTTCGGAAGGGTCAAAGGATCGTCCCCATATCTCTCCCTCAACCGGCTATTATAGGTCTCATGAAAATAAAAAAAGTAATCATCATATTCAATTCAATAAAAATAATAACTTACAAAATAAAATGGTTGAACAGACATACCACAAAGTGTTGAGCACGGTTGTCAACGAACTGTTGCGCCCCCTTATGGCAGTCTTGACTCTGCACGTGCGTCTCCACAAACAGCTCCATCGGGCTCGGCTCATGTCCAAGAGACGTAGCCTATAATGAAAAAAGATTAATTAACAACAAATTAACCTAACGATATATTTCTTTGAAATTAATCTTACCATTCGTTTCGCATGTGCAGCAAACGGAACAGAGCCGCCGTTGTGCGTTGTCACCGAGCTATGAATTGGCTGATTCCGGTTGCTAGCACCGAACTGTGAGTGTCATGTGAACCGCTCAGATGTCACGTGCTCAAGATAGTGTGGCCATATATCTTCCGGGATGTATATCGGTTTGAAATCCCTCTAAACCGCCACGTCGTTCCAGCCTTGGAGACCCTTATCTCTAGCGGTTTTTTTTGCCTTCTTTTGTGATTCATACCAAAAATCACGCAACCTACTTCCATAGCGAGAAATTAGAAGTTGAAACATAAATTTTTTTCTAAAAAAATCTTGTATTGTTTTTGATGTTACCTAATTGCCACGTGATTTTCCCACACCCTCCTCAAAACTTTGTCATGCGCCCTGTCCCGGGAATTTGTGTTGTGTATAACTAATTAGATAAATAAAAATAATAATTTAGTTACAATTATATTAATAAATTGTTAGATATAAGTTGGAAATTAGAAATTAACACCAACCTTAAATCTGCTAAATCATGCATCGATTTGAGTTATTCATTCAGGATGTCTGGATAACTGACTCTATTGAAATAATGGAATCTCCATCGACGATTTAAACGCCGATGATATTACTCGGGCGGCCTCAATGTTTGTGAACCTGAAAATAAATTAAATTCATGAAATATTGATTAGTTGTTCATAAATTATTTTATAATTTAAAAGAAAAAACTAAAACCTTAACAAACTTACATTGAAAGGTCGTCCTTCCACTGTGCCTTGTACTTGTGGGTGAACTGATTCCGCTGTTAAGGCACGCCACTTCTGCGCTGTGAACCCGAGCTGGAAGAGGCAGCATCGGTTGATGGTGCAAGTGTCGTAGGTGCCTCTTCTTTAGAGGCACCTAAGGATACGTCATCTTCGCTGCTAGAAGAGCTAGCTGCGACCATACGTGAGCGACCAGCTCTGGTTTTCGTTCTACGTATCTACACAATTGTATACGAATAATTATATAATTAACTTCAAATATTAAAAAAAAATCGACAGCACCTCCCCTATACTGGATACTACCCAAATCCACAAACCTGCAAATATTAACAAAAGCCACAACCAATTGACTCCATCTATACTAATATTGTATATTTATAACATAACATCTATACATATAACATTCATACTAATTACAAGGTAAATTCAACATTAACAACATATTCAATCATTATATAAATACAAACAATAAAAAATATTCAATAAATTCAACAAAAACTCTAGACTAACAATTAAAATTAATGCAAATAATTAAACACAAATCATGCAATAATGTAGTAAAATTACTAATTATTCCAACATATTCAATTACTTATTCTAAGGTAAATTCAACATTAACAATTACAATTCAACAAATTATTCAATCATTATATAAATGCAAACAATAAAAAATATTCAATAAATTCAACAAAAACTCTAGACTAACAATTAAAATTAATGCAAATAATTAAACACAAATCATGCAATGATGTAGTAAAATTACTAATTATTCCAACATGTTCAATTACTTATTCTAAGGTAAATTCAACATTAACAATTACAATTCAACAAATTATTCAATAATTATACCAATACAACAATAAAATATATTCAATAAATTAAAAAAAAAAACTATAGAATTTAGGAATGAAACATGCATACCTTAATAATGTATTGATTTCAAGACTTTATCTACATTATAAAAATACACCAAAACACAAAACATAAAAAAAATAAAAATAGCTAAAACAAAAAAAAACCCTTAAAGTAAAATGAAATAGAGGAAACACATACCTTTTAATCTGATGAAGATTCATAAGAACACTTGCTAGAGATTATAGGTGAAAGCCTTGGAGAAATGAGAGGAAAAAAATCGAAATTGAAGGTGAAGAACGGAAGAGATGAAAAAACGAACTGAAGGGCGGACGCTATGATTAATATGGTAATTTTACCGATGGATTCACCGACAGATATAAAAAAAATATTATTTCAATTTAGTCCGTCGGTGACGTTTCAAAAATCCGTCCGTAATTTTTGAATTTCGCACCAACATTTTTAATTACCCTCCATATTTTTCGCTGTCCGTCGGTAATTCCGTCGATAAACTCACGCGGTCAGAGATGCATTTAATGCACCGCCCTTTGGAATTCGCACAGTCCGTCGGTGATTTGGTCGGTAATATTACCCGCCGACAAATGACCGATAGTCTTAATTCTGTCGGTGATTGTGGCATTTCAAGTGATTATTTTCGAACTCTCTGTGAAATGCCGACGGACCTTATTCCGTTGGTATGTATGTCGGTAAGTTTGGTATTTCAAGTGATTATTTTCAAACTCTCTGTGAAATGCTGACGAACATTATTCCGTCGGTATATACGTCGTAATTTTGGTATTTCAAGTGATTATTTTCGAACTCTCTGTGAAATGCCGACGGACCTTATTCTGTCAGTATGGACGTCGGTAAGTGTACAAGAAAAAATATATTTGTATTGGCTATTTATGTTCCTGCAAACACTTAAATGATAAACTATCCATCGCACAAAACAATAACAACAGTGCTTAAACAATACATATTTCATGTTACAAAATATATCATCCATAATCTATATTACATGAAAAAAGGGTTTTACACAGGGCTTCATTACGATAGTTAGTCAGAATTTTCTTCTTCTTCGTCATCAATTGAATAGTCATCACCTTCATCGCAATCTTTAATATGGTCATCATCTTCATCGACATTTGCTTGTCCGCTAGAGCTCAAAACAACATTCAACTCCTGCGTCAACATCAACAAGACTATCATCGAAAACACAAAAAATTGAATTTTCTTCCAAGTCAACCGAAGGAGCAACTCGATATGGTTCGACCAACTCACTAACTTGAAAGACTTCATCTTGCACACTTGTGTCTTCGTTCTCATCCTGAACAAGCTCGACACGACCCCTGGGTTTTGTTTTTAAAACGGACACCCAATCCACTCTTGATCGATCCTTTCTAAAAGAAGGGGTGTATGTGTAATAAACTTGTTGACATTGCTTTGCGAAAACAAAGACATCGTTTACGTTGCGGAGTCTAGCTTTTGAGTTGATTTTGACCAGACCATAGTGCGAGATCAACTCGATTCCTCGTCAGTCGTGTCATACCTATAGCATTTGAATAAAAACACTATATACTGCTCACTATGATATTGCAGTTCGACGACCTCTTCTAATCTACCATAGTAGTCAACTTCTAACTCACTACTAGTCGATCCCTTAACACAAACACCGTTGTTGTATGTATGCATACAATAATTTTGCAAGTGAGAATGAGTTTGTGATAGTGCTTACATGTGTTCTGAACCATGTGGCAAATAGTTCATCTTGTAATTGAAAGATCTAGGATTTGGTCAGCTGTGAGTTTTTGGACAACAAATATTGTCGATGTTCCCTGCAAGTGGTAATGAGTGTATTATATTACAATATCTAATTAACAATATATTATTGACAAAGTTTAATTAGTATTACACATATATACACTTACTGAATAAAAGGTCTCAACTCATCACAGTTAAATAGAACATAATTATATGCTTGTTTGAACTCTATTTCTGACAAATATCTTCCTCTTACAACATTTTTAGGTGTGGGTCATTCAGGATTGGAGAATATTGACAAGTTCCCACTTGAAGACACTTCACCGCCATCATCATGCCGTGGAACGCGATTGATTCTCGTTCTCAGATAAGGTTCGAAATAATACGAGATAAATGTTGAGATCTCCTCAACAATATAGGCCTCACATATCGAAGCCTCAACATGCGCCTTGTTCTTAACCTTTTTCTTGAGATTGAACAAGTGCCTGCATTGAATTAATCAAGTATTTTCAATGAACAAAAACAAAGAAAATACTTTTATATATGAATTACATTGCAACTGTAATATCTAACCGTTCGAATGGGTACATCCATCTATACTGAACCGGTCCTCCAACTTTTACCTCGAACGGTAGATGTATGGGGAGATGCTCTATTGAGTCAAAAAATGATAGAGGGAATATCATCTCAAGTTTGCATAGTGTCTCGACGATATTCGTTTCAAGCCTCTCAATGTGATCAACATTCAACTTGCTAGAGCATAAATCTCTAAAGAAATGACTAATCTCCATGAGTGCATCCCATATCCCCTTTGGCAACAAATCACGAAAAGCTAATGGGATGAGTGTTTGCATAAACACGTGGCAGTCATGACTCTTCATTCCATACAATCTGCATTCCTCCATATTAACCAACCTTGATATATTTGAGGCATATCCATCCAGAAAACGTAGACTCTTAAGCCATTTGTAGACTAGTAGTTGTGCGTTTTTCTCTAACACGAAGCTTGCTCTTGGTTTTGCGACCCGTGACCCATCACAAACCAACTCCATATTTTTACGGTTCTGAGAACAGCACTACATCCAATCTAGCCTTGATGTTGTCCTTTGTCTTCCCCTTCACATCCATGACGGTATTGAAAATGTTCTCAAACACGTTCTTTTCAATGTGCATGACGTCAAGGTTATGGCGGAGAAGATTGGTCTTCCAATAAGGAAGCTCCTAAAAGATACTTCGCTTCACCCAATTATGGGTCAAACCAAAACCAGGAAACTTCTGCTTACCTGATTGGAGACCAAACACAATGTCACCGTACAATTTTACAACATCATGCAATTCTTCACCAGAAAGACGCGGGGGTGCAACATCCTTTTCAACTCTGCCAACAAAGAAATCTTTTCTGTTCTTTTTGTACCTGTGATTATATGGCAAGAAACGATGGTGACAGTAAAAAAAAGAAGCTTTACCTCTGTTTCTTAGCTTGAATGCCTTGTTGTTTTCCATGCAGTATGGACATGCTAGTTTCCCATGCGTGCTCCAACCAGAAAGCATTCTATAAGCTGGAAAATCATTGATAGTCCACATCAAAGCCGCTCTCATAACAAAATTCTGTTTCCTTGAGATGTCATAAGTCAAAGCTCCAGAGGACCACAACTACGTCAACTCATCAATCAACGGACGAAGACAAACATTTATATTCCGCCCCGGATTGCTCGGACTGGTATGATCATAGATAAAAACATGAACTCCGGCCTCATACACATCCCCGGTGGCAAGTTATAAACCGTCGGTATGACCGGCCAACAAGAATAAGGAGCGACAAATGACCGAATGGGTTGAACTGTCGTACACAACCCAAGACGCACGTTCCTTGATTCAGCTGAAAAGTGAAGATGCACACTATTAAAGTGTTTCCACGCTTCACCATCAGAAGGATGCACTATCACTCCATCAACCGTATCATGTGATTGGTGCCATGTCATGTGCTCAGCAGTCCCTGGTGACATGAATAACCTCTGCAGTCTAGATGTGATTGGGAAGTATCTAAGTTTTTTATATGCCACTAAAGTCTTTCCCCTACCAGTTCTGGGTTTGTAACGGGAATGCCCACATGTCATGCACTCGGTCATCTCAACATTTTCAAGGTAGTATAACATGCAGAAGTTAGGGCACATGTCAATTTTCTAGTATCCTAAACCGAGGGGTTTCATCATGGCCTTTGCAGTATAGAAGTTCTCTTTCAGCCTGTTCTCTTCAGGTAAAATGCTTATCGCCCATTCAATAATCTTGTCATACCCGGCCTCACTCAACCCGTGATCGACTTGATGGTGAACACCGTGCTACGGCCGATAATTTATCGTGGTTCGTGCAACCATCCCATAATGATTCGTCGGAATCTTTCAACAAATCAAAAAACCTAGCTACATCGCATTAGGTTCTTCTTCTACAATTGGACATTGATTGACATTACCTTGATTCATTCTCATTGCATCCATAACCATATTCCTGTAAGGATTAATGTTGTCATTTGCTGCTTCATGCACGTTGCTAGCACTAGAAGTTGACCCAACCACCATTTCTTCCATTCTCCTCTTACTAACAAATACTTCTCCGTGTGCATACCAACACTGGTAATTCTCCATAAACCCTTTATGTAGAAGATGCATCGTTACAACATCCGGATGCGAGATACTTTTTATTTTGACACTTCCTGCATGGACACCTAATACCGCCTCCGTAAAATTTTCGGGAATAGATGTTGCGAAATTAATAAAACCCCGAACCCCGTTACAATAATCCATCCTCCGCAATCCTTGGGGTGAATCTCGATACATCCATGAACGATCATCCATGACTTCTATCGAATCTTTATAAAATTATGATGACAACATGTATTAATTAACTATGTTAGGTAAATAAATTTGCAAAAAAATTAGTTTACCTCGAGATTATCCAACAAACCAATTACAACTTCTCATAAATATTAAATATTCATTATCAATTATCATTAACGTCCATACAAATTAATACATATATATCAATTTATGAAAATTATAACTCCACAATACCATTGATGATAAAAATTAAAACGGACCCATTAAACAAGCTATTAATTATTTCAAAACAACACATGTAATTCGGTAATTCAATAAAGTTTCAACAATTTACAAACAAATACAATCTTACAAAATCTAAAACAAACCATAACAAGTATACTACAAGTTTGTTTAAGAAATAACAATAAAACATGTACATCTACTAACAAAATACATATACTAAAAAAACAATAAAAACCATGATATTTAAATGTTAAAATTTAAAAAGATAGAATTACTTACAAAAACTGATAAAAATCCTTAGGTAAATCAGAACACGGATTCTGTGATAATAAGACTTCAAGATATATGACTTGTTGTGCTGAGAAGAGGGAGATTTTTTTTGGGAGGGGGGCTGGATGTTTGCAGTTGGGGAGAGTTAAGATGAGGAAGAAGAAGGAGAAATAGGGGAGGATCGGGTCGAGTGAGAGGAGATATATTAACTTTTGCCGACGGATTCACCGATAGAATATTTTGTCCGTGATTCCGTCGGCTATTCTGATGGTAAATAAGACACATCACCATACAGAGCTGCCGTTTTGAATCTCTCGGTGATTTCGTCGGCATTTTTCATCGGTGAACCGGTCTCGTCACCGTACGGAGCTGACTTTTTGAATCCCTCGGTGACTCCGTCGGAAAATAATACCTGAAATAACCTCCACGTCAGCGGACCGCCCTCTTTTTTTTTAATTCTCAACATTCCGTCGGTAGTTACCAACGGACACAATCCGTCGGTATATGCCAATGACCTTACCGACGGATTAAATTCCGTCGGTAATGGTGATCTCAAATTGCCGACGGAATTATTCCATCAGAAATTCCGTTGGTATTAAGCGAATTTCTGGTAGTGGTTTAAGTAGAGAACAAAAGGGGCCAAACCACCTCAACCTTGAAAATTGCCCACAATCGACAGATCGCTATACAAATCCTGCTTAATTAATACCGACTAGGGGTGGCTGGCTAGTTGTGAAAATATCAGTGTCATATTCACAGGGTTAATCATGTATACGGCTCTTCTGCGAACGTGTAGTAACGCTAGTGTGCTTGTAGCATGGAATTTGCACATGATTTTTATTTGGTTTCACACGAACTGTAGTGGTTCAACTCGGAGAAAAGTAAAAAGTTGGAGTAAATGAAGTAAATGGTCAACAGTTAGGCACAGGCCCTTGTTAATCTACATATGTTAGGCCTCCTGCAAAAGGAAAACTCCCATCTCCAACGAACCAGAATGGAGAAATGAGAATCAGTTTTTGGTCCCATCCCACACCCCCTCACGTTTCTTGATCTCTCTTTCCCCCGCCACGGACCATTCCCAGGCTTTGGAAAGAGACATTATTCTTTTGTATTCACGTACATAAGCATCGCTCCTTTCTACGTATGGAAATTTTATTCCATGACCATTCAACTTCTTTTATACCTGTCTTTTCTCAAGATGAATTAAGCTCTCTCTTTTTAACAATAGTTCCACTCCCCCCCTCTTTTTGTTCTTTTGTCTTTTACTTTCATTCGATTAGAGATTCAATATACCTCGAGCTACAGAAACAAGGGTGCCCTCTACCCTTTCTCCCAATCCATCCCACTATTTGTTTGAAAAAAAAAACAAAAAAAACCTCCAGTGAAAATGGATTCTGGGGCATTGTAAGATTTAAATATCTTTGATGGTTTTTACTTGCGATGATAATAAGAAGTGATTTTACCATCTATAGCATCTTCATCTCTTTATATGCACATGCAAGTAATTACTAATTACATTGATTTAAGGAAACTCTCATTAAAATTAAGTACACAGTTTCCATGATCGATTTACAATCCCCCGCCCGAACATCCTTTTTCTTCTTTGTATGTGATGCCCCCCCAGATACGAATGCTAGCTGCTCTATAATGTACAAATTTTGATAGCTTTTCGTTAAAAAATAGGAACTTTGTAAAGTCTTTTAATATCAGTATTCTCTCGAATACAAGGTTCCAATCCATCAGTCATTCTATCTCTCTCCTTTTCCCTTTCAAAAACAAAACAAAGATTCCCATCGTGAGGGGTTAACGAAAGACTTGGCTAAAGAAAATGCGAAGGATTCTTCTCAATCCGATAAAATGGTCCACATTAAATTGATGCTACATATGTCCCTAACGAAACCCTGATCCAAGATTTTAGTATTAGAGTTTTTTTTTTTTTTTTTTTGGCTTAATTTGCTTTTTAAAGTAGTTTTTGAATTGTTTTTATCAGATTAATATTTATAGATTTTTTTTATGGACTTGATGTGTGTTGATGTTAAAAATTTAAAAAATATTTAAAAAATATTATTTTAATTATATATTTACAATTGAAAACACTTTTGCCAGCATCACAATTTCCGAACACAAACTTGCCTCTATAAATACCTTGCTATCCCATGACCAACTCCATCCCAAACTTACAAAACCTTGAACACACTCACATACACTTACATATAGAAACTCTCACTCCATCTTTATCCTCAGCAGCATTGGAAAATGTCTGGTGTTTGGGTTTTCAAGAATGGCGTGGTTCGGCTGGTGGAGAATCCAGGAGCTGAATCATTAGATGGAAGTCGGCAAGGGTCAAATACTAGGCGAAAAGTGCTAGTTCACACTCCAAGTAATGAGGTTATAACTTCTTATGCTGTTCTTGAGCGAAAGCTATCTTCACTTGGGTGGGAAAGGTACTATGATGATCCGGATCTCCTTCAATTCCACATAAGATCCACAGTCCATCTCATCTCTCTCCCTAAGGATTTTAACAAGTTCAAGTCCATGCACATGTATGATATTGTCGTCAAAAACCGCAATATGTTTGAAGTGAGGGATATGTAGTGCGTTCAGTACTCATATATAGCCCTTTATTCATGTTTGTCTGCATTTTAGTCCTTAATTTGTGTCCTTTTTTCCTTTTATCTTTGTCGATCGTTTTGGTTTTGTTTATGTATTGTTGTATCGTAGCTCTTCTCTAATTTGGGGATCGATATATATGAGTGTTTAATTCTTAATCATATATAAGCTGTGGGTGCTTAGGTAGGGAATTAGCTAATGTATTGTACGTGATTAAGTGCTTGAAATTTGGTCTTGATTATTGAGTCTGTGTCAACGTCGTGACGTAAATTAACTTCTGATCTACAATTTCTTTTGGGAATGGAAAGTGGCTTTCTTTTTTAATTAATTCGTCTTCTAATTTATTTATTTTCCAAGGTTACAAGTATATATGCAAAACAAACCATCCCCATTTCTATATAGGATCTGTCGGTGAGTTCATTTTTCTTGACGGCATTGAAATATATATATATATATATATATATATATATATACTGTCATGAACAAGTTCACTGACCAGAAAAATTGAAGGCATAATGTTATTATGTATCTTTTTGGAATGCAATGTCAAATGTGGCTGCGGTTTTTGCTTTTTCCGTGTAAATTATGAGAGAGATGTGAAGCTATAGCCAAAAACTCTCTTGCTTAATTACCTTGCAACAACGTAAAGTGATGCCATCTCTTTTGGGAGCAAGTGGTGAGGACCATCACATCCAATTTGCATGGAAGTCTCAGTGGAGCAGTACCGATGGAATTCCAAATGCCCACATTGCACTTTATAATTAATTTTACGAAACTTGTGAAGACTAAAGAGGATCCATTGAATTTGGACAAAGCTTTCTCCGGGAATGAGACAAACATGCATCTTAATTATCAAGCCATTCCTACCGGTTCGAAATGTATAGCACTTAATGTTTAATCATACGGCTCAACTGGTTGACTCGACTCGATATAGAGTACAAATTTAGTTTCATAATAAATAGAATTCAATTAAAAACTCGGGTTAACTAACGATCCAATTAAAAGCCTATTAATGGGCTTTTTTAATAGAAAATTTAAATTAATTATGATTAACCCGGTTAACATACCCAACTCATGACCCGTGATATGTTTAAGGAACTTACTTAAAGTAGAGGATAAATCAAGTAACATCTCCATTTCAAATTCTTTTCTTGCAAGTTTACAACTCTACTTAAAGTAGAATCATCTTGTCACGAATGAGACAAACATTAGGTTCAATTGGCTTGAAGTAGCAAGTTTGTATGTGCCGAAATTTTACTCAAAATAGATGTTTGGCCACAAAATAGAAAATGACAATTTTACATATAATTTACAATTGGATATATAAAAAATGATAGGTGACATTACCATTACCAGCCCATGCCCTTCCAAAAGAGGAGGTTTTTATCGTAGGGGCCAGCTGGATCGAGAACAACTTGCATGCAAACTCTCATCCTATGAAACAAAAGATGCCACGAGCACCATATTCCCAATTAGCAGCCATGGATTTTGCAAAAAGTCCTAAGTAAATATTGATCCAATTGTTTGACTAACAAGTAAGGAAAACGATGAGAGTTAATCTATCAAAGTTGAAAGCATGAAAAATTATAAAAAATAAAAATAAAAATAAAATTGAAAGGATAAGAGTCAAAGGATTGAAGGGATCCCTTCATTTCTTCAATTTTTTTTTTTTTTTAGATCCATACCTAATATCAAATGACAAATACATTCGATCCCTCCTCTCCTATCTATCCTTCTTTCAATTCCTCTTGACAAATACTTTCTTCATCATGCATACATATTAATTGATATACGTACGGTCTCAATGTGTATGAAGACATCTATAAGTAAATCGTAACATTGTTTATTTTTTTTCCTTTTTCAGTCTGAAAAGTTTAGGATAGATGGTGCATACATGGAGTAATCCCACTGAACTCTTACACATGGATTGTGCATTAATCCAAAAAATTAAAATTAATCTAATTCCATCAATTTAGATAATAAAAAATTATAAGAAATATTTCTTTGTTTAAGTAGTAATATCGCATTTCAAACCATGTTTAGCTTGAAAAAACATTATTTTTTATATTTTTTAAAATGAATGTGAGTTAATCGTGTAGATTAGCCTATTTTCGTACCACTTTTGTTTCCACTCTTTTGCTCACGGAAACATTCCCATCGGAACAAGCAGCGAGCAAGCTAGCAAGAATGCATAAATCCAACGTTTTTGTGTTTTGGCTAAGCCGTGAATGAATCACTCCAAATTGCCCGCATGTGCTTTTAAGCTTCAGAGATCTCTGAAACGGCTAAACCCTAATTTACTTCAACCTCACATGCCTTGAGTTGTTACTTTTTCCATGGAAGTCATGAGGGTCACACCCCCATTCCTTGTTTGAATGGGCTTTGCAATGCACTTTTAACGGAGTAGTCAGTTTCCTTTGCTTGGCTTTTCTTGTTCTCGTTAAAAGAGAGAGACCAGATTAAGCAAAGGAACTCATAAAAGGGTGAGGGAGAGAAGAGAAAGCTGCTAATTTTATCCTGCATGTCTACACCTAGTCTAAAAGAAGGGAAGATCCTATATATCCACAAAGGATGAGGCAAGAGAGGCCCTATTTTGCCTTCTAATGAATTTGATTTTGATAGCTAGAGCCTTTTTCATGTCAAAGACCATGCATCAAGGCATATCATTGGAGGCAATCTCATTTCTTTAGACCTATTTCCAATAAATGGGTCATTTTTCTTTTTTCACTAACAACCATATCCAAACAAAAATGGTTGTTCCTGAACAGTACTGGCCACCTTCCTAAATTATAAGCAAAGCTTAAAGGTAAAAAAAGAAGCAATTCCATATTTTCTTTTGAGATTAATTATGATATATGTAAGGTGGTTTTGTACCATCTTGTTTCTTTATGCTCTCAAAATTTTGTAAATATAAATAGAAATTTTATTTGTTTTTGTATTTTTTTTTCAAAAAAGAGTAATAAAAAAACTAAAAAAATAATTTTCAATTTGTTTTTTCAAAATCAAACAAAATGATTTTTGTTGTAAACCAATTTTGGCCCATTGGCTTTTAATTTAATTTTTACAGGGTTTAAAATGTAAAATTAAAATATCAGAGATTTATTTTAATGAAAAGTGTGATTTGTGAACTTGCGTGAAAATTAAAGACTACAATGTGCTTTTGTCATTCTATATTTATCTTCAAGATAATCCTTGTCTTCAAGATAATGATAGTTATCCGCTTTCAAATTTGATTCTTAATTAAATTCAAACTTCAAAAAGAGAATGAATTTGATTGAAACTTGATTTCTCACATGCGAAGAGACTCTGACACTATAAGTACAGATCTCAGGGTATGAAAAAAAAGGAGAGAGAAAAACCCTAAAAGAAGAGACCTCAGAGGAGGCCATTACCAGAAACCCTAAAAGAGAGAAACATAAGAAAAAGAAGGGGGTGGCGAACCCTATACTAGCCGCCGCCCCCCTCAACCCTTTTTTTTTAGCCTAGTCTCCCTCGACTGCGCCTCCAGCAGCCGCATGCCTAGGTAAGTTTCCTTCCTTCCTTGCTAAAATAATTAACTGGTTACTGTTGCATGCATGCATGAACCTTTCACGCATGACTAGGCTAGATCCAGCCCAAAAAGAAAAAAGAAAAAGAGTGGGTCGGGTCTGGCCTTTAGGCCGAACCGACCCAAATTGTGTTTGCTAAAGGTGTGCTTGGCAAAACACACCCTTATGCTTTGGCCATAATTTTTATGCCCATTCTAATTTGATATTTGACCAAACGAACCCCTTTTCGATAACAGAAAATTCCAAAAATATTTGGGGCCTTCGTTGATTTATTTGTGAGCCCCTCGCACTTTATTTTATTTTTTTCTTTGTGTTTGTATTTTTTGTAGATGTGCTCAATCTGTGGACAATTACTGTTAAATGCAAATATGTCGTGCAATATATTTTTTACTTCCATCTAAAAAGGACAAATAATAATAAAGGATAAACAAGAAAAAATGGCAAAAAATTTCTTCTTCAAATTCATTTTTTGCGAAACTATTCATTGACGCCAGAGTCAGGAGTATCGTATTTTTTGGATTTGTGTGATATTTACCAACGCCAGAGTTGGAAATATTCGTAGGTATTGTTCACTGATGCCAGAGTCAGGAACATGAAAGGAAGAATAAAAAAAGGGAAAAAGGAGAACAAATTCTTAGCAATTTTAGACAAAACCAGCAATGCAGCTTGCCTTAGGTAGGGCGCTTAAGGGGTGATAGCATCTTCCCTTTTGCGTAACTAGTCCTGTACCATATAATCTCTGTTGACCAGTTAGGGTTCCTAATGACCATAATACTAGGTGGCGACTCCTTGAACAAGACCTTTTCCCCTAAAAGAACAAGATGCCAGATATCTGTTCTTTTTCTATATCGAGATATTTTTTAATTGGTCGCCACGATGTCTGGGTGTGACAATTTTAATGAACCTATGAAAATTTTCCATTGGTGTATTTCAAGAGACTCACCGTGGGAAAAAAAATAACAATGTGTCATGCTTACAAATAGTATCATCGATGAAATAAACTCGTCTATAATATTTGTTGGTAAATTTATCGGTAATATTTAAGTTATAACCTAGTAAGAGGCCCCCCTCTCCCTCTACCCTATTTCTTCTTTTTCTTTCATTTTCCTCTACAAATAACAACAAATCCCCCTTATTTTATCACAAATCAAACTCTCATCACCACAAATCCGGCCACCCCAACACTTAGTCTGTTAGTATCCCTGTTCTGGTTCATTTTTTTTAGGATTCCTCATATCAAGTAAGCAAAACTACCCTTTTTTATTGAATTCAATTTTAAAATGTTAATTTTTATGGCATTTTGATGTAGTATATGTATTTTGTTTGTGTGTTTACTTGTTTTATAGCTTTTTTCTATATAAATTTGTTGTATGAATATATGATTTGTACATGTTGGGGTTTGTTTGAAATTTTAAAAAATTATATTTATTTGTAATTTGATGAAATTGATTTCAATTTTGTGACTTAGATGTTTTGTAATGAAATAAATAATGACTTATTTAATGAGTACATTCATATTTTTCTAATTTTATTGTTAGTTGAAAATCTCGGTAAATGCAGAGGAATTTGAAGTTTTGTTGAAAATCGATAATGATTTAAAGGCACAAATAAAATAGATTGAATAATTTTGAGTTAAAATAATGTTAGCTAATTTATTTAACACATGTTGTCATCAATATTCTATATAGGTTTGATATAAGTAATGGATGATTATTCTTGAGTGTATCGAGTTTCACCTAAAGGGTTGCACATGATAGATTATTGTAATAAGGTTAAGGGTTTTATGACGTATAATCTATTCAAAGAAATATTAGTGGAGGTGGTATTGGATGTCCATATAAGATGTGTAAAAAAAAATATGGATCTATATGTTATAACGATGCATCTGCTACAAAATAGGTTCATAGAGAAGTACGTGTGTTGATTTGCATATGGAGAACCATATGTTCCTTACGAGACCATGATAGAAATGATGGTTGGGTCAACTTCTAGTTGTAGCAACGTGCATAGAGTTGTAGATGACAATAGTAATCCTTATAGGAGTATGATTATGAATGTGATTGGAATGAATCAAGGTTATGCAAATGAATGTTCAATCATAGATAAAGAACCAAATGCAGACGCAACTAGGTTTTTTGATCTTTTGAAAGACTCTGACAAACCATTATGAGATAGATGCACAAATCATAGTAATTATTAATCATTGCATAAGTGTTCACCATCAAGTCAGATCATGGGCTGAGTGAGACCGATTATGACATAATTGCCAAATGGGCGAGAAACATTTTAACTGAAAGGAATAAGCTTAAAGAGAACTTTTATCTTTGCTAAATCCATGATAAAATCCCTTGGCCTAGGATACCAAAAAATCAACATGTGTCCAAACTTCTGTATATTGTACGGCAGTAAAAATGTAGATTTGCTAAGTGCATAACATGTGAGTGTGCTCGTTATAAAATCAGGACTGGCACGAGAAGAACTGTTATCGCAAATAGAAAACTTAAATACTTCTTAATCACTTATAAACTGCAAAGGTTATTCATGTCTCCAAAGACTGCTAAGCACATGATGCAGTGAATGGAGTCATAATACACCTTTCTAATGGTTAAGCTTGAAAACATTTTAATAAGGTGCATCTTTAGTTTTTAATAGAATTATGGAATGTACGTCTTGGGTTATGTATAAACAGATTCAATCCATTCAGCTCATTTAATGCTCCTTATTCTTGTTGGCCAGTGATACTCACGGTTTACAACTTGTCATTAGGGATGTGTGTGAGGTTGAAGTTCATGTTTTTATTTACTGTCATACCTGGTCCTAATAGTCCAGATCAGAATATAGATGTTTATCTTCAACTGTTGATTGATTAGTTGAAGCAATTGTAGTCATTTAGGACTATGACCTATGATGTCTTAAGGAAACAATATTTTTCAGATGAAGATAGCTTTGATGTGAACTATCAATGATTTTCCTGCATCTGAGAATGGTTTCTGATTGGAGCATGCATGAAACATTAGCATGTCCATAATGTATGGAAAATAACAAAGCCTTTACCTTAATAAATAATGGTAAAACATCTTTTTCTTTTTATTATCACCAACGGTTCTTACCAACCGATCACAAGAAAAGAAAGAACATAAATGATTCTTTATTGGTTGAGTTGAAAGGAATGTCGCACCATCAATATCATCAAGTGAAGTTGTATGACGAACAATTGCAATATGATGACATTATGTTTAGTTTTCATTCTTGTAAGTAGAAGTTTCCTGGTTTTGGTGTGACCCACAACTGGATAAATCAAAGTATTTTCTCAAAGCTACCTTTTTGGAAGACTAATATCTCCCGCTATAATCTTAATGTCATGATAATTGAAAAGAACATGTTTGAAAATATTTTTAACATGATTATGGATGTGAAAAGGAAGGCAAAGGACAACATGAAGGCTAGAATAAATATACCTTTGTTTTGTTAGCATAAGAATATGAAGTTGGTTTATGATGGGTTATACATCGTAAAACTCAAAGTCAGCTTTACCTTAGACAAGAATCCACAGTTACTTGTCTACCAATAGCTTAAGAGTCTGCATTTTCTTGATGGACATGTTTCAAACATATCTAGATTGGTGAGTTTAAAGGATTGCAGATTGTATGGAATGACGAGTCACGACTTCTATGTGTTTATACAAACACTTATTACACTAGCTTACCAGGATTTATCACCAAAAGGGATATGAGATGCACTCATGGAGATTTGTCACTTCTTTAGATATATATGTTCTAACAAGTTGTATACATAACACATGAAGAGGCTTGAAACAAATATCATCCAGATAATATGCAATCTTGAGATGATATTTCATTCATCGTTCTTTGATTCAATGGAGCATCTACTCATATGTTTACCATTTGAGGCAAAAGTTGGAGGCCTTGTCCAGTATAGATTGGTGTATCGATTCGAGAGGTTAGGGATTACACATGCATCCAAATTAAATATGTATTGTCTTTTTTTTTTTAATTCAAAACATTCATTTAATTTCATGTAGATACTTGTTCAACCTTAAGAGAAAAGTAAAAAACAAGGCATGTGTTGAGGCCTCAATATATAAGGCTTATATTGTTGAAGAGATCTTAACATTTATCCCATACTATTTTGAGCTTCACTTGAGAACAAGAATCAAATGTGTTTCAAGACATGATGATGATGGGGGAAGTGCCTTTGAGTGGGAATTTGTCAGTATTTTTTCATCCTAGATGACCTATACCAAGGAATACAATAAGAGGAAGATACTTGACAGAAATCGAATTCAGACATGCACATAATTATGTACTATTTAACTGCGATGAACTTAGACCTTTTTATTTAGTAGTATAATACTTAACATGTCATTATTTTTGAACTTTTTTCTCTTATACTATCATAAATTGATAGATTGAATAATTCCTCGTAGGCAATATCATCAATTTTTACTATTCCAAAATTCACAGCTGACTGAATCTCAAATTTTTCGATTACAAGATGAATAATTTTCCACATGGTTCAGAACACATTTAATGATTGCTTAATTATTCTTATCTCTCGTAATACTTAATTTCATTACACCTTTCTCATTAATTATTAATAGTTGTAATTATGCAACAAGTTTATCAAATGGAAGAGAATTCTAGTATTACTTTGACTTTACTATGTCTGGATCCTGGAAAAAAAAAAAAGAGAAGTGTTATAACGAGTATTTCATTAATAGATATTTCTTTTCATACTGAAGAGGTTGTTTAGAGTATAAAGATATAGAATAGTGGAGTTTGTGTTCAGGGATCAACTTCTAATGAGTTCGAAGTTGATTATTATGGGAAGTTAGAAGAGGCCATTGAATTGCAATATCATAACGAGAATAATAGTCTTTTTATTCAAATTGTAACCTTAAATTTTTATAACACTTTTGAAAAATAAATGGGAAATTTTTTTTATAGGATATCTCTACGAAGTCCTTACCTCATCAGACCATATTATATATATTGGTTGATCTATCTAATGAACTTAATACATCTCCGGAATAACCCACAAGAATTTGTTCCATACTGGAAATCTCTTGTGCATTGGCTTCATCGTAATGGTCATGTATCTTGCAAAATTTGTTATCTATATTGGCTTTTAACTTTCAACTTAATAGGTATTCGAATCATATTAATGAAACAAATCATTAACCAGTTTTGCATTTTATTTCATTACGCTCAAAAGTATATTCATGTATAAGCTAGATCTTTTAATCTCAACCTTTTCAATATTTCATCCATTATATCCCTCATTTGAGGTCTTTCATTCATCATAAAATAAACCATTTAATTCTACAAGGTAATTGTGTTATCTGCTTAAACATGACATTATCTATAAGAATACTAACAAAAAGAATTGTTCATTTAAATTTCATCTCTCTATTTTGATTATTTAAAATGCTTGACTTCAGGATATCATCTCAACAATTTCATAACAATTCAGGTCAAACACATTAATAACATTGTTCTATGATTACCTTATATAATTACACAACTATCTAAGCTTCAACAAGTTTACTTGTTACTAAATTCCACATAGCTAATCCATACTTAATTTCTAACTTTGGCAGTTCATTTAACATAAAATTAAGATTATCATAGCAAATTTACCCTTACATAACCAATATTCTAGTTGAACTTTCTTGTCTTTTAACATTGAATAGAACAATTGGAAACGCCATACATAGTCATTGCCACTGCTAATAGAATTTCATTCCACTATTATAATTGTCATCAAATTCATAACATATCAAGAATCATACAACCCCTCTTTTGACATAATTACATTACATATGTTGCATGTGTGCGACGTAGCAACGAATATTTCACTCTCAAATGTATCTGGCAAGTATGGGGAGACAAGGATTCCTTGTCTTTAATCGGTGGAAAGCTGGAAAGGGAGTCGCCACCTAGTATTTTGGTTACTAGGAACCCTAACTAGTCTCAGAGATCGGGTACGGGGACTGGTTGCGTAAAGGAAAGGTATTAGCACCCCAAATATGCCTTACCTAAGGTAAGCTGCATTGTTTGATTGTCTGATAAAAAGCTAACGTTTTATTGTATTTCTAATTGTTGGTATATCTAAGGTTTAAGAAAAGTCCTCCTTAGTAAGGAGGTCCTTATCTTATCGGGTAAAAACCTAATCGTTCTAACATCAATAAAAAAACGAAACTTCTTTTTTAATATCGGGAATATGTTTTGCTTATAAATTCATAATCCAGATACTAAAAGAAAAGAAACAAAATATTTTTTTGGGTATTTTTGAAATATTGGACTAGTTCTCATGGCTTTAATAAATTGGTTATTAAAGCCAAAATGCATGCTAAAACATATATATTTTTTTGTTGTATGAAAATACGATGTGATGATTTTTTTCTTATCTTTGAGAGACTTGACCGTATGAATGAAAACAAAATATTTTTTTTGTTTTATAATTTTTTGACGAAAACCAGGTATTTTAATACTGGATTTGTATTTTTATGGTATAAAAATACAAACCAATATTACGCAAAATAGATAGAAAAATACACGAGAAAATCACAATTTTCTCATGCAACGTGAATAGCGGAGCACCCGCCGAAGAAGAAGAAGAAGAAGAAAGGGAAGGGGAAGGAGGTTGACCTGCGGTGGAAGCTTGGCTACTACGAGGAGGTTCGATCGGTGCAAATGGTGGCGACTAACGGTGGCTGCGGCGGGAAGAAAAAAAAAAAGAAGAAAATTTGCAGGGGGAGAGAACCGACGGTTGCGCTAACTATATGAGGTGGTCAGGCGGTTGATTGTGATGGAGATGGAGGTGTTCAAGCCGGTGGTGACGATGCTGGTGGTTGAATGCCGCGGTGGAGAGAGAGAGAGGTTCTGCTGGCAGCAGAAACCGGGTTAGGGAGGCTAGTTTTTTGGCTGTCTTTGGACCCAAATATCTCCACCCATGGAGCATGACGATCAAATCTATTTATAGGCGGTGGAAGAGAGACACTTTGTCTCTTCTGGTGCAAAATCTCAGCCCTTGGTTTGACCCGAAAGCATCCCAACCATCGGCTCAAAGTAGTAATGATGAACTGTCAGTTTTGCGCAGGAAAAATGGCTAGTCGGGTTGGCCATTTTGGGGCGGTGCCACCACCACTACAACCTCGATCAGCCCGAACGGTTTATAGTAGAGTGTAGTCAGGTGTCAGGGGATCGTTTTCGTGCAAGTTTCATTTAATTTGAGGAAGAAACGAGGTGTCAAACGCCTTGGGAAGGAGGCCCCTCGGGCAGCCTCTCTGAAGAAGAAGATGAACAATAATTGTTCTGTCAATTACGCTTTAGTCCTTTAATTTGTGATTTATCTCTAATTACACCCCTGATTGGTCTCAAACTTTCAATTTTGCTTAATCTCACCTCTAACAAACTTCAATTCAAACCCCAGATTTCAACGCCTTTTCCGGTGTGGTCCTTGGTTTTGGATTATTCAATTAAGTCCCTAATTGGCCATCAAACTTCAATATTTATGTTGTAACACCCTGTAATTTAGTACATTCATAAAAGAACTTTGAGCCTTAACTTTTTAAAAAATGGGTATTTTTTTTTCATCCACCAAACTTATCCGAGAGTTGCCGAAATTTCCACTTTGAAATTTCGATGAGTTTCCTTTATACCTGGAGGTCCCAAGTTATCGACAATCATCCTGTATAGTTATACTCATTTCTCAATCATATCATAATCATGTAGAACCTTAACAACACATCATTCATGGTACATGCCTCACATTTCGCATGCTCATTTCTTTCCCATTAACACACATAATTCATAACAATTGCAAGTAAACAAACTAAGATTACAAATACAGAATAATACATTTTTATGTCCGACACTTAATGTAAAAGAAGTACTATTACATATTAAGTCATTTAGTTCCTTAAAGACAAAATACATTAATGTTCATCTTCTTATTCAATCATACAAAAGGAGACTAGAGGACCTAAAACGCTACTCTGGCGTGAATCGAAGGACCTGCAATTTCATAATGTATATAATAAATATAGCATAAAAGGAAAATCACACAATACATGCACAAGTAATTAAACATATATTCAACGATATGCAATCATAGTTCCTTGAAATTCTCATTTATCCTTCCATTATTACGTCTCTATTCATCCTTCCTAGAATCATTCAACATTTTCATTTTGTGTCTTGTTTCACCTCACAAGCGCATTTAATTCATTATAATATCTACCATGTGATTTCTCTCCCTCTTACTCTATCTCTTTATATCAATTTCAATCCCAACATCTATTATACCCATTATGGCTTTTCCATATAAGTTGTCAAACTCGTCATGATTTCGGTCCAATTTTAGTTTATAAATATATTCAACTTACAAATTTCTTGTGCCCATTTCGACACATTCCAATGTTTCTTTAGATTTTCAGTAAAATCTCTCATTATCATGGAACCTGCCATCATTTTCACAATATTCACATCCGATCCATCTTCAAATAATATGAATACCATACATACATCATTCTATTTAATTCATCAACCTAATCTCATTTGACCACTATAATTAAGGCCAAATTTCATTATCTATCACTATTATTGGCATTTTATTACACTATTATAATTATCACCAAATTCTTATCATGCCAGCAACACGAAACCTTACTACAACATATTTACATTATTAGTCATAATTTCTTTGACATCCTCCATGTGTGCAGACATGATTCTCAAATTATATCAATTACAATTCATTAATTAATTCAAAATACGTCATATATATATATATATATATAGCATTGCATTCCTTAAGTGTATAACACCTACCATGGTTAATGAACTTCTATTTTCACGTCCCAAGCGATACGATATTTGCCTCCATCCTTCACAAGAATTAGATCTTCATCGGTTTCTCTTTTTTTTCCTTCAATAATCCATAACATAAACATAAATTACCATTTTTGTTTAACAATTAGGTATCGTCCAACATTCCATTTATAATCTGACAAGTCAATCATCCTGACAATATTAACACCACACAAGTAAGTTTAACTCAAGTTGTATATTCCGGTCATTAGAAAACAAAACTAATGCCACTAGCCCATCACCGGGTAACTAGTTCCTCCGCCCATCTTATTCCATAATTTCCAATCAATATCCGCCTTTTCAAGGCCGAATGAATAATCCTATCAAGATGTCAATCCCCATTTCATTAATATTTTTAATTATTCCCTATCGGAAATATCATTATAATACCTCTCCCCTAAAACTTGGAAGGGAATCTTGACACTAATAAATTTTCATTAGTGTTATTAGTCTCCCATATCAGGATCGGTTAATCAAGTTCATTGTAAACATCAAAATTAATACCACTGATTGATGTTATCGACTATTTCTAACATGAAATAGCCAATCAGATTTTTCTTTCCATAATTTATATCTTGGAATATTTCCGAAAATATTGATGTCAAGATTCTTGACATCATTAGCTTTCACTTCAGGAATAGCTAGTCAGGTTTCATGTGATTGCCGATATCGACAACACCGGTCGATATCATTAACTATTCTCACCCAAATAGTTAATCAAATTCAGTATCCCTCATTTTCGGGGATGATTATCTTTGATGGATGATTATGCCGATGTTAGTAAACCTTACTAACATCATTAGCCTCCGCATTCGGGACCGGCTAATCAAGTTTCGTGTGATTGCCGATATTGACAGCACCGGTCAATATCATTAACTATTCTCACACGAATATTTAATCAAGTTCAGTATCCTTTATTTTCGGGGATGATTATGCCGATGTTAGTAAACCTTACTAACATCATTAGCCTCCGCATTTGGGACCGGCTAATCAAGTTTCGTGTGATTGCCGATATTGACAAGACTTAGGTCAATATCATTAACTATTCTCACCTGAATAGTTAATCAAGTTCAGTATCCCTCGTTTTCAGGGATGATTATGCCGATGTTAGTAAACCTTACTAACATCATTAGCCTCCGCATTCGGGACCGGCTAATCAAGTTCGAGGAATGATCATCAACAAGTCTATTAGTGTAATCCATATTCTTAACCCGATCAAGTACTCAAATCCATTTTTAATTTCTCGTTTATTTCACTTTATCCTCTCTCTTTGTGGTTTCACCCATAGACGCAAAGACCAAGAATTTAATAAGTTAGTAAATTAACACTACGTAAAAAGTGTAGGTATAGAACACCTACCAATTGCGAAGCTCAATTCGCTCTTCCTTGTTGTTGTTGTGCCCCTCTTGCAGTCCCTCCTTAAGCTCCTACTATACGAGCTCTTGAGAAGTCGAGTGAATGCTTCTCCTACATTTTTAATATAACATCCTGAATCATTATTGAATATTCCCGATTTATTCATAATATTCATAAATTCACAAAATCGAATACTTCCGTAAACAATTTCCATGAATGTATTTTATTTTCTTACTTGTCATTTAAATTCATTTACATTAGAATTTATTTACACTAACATTAAACGCCCATTTAATTCAATTTTTCATCAATGATCTTCAATGTCCAAAGGCATGACTTTTCGTCACCGATTTTCTTTTGTCCCAAGACATTTAATCTATCACCAAACAATGTAATTTAACTTAAATTTCATCAATGACTACACATGCCAAATTTTTCCAAAAGCACACTCAAAATGATTCCTTATATCATAATTCAACTTACAACATGATTTCCCATTCCAACACAACCAAAGTATTAGTCAATCACTATTCTTTATAGAATTTAACTATATCATCACTTATCAACACATCAAACATGACTCAAACATAACACAAACACAACCATCATCATTAAACCCATTGCCATTATCCTTAGTCCCAAAACATACTTTTTATGCTAAACCTTATATTCTCATTCAATATTTCTCAAACCAAACTTAAAACATCATTCTGTAAATTTAGAATTCAATAAATCCAAACGATGGAATTATACATCATCATCATTAGAATAACATATTCAAAATTAACATACATCCAACGGTTAAATCTCCCGATATCAGAACAATACTGGACTGACCTGAAATTTGGAGACCTGCTGTTCGGGAAGTATAATTTCTGGTAGGAGTGTTCTTTTCCGATCCAAACCGTTCAGAATTTATATAACATCTGGATAAATAACATATCCAAAATCCAGACCAATCCAACGGTGAAACGATGATATAACGGCCGACGAACAAAGCTGTCTTGAAGGGTGATTTTCCAGAAATGTTCCTCCGGTGACAGCCCTCAAACGAAGTCTGATATTTGCAATCCCTCCGTTCAGAATGTAGGTGACATGGATTATAATAACATATCCAAAAATCAATCTAATCCAACGGTGCAAAGTCAAAATATGGCTGCCGAAGTTCCTGCCCTGTTGCAATCCCAAAACCCATAGTTTCAATTCAATTTATTCCTTCTATTTTTCAGCAAATCAAGCCATTATCATGCAATTAATCTTGAAATTTACATGAACAATTACTCCCCCAAAATATTTACATGAACCCTAGAATTTTAAACTTGGAGGTTTTCTTCTCCTCATGCAAGAACAAGAGAGAAAAAGCGAAATTACTAAAGGGTATGTTGCTTACCTTTGCTACTTTAACTTATTTCAATGAATTCTTGCAAAAATTTACAAAAATCATGTCCTCCTCTTCCAATTTCCAGCTTCTTCTCTTTGTTTCTCTCAAGCTCTATAACTCTCTAAGTTGTCATTTAATTTGTTTTCTTGGATATAATCCTCCTAAGCACACTCCTTTTTGATTTAGCTTGAAGAAATGAAGAGAAAATGAAGAAAATGGGACAAAACAAATGGTCTCCCTCCTGTTTTTCCATTTGCAGAGGACGTGCTCTGTTTCTAAAGAGAGGAGAGGAGAGTATTTGTTTTGATAAAATTACAAAAATGCCCTTATTAATGCCCCTTGTGTCATCTTCTTCAATTTACCCGATTTTCAGTGCTCTCGTAAATCCTTCCCAAACTCCGATTGACACGCAATTTGAACCTAATATAAAATAATATGTCTGGAGATTCCTTATAAAATTTCAGCCCGATCCAACGGTCGGATTGAGATATATCATCGATATCGTAAAACTAGACAATCAATGTCTTTTACGCTAAAATCTGAATTTCATGCATTAATTTATTTACTTAGATCCTTGTGACATTTCCCCTTAATTTATACTCAATAAATTCAATATTACCACATTTATCATTAATTTGTCAAAATACGTGTTTTGACCGGGGTTTACATATCTTACGGGTTTTTTTTTCTTATTCTTTTATCTATTGAAACTTCGTCATTGGTTTCGCTAACGTTACAAGTTTTAAACTAAAAATCATGACTCTTTTTCGACTTCAACAATACCTTTAAATTTGTTTATGGAGATCATTCTCTCTCACATGACACATTTATTGTCATTCCTACTATTTATTCATTTCTTTCATACCGAATATCCATTACTCATCGAAACGTCATTACTTCGATCCTATGTGTTTTTTTTTATTATTATTATTATTTATTTTTATTTACGGGGGTTTACATATGCAATTAAGCACCTGATTGGACCAAATCAACTCTAAAAATTCTAATTAAATCCGAAACTTTAATTTCTTCCAATTAAAGCCCAAATTTACTTAAAAATCAATTTTTCTTGCAATCAAACTCTCTATAAATTCAATTAAACCTCCAATAAAATTTAATTGAGTCTATAAATATTTGTTTTTGGACCTTTCTTCTTCAAATTGAATTTTCTTTATCAACAGGGCTCTTCATCTGTAAAAAATATACTATAAAATTTCAATCTTTGTATTTTCTAACCTCATGAACCAATTTTTAGCTATTGTCTAGGCGCCCCGACATCCTCCTCTCATTGTTATTATTTTTTGGAGTTTTTGTTTTTAGTCCGAATATATATTTTTTATTTTTTGGAAGAGAAAAAGTGAGTTTGGGGAATAACCCAATAATGGGTTATGACAATTGTCCTCCTCTTTACAATGGCTACGAAGCAAAACTCTTCAATGTTTTGCATAATAAGCTTTGTAAAGAAAAGAAAAAGAAAATGATCTCATTATCTTGGAGAATGGTCTCATTGTAATTGGTGACCTACCCAAATGGAAAAAGGAAAGAGTGATTTCATTGTAATGGGTGACCTACCCAGGTGAAAGAATGACCTCATTATAATGGGTGACCTACCCAGATAAAAAAAACATGGAGAATTGGTCGCGTTGTAATGGGTGACCTACCCAGAAAAAATGTTGGTCTCATTATAATGGGTGACCTACCCAAGGAAAAAGGAAAGAGTGGTCTTATTGTAATGGGTGACCTACCCAAGTGGAAAAGGGGAAGAGTGGTCTCATTGTAATGGGTGACCTACCCAGGTGAAAGAATGGCCTCATTGTAATGGGTGACCTACCCAGATAAAAAAAAATAGAGAATTGGTCGCGTTGTAATGGGTGACCTACCTAGAAAAAATGTTGGTCTCATTGTAATGGGTGACCTACTCAAGTGGAAAAAGAAAAGAGTGGTCTCATTGTAATGGGTGACCTACCCAGGTGAAAGAATGGCCTCATTGTAATGGGTTACCTACCTAGATAAAAAAAAAACATGGAGAATTGATCGCGTTGTAATGGGTGACCTACCTAGAAAAAAGTTGGTCTCATTGGGGACCTACCCAGGTGGAAGAATGGCCTCATTGCAATAAGTGACCGACCCAGGTTGTGAAACCCTAGAAAATTTATGATTTAAATATACGGATGTATAACCTACCATGTAAACGTAAGACTGAAAGTGATATATAATGGAGGGGATGACCTCTATAAAGTGAATTTTGTTTTAGAATTCATAAAGACAGAAACTGGTAACGTGTTTTGATGAATAAAATAATGAGAGAAATGACAAAATGAATATATTCTAAAATAATAAAATGATCTTAAAGGTTTAGAAGGATAATTGATATTATTTTATGTGAAGATTGAACAAGAAAATTTGGATAGTTGACGAAAAGTCATAAACTGACCAATTTTACATTAGAAAGCAGAGCTCTTAATCCAATTGTCGGATTGGGATGAAATTTTGCATGAAGTCTATTAATATATTTTCCTACATTGGTGAAAGATATCATCCCAATGGGAGTTTGGTAAAGATTAATGATTTAAGCAGAAACAAACCGGATGGTTTACATGAAAAAAAAAACAAATAATATATAAATACATAAATGAGGGACATAAATGTAATTAGGAAAAAAGGGTGCCTTTAAAAACAACAAAAGGCCACCAGATTAAATAAAAAGAAAAATGAAAAGGGGTGAGAGACTAGAGAATTCGGTTACGAGAGAGGTGCAGGATTTGGATGAACCAATAATGCTTCAGTGGCCATATCTCTGGAATCTAGCGTTGGATCATGTTGATTTTTGGATATATTGTTCTTCTCACACTCCTCTATTAACGAATTGGAGGGATTTGAAGGAACATAATCCATTGAACAGAAATCATCATCGGAAGTGTCTTGGAAAACATAAGGAAATATACCACGGGCAGTTTTGGTCGCCGGCCGATTTCTCTCTCTTCCACCGTTGGATCGTGCCTATTTTTGGATATGTGGTGCGCCTAGATGTGGCCTTCATTCTTGACGGTGGAGATCGGAAACACACTCTCCAGAAAGGTTTTATTCAGATCTATGGAGATCCAACCGTTGGATTATTCTGATTTTGAGATATATTGTACACAACACAATGATATATATTCTGACCGTTGGGTTCAAGGAAATAATCAAAGGTGGATGAGTTGTTGCTATTTGAATCTATTGCTAGTCTTAGTAAAACATTTAGGAAGCTTGATTTAATTTCATGTTTTGATGAAATTAAAATTGTGTGGGGTGTAGGGTTTATGTAAGATGTAATGGTAAAATGTGTTGTTATTAGTGTTGTTATAGATTAATTGTGTTGTAAAATGTGTTAGGGAAGTTTTGAAATTTGGATGAAGGGACATTGAGTTTGTTGATTTAATGGATATATGTTTTTAGGCATTAAAAAGGATTGGGTCTAGTGGTAATTGAAAGAAAACTTTATCCTCCATTTAATGCAAAGATTCGGCCTAGACATATACATGAGAGGATGAGCTTAATTGTTTTAATTGCTATGGAATTTGAGTTGAATGAGGTTAGAATAGATATGAAATGAATTGGTAAAGGTTTATCTGGAATAATTAAAAAGAGAATCATCCCTCACCATGAATGAAGGCATTCGGCCAAATGAAGAAGAAATAAGGAGATAAGACTTTGATTCATTTTCTATGAAAATTAGGTATGGATGCATATATTTGTATAAAGAAAATTAGGTAGAATGTCAATTGGAAGAATTTTAAAAAGATCCAAATTCTCATCATAAGATGGAATCCAACCAAAAATGAAAATCTTGAACTTGAGTTTATTCGACCTAATGTTATGGGGATTTTTATGGGATTGTGGTTTGTTGAATGCCAAATGAATTGTGTTATGTTTGAAATAATAGATTAATGTGAGGAAAATTTCATTTTGTGGAATTTTAACGCTGTCCAAATGGATAATAAAAGGGGAGGAAAAGGTTAAATTAAGGCGTACATGGAATTATGATGAAAATATGTTGTTAAATTTACTTAAGATGAAGTAAAGTGGACTTATGAAGAAGAATTGAAAAACTCATCATGAAAATAAATAAATAAAAAATAAGGTCATTCGGCCAAGAGTTGGTTTGATAAGGAAACTGAATTAGTTTCAATGGTATGAATAAATGCAAGGATGTGATGATACTAAGTCTGTACATGATGGATTGAGTAGACAAAATAAAATAAATTAAGATTGTTAGGTCATGTTTAAAGATATTTAGTCTGGAAAAACAAGTCATGAAAAGAAAGGAAATAAATAAATAAATATGCGAATGCATGTGTCATGCGATTCTAAATTTAAATGAATTTTAGAATGGAATTTTCAATTATGGTGGAGCCACATTTGATATGTATCTTTAATGATACAGGAGAGATTGCAGAATCCGTTCAGTAGCATGGGACTTTTGCGCGACTTCAAGCATTAGGTAGGTGTCTTACACCTCAAACTTTTGTTTTTACAATACTTGTTAGAGTTAAATAAATGGTATTTTCTATAAATGTACTTGTGCTTGTGTAATTGTGAATGTTTATGTCGAGGAAAATATAGTGGACTAGCTGGTTTGAATAGAGTTAGTGGCGCTACTGTACTGACTGTCGAGTTAGATGTATAATAACAAAAATGAAGTGTACCGACTTTAGGGTGATAAATTAATGGTATATTATGATTAAATTATTGATGCTCGATTTATATATGTATACGATGATGCGTTGTGTTTAAATAATTTATGTGAAGGAAGCAGGTGTATCGCACCTTGTCTTTTTAAGTTGAGTAAACTTATTGGTAAATTTTAGAATTTATTGTTTTATTGCTTCGATGATATTGAAATGAGTAAGAGTACCTTATGTGCAACAGTATACCTCTATTGGTTAGGATAATGTTTGAACGAGTAGGAGTGACTTGCGTGTGTTGTTATGTATCGAATTAATTATGTTATTATGATCGTAGTGTCGATAACTAAGTTTGTGTGGGAATGATGCTTAGCAACAGTTGTTATAATGCATATGATGTTAAAAAAAAAAAGAAGAAGAAGAAAAGAAAAAAAAAAAGGGGATCGATCTGAATGGAAATTTCAAGTGACATTGATTAGCTATCCGGGTTTGGATAGCTAATGGTATCAATGAGGTTTCATTGGTACCGGCATTTAAGGTAACATTGATTAGCTATTCGGGTTTGGATAGCTAATGGTATCAATGAGGTTTCATTGGTACCGGCATTTAGGGTGACATTGATTAGCTATCCGGGTTTGGATAGCTAATGGTATCAATGAGGTTTCATTGGTATCGGCATTTCAGACGACATTGATTAGCAATTCGGGTTTGGATTGCTAATGGTATCAATGAGGTTTCATTGGTGCTGGCATTTTTTTAAATTGATTAGTCGATCCCGAGCAATTGGGTGACTAATGATGTTAGTAAAGATTACTAACATCGGCATGGTTACTCCTGGTTCAGTGAAAAAGATAGGTTTATTTACTATTCTGGGTCGAGAATAGTTAATGATATCAATGGGTCACATTGGTATCGGCAACCATTTCTGGTGTGATTAGCTACTCCAGGTAAGGAGGTTGATAGTGTCAAGGGTTCTTGACATCGGCAACTTTGGTGGTAAATCAGATATGAATAAGATTTGATACTCCAGATAAGAATAGTTAATGATATTAATCGGTTGTGTTAATATCGGTACGTGAATGTAAGTGATTAGTCTATCCCAATATTAAAAGACTAATGATACTAATGAGATTTATTAGTGTCGGCGATTACTTTCTAGAAAATAAAAGGGAAAATATTAATTAGTTATTCCAAAGGAATGAGATAAGCTAATGATATCAAGAGATAAATGTCTTGGTATAAAGAGAGAATTGATTTATAAGGAGATGGTGTTCGAAAATCATTGAGTTGTGTTGAGATTTCCAAGATGAAATTATTCTCAACAAATGGGAAAGGATATTAGATGGATATTGGTAATAGATTGAAAATCCATGTTGTAAAAGAGATTTATACCTAATTTTATGTCTCAAAAGAAATTCTATGAAGATTATTACCTATCATTGTTATTGTTTGTTACTACCTTTTTATATTTATGTGTACACGTTAATTTCTATTTTTAGGTCCATCAAGGCCGCGTCTGGAATGATATTGGTTTAGTTACCTTTTGCTTTTGACCATGTAATTATTTGTAAATTAAGAGTCTTATATCCTAAAACTTGGAATGTAATATTAATTTGTAAATTTGAATGTATGACTTTAATTTAATGTTTGTAACTTTAAGTACCTATTTAACCATGGATGTTTAGAGTTGGAAATCGAATCTTTAACTTGAATTACATTATATGATGTTATTGAATAACATGTCTTGTGTTGATGATGTTGAGTTGGGTTGAGATCCAGGATGATTGGATCAGGATGTGAATTAAAATTGGAAGTATAATATGGTTTTGTCGATAACTTGGGACCTCCTATTATAGGGGAGACTCTGCCGAAATTTTGGTAGAAATTTGGTGGAACCGGTATATATATATAAAAAAAAATTACCTGAAAATTTTCAATGTATCGCGAAAAAGGACGTGGGAAATCGGGGTTGTTACACAGGTGAAAGAATGGCCTCATTGTAATGGGTGACCTACCCAGATAAAAAAACATGGAGAATTGGTCGTGTTGTAATGGGTGACCTACCCAGAAACAATGTTGGTCTCATTGTAATTGGTGACCTACCCAAGGAAAAAATAAAATGCAGAGAATGGTCTCATTATAATGGATGCCCTACCTAGGTGGAAGAATGGCCTTATTTTAACGGGTGACCTACCCAGGTAAAAATAAAATACGGAGAATGGTCTCATTGTAATGGGTGACCTACCCAAGTGGAAAAGGGAAGAATGGTCTAATTGTAATGGGTGACCTACCCAGATGGAAAAAAAATGTTAAAAACGGTCTCATTGTAACGGGTGACCTACCTAGATGAAAAAAGTTTAAAAAAGTTTCGAAGGGACGACATGATAGGGTTTGAAGGGAGATACAAGGGCTCAAAGGCGCACTTGAAAAGAGGCAGGGTTAGGAAACGCACTACGTGAAAGATAAGGGCTCAAACGCACTTGAAAGTAGGTAGGGTTAGAAAACACACTAGCTAAGGAATGAGGGCTCAAAGGCGCACTTGAAAAGAGGTAAGGGACCAAAGGCGCATTTGAAAGGAGGTAGGGTTAGAAAACGCACCACCCAAAAAATGATGGTGAAACACTGATTTGTCAATGATGAAAGTAATGCATTATGATCAATATGCATGTATACTTACTTGAGAAATATAGGTCCCCCTTTTGTTCATGGAGTCTTCCTTTTATCAAAAGCTTGAGTCTTGGTAGCAATCTTCGATGGTCCTTTTACTCTTGTTTACTCGAGTCATATATTGTGACCTTGACCTCTTGGACGAGCTTGATATCATCATACTTCTTCGTTCTCCAACCTTTATCTAAAGGGTTGCCAATTCTACCCGATATTTTTCTTAGAAAGGGAATCATGGAGCCAGCCCTACCATGTGTTTGGGTTGCCCCCCAGCTTGATCATGCCCCCAAGTATTCAATTCGGGTTTTCTTTAGGGATGAGGCTATGTGAAACAAGGTTTGGAAATGTTTTCATGTAGAATTTTTAGAATTTCAAAGCTATTCCAGACACGAAAAAACAAACAAACTCACTCTGAAGAAATTCAAGTAATTCTTATGGACATGTTTTTAGAAGTGATGAAAGAATCCTTGTTTTGCTTATGGTGAAAATGCGCAGTGATGTTTTGTTGGTCAAAAATGGTTCAGGATTCAATCCGAGGGTTTCAAAGAACCAATCTTCAAAGCATTTATTTTATTTGCATGAATAATAAATCTTGTTTTGCATGGGGAGTCATTGCCTACCGATCCAAACTGCTTGCCCTTGATTAGAAAGGGCTTGATTAGGCACGTAACATAGGTTTTGTCTATTGGTTATGAAGAAAATGATATTTGTAGGCCCAAAAGGTGTTTAAGGGATTTCAAGACTATGGATCAATAGTGCTTGTTTCTTGACCTTTTATCATTTAAATTTATTTTCAAAATGGTTTATCGTGCCCCTCAGTGTTGGGCTTGGACCTTTTCTCTTTGTTTTTTTTTTCTTCATTTGATTAAGCATCATCATATCAAATATTTTGGAAAGCTCAAATCTTTTGGACCCTTTGGATTTTTTTTTCATGCCCCCAAGTTTGTTGGGGCACCTTTGATATTTGAGAATTTTTTTGCACTTGCCCCCCAGTATGGGGTGTGATCCTAGGCAAGGTTATTTTCAAAAAAACATTATTAGGCTCAAAAGGGGTCCGCAAAGGATATATCTTAACCTCATGAAAGGATTATCAAGTATGGTATTTCCTTGTTTCAAACACATATATTTAGGATTGGTAAGTCTTGCCTTCATGCGAGTATGCAAAATGGTTTCTTATTATTCATTCAATCAAAACTCAGCTTTTAGAGTCATTTCACGATGTTTGGGTTTTTTCTTTAAGTTTTCTAGGTGTATGGCTATCTTTCTAAGGGATTACTTGAATTTCCAGAACTTGTTTGTTTGGACAAGCACCACTATGATTTCTATCTTGTACTAAGACTTTGAATTCCCAAAAATCCTTGTGAATGATCATGCATGGTTTTGGAAACACGACGAAGAATTCCTGGTGCAATGATTTCGTGAGTGAAGAGTGTGCTTGTGTAGGTATGAAACAATCACAAAAATAGAGGCATATCATGAACACAAGAAAACATATGATTTTTTTTTAACAAGAAGGGCTCATTTGACAAAGAAAGTCTTGTGGCGTTATGAGCCAAAATACCAACAAGACTGAAACAAGTTAAAACAGACATGATCAAACAAAAGACAATAATAGGGCAGGCTTCATCCTTTCTTATTAGGCCAGCCTCCCTACAACAGCTCTTGATGGGGACAAAAAACTATGGTCGAAATTCGAGTCCTTCAAAATTTATACTGCCTTTTTCGCACCTTGCCTCAACCATCGGTGCTTTTAGATTTCCCAAACATTCCATCGCTAGTGTATTTCTGATCTACCGCTTCAAGCATGATTAGGAAGAGGGTTTGTGTTCTCATTAGGAGTGTCTTTGAATGTTATCCACCATGTCTTGATTAATTGCAGAAGCTTTCTCTTGAAAGCATTGCAAGTATGGATGCTATGCCCAACAACATTAGCGTGATATTCACAGATCAGCTTCGGCTTGTACCAGCTAGGGTAAGGTGATTGTAGTGGTGCTAGAGGTTCAGGAACTACCTGCCTGATACTTAATAGCTTCTGGTACATCTCATTCAGGGGCAGCGATAATGGAGGTAGTTGTTCTTGGACCCTTTGGTAATTTCCAATTTGGCTTTTGGCTTGAAAGTTTTGAGGCTCAAGTTTTTTTATGGGAGATGAAGAGTTGATGTTGGTAATTTGGGATGGAGGGTGATAGTTTTGGAATGTGTTTTTCCTACCCTTATAGTCATCTCCAACATGGTCGACCACTTTCCTTTCGGAACCTCTTTTCTCGGGGGCTACCAAAATTCTACCACTCTTGACACCTTGCTCTATGCGCTCACACACCACCACAGCGTCAGTGAATTGATGGGCCGAACTACCCATCACATGCTCGTAATATGGTGCCTTGAGTGTGTCGGCAAATAAAGTGACCATCTCTTTGTCCGAAGTGGAGGATGTACTTGAGCGGTGATTCCCGTCATCTTTGAGCGTATTCCCTTATGCTTTCTTTATCCTTTTGCTCTAGATTGGACAAGCTGGTTCTGTTGGGAGCAATGTCTATGTTATACTTGTACTACTTGATAAAATCATCCACCAGATCTTTCCATCTCCGGATCTTTGTGTTGTCCAATCTCATGTACCAACTTAATGTTGCCCCACTTAAGCTATCCTGAAAAAAATACATCAGTAGTTTTTCATCATGTACTACTTCTGCCATTTTATTGTAGTAGGACTTGAGATGAGTCATGGGGCATTGTGTTCCACTATATTTGATGAACTCAGGAACACAAAACTTCTTCGGGACAACCATATTTGGGACCAGACACATCTCTGCTGCCCGTACTAGATCATATAAGTCTACCCCTTCAATGACTCTGATTCGGCTTTCAGATGACTTGGCTTTGTGGGATTCATTAGCAAATGCATCCATGACTGTCGGGGCTGGTGCAGGTGTCGCTAACTACACAAATGCTGGATTATGTCGAGGCCCTTGACCATGTTCACTCATTCTTTCTTCGGGCTGAGCTGTTGTCATAGTCTGATTAAAGGTGACCGGTCGGTTAGAAGGACCTTCACCAGAGGTATTTCTCAGAGTTTGCTCGAGTAAGCTAGTGAGATGAGCCACACTTATCTTCAGAGACTCCAACTCTTCTTGAAAATAGGCGTCACGGTGAGCGCGCTCTTCATCTTCCATGTTTCTCGCTCGAAGTCGAGTGTTGTGGACTTTTAGGGGACCTATATTTCAACCTGATGCATGTATGTATGTTATTTACAATGAATGCATGTATGTACATGGACATTGGGTAGCTCATAATCTAAGGATAGGTTTTGAGCCATTATATGATGGGTGGACTTTCTACCTAGTCTCCAATTGGTCTCATATCTGCCCAGTGACAGTCTTCGTAAAGACAATGTGGGGGCGTTGCAAGAAATAGTTAAGGCATGTATGCCCACCATTACCAAGCAGGCACTCAGATATGAGTTAGGTGTTTCATGCATCTAAACCCTGACCAATAGTCATAGGGCAGATCGTGAATCCCCCACCTAACTTATAAGCTTACGTGTACTTCCCAAAATTAAAGCGTGATGCATGAGGTAATTATATCCAATGCATAAACAAATATGTACAGAATTTAAAGCGCATAAGAAAATAAATAAAGGAAATAAATATTAAAAGTAAACACGCAAACCAAACAATAAAACACAATGATCAGACAAAACAAAGCTTAGTCCACAAGGTTCCTAGTGGAGTCGCCATTTTATCGCATGTGTGCGGCGTCACGGTAAATATTCCACTCTCAAATGTATCTGGCAAATATAGGGAGACAAGGATTCCTTGTCTTTAATCGGTGGAAAGCGGGAAAGGGAGTCGCCACCTAGTATTTTGGTCACTAGGAACCCTAACTGGTCTTAGGGATCGGGTACGGGGATTGGTTGCGTAAATTAAAGGTATTAGCACCCCAAATACGCCTTACCTAAGGTAAGCTGTATTGTTTGATTGTCTGATAAAAAGCTAAGGTGTTATTGTATTTCTAATTATTGGTCCATCTAAGGTTTAAGAAAAGTCCTCATCAGTAAGGAGGTCCTTATCTTACCAGGTAAAAACCTAACCGTTCTAACATAAATAAAAAAACGCTTCTTTTTAAAATCAGGAATACGTTTTAAGTATAAATTCATAATCCAGATACTAAAAAGAAAAGAAACAAAATATTTTTTTGGGTATTTTTGAAATATTAGCCTAGTTCTTATGGCTTTAATAAATTGGTTATTAAAGCCAAAATGCATGCTAAAACATATATATTTTTTGTTGTATGAAAATACGATGTGATGATTTTTTCTTATCTTTGAGACACTTGGTCATATGCATGAAAACAAAATATTTTTTTGTTTTATAATTTTTTTGATGAAAACCGGGTATTTTAATACCGGAGTTGAATCTTAATGGTATAAAAATACAAACCAATATTATATCAATAAAAAAACGGAACTTCCTTTTTAATATCGGGAATATGTTTTACGTATAAATTCATAATACAGATACTAAAAGAAAAGAAACAATATTTTTTTGGGTATTTTTGAAATATTGGCCTAGTTTTTATGGCTTTAATAAATTGGTTATTAAAGCCAAAATGCATGCTAAAACTTATATATTTTTTTGTTGTATGAAAATACAATGTGATGATTTTTTCTTATCTTTGAAACACTTGGCCGTATGCATGAAAACAAAATATTTTTTTGACGAAAACCGGGTATTTTAATACTGGATTTGTATCTTTATGGTATAAAAATACAAACCAATATTACGCAAAATACATAGAAAAATACACGAGAAAATCACAAAAAAATTTAGAAATATTTTTTGGAATTTTAATTTAAAAAAAAAAAAAGTGGAGCACCCGCCGAAGAAGAAGAAGAAGAAGAAGAAAGGGAAGGGGAAGGAGGCTGACCTGCGATGGAAGCTTGGCTGCGACGAGGAGGTTCGGCCGGTGCAAGTGGTGGCAACTGACGGTGATTGCAGCAGGAAGAAAAAAAAGAAGAAAATCTGCAGGGGGAGAAGACCGACGGTTGCGCTCACTATATGAGGTGGCCAAGCAGTTGATTGTGATGGAGATGGAGGTGTTCAAGTCAGTGGTGACGATGCTGGTGGCTGAACGCCGTGGTGGAGAGAGAGAGAGGTTCTGCTGGCAGCAGAAACCGGGTTAGGGAGGCTCGGTTTTTGGCTGTCTTTGGACCCAAATTTCTCCACCCATGGAGCATGAAGATCAAATCTATTTATAGGCGGTGGAAGAGGGACACTTTGTCTCTTCTAGTGCAAAATCTCAGCCCTTGGTTTGACCTGAAAGCATCCCAACCATTGGCTCAAAGTAGTAATGATGAACTGTCAGTTTTGCGCAAGAAAAATGGTTGGTCAGGTTTGCCACTTTGGGGCGGTGCCACCGCCTCTACAACCTCGATTAGCCCAAACGGTTTATACTAGAGTGTAGTCAGGTGTCAGGGGATCGTTTTCATGCAAGTTTCATTTAATTTGAGGAAGAAACGAGGCGTCAAACGCCTTGGAAAGGAGGCCCCTCGGGCAGCCTCTCTGAAGAAGAAGATGAACAGTAATTGTTCTGCCAATTACGTTTTAGTCCTTTAATTTGTGATTTATCTCTAATCACACCCCTGATTAGCCTCAAACTTTCAATTTTGCTTAATTTCACCTCTAACGAACTTCAATTCAAACCCCAGATTTCAGCGCCTTTTCCGGTTTGGTCCTTGGTTTTGGATTTATTCAATTAAGTCCCTAATTGGCCATCAAACTTCAATATTTATGCAATTAAGCACCTGATTAGACCAAATCAACTCTAAAAAATTCTAAAACCCCGCAACTTTAATTTCTTCCAATTAAAGCCCAAATTTACTTAAAAATCAATTTTTCTTGCAATCAAACTCTATAAATTCAATTAATCCTCCAATAAAATTTAATTGAGTCTATAAATATTTTTTTTTGGACCTTTCTTCTTCAAATTGAATTTTCTTTGTCAATAGGGCTCTTCATCTATCAAAAATATACTGTAAAATTTCAATCTTTGTATTTTCTAACCTCATCAACCAATTTTTAGCTATTTTTTAAACGCACCGGCATGCTTCTCTCACTGTTATTATTTTTTGGATTTTGTGTTTTTAGTTCGAATATTTATTTTTGATTTTTTGAAAGAGAAAAGGTGAGTTTGGGGAATAACCCAAAAATTGGTTATGACAACATAAAACAACTAATATAACATTTTACAATTATACAATAAATGGTTCTCAAAGTATTAATTATATTTTATCAAAATAATTTGAAATACAATATAAATAAATCATTAATACCCTCATCTATATTATATCCCAATGGTCAATGAACTTTTATTATTATAATTTCTAATCTAAATTTTGAACTATACCATTATCCTTTTTATCATGAAAGCCATCTTCTATTTCACCACTTGGATTTATCGGTTCATGCATTCTTCCTAGCTAATACAAACTTTGTCTTCACCCTTTACAAGGATTAGGTTTTCATTAATTCAATTTTATTGATCCAATGTTTAGTATCATTAACACGATTACACCACATTAGTTTTATATTAACTGTTAAATCTTATACAACGCCTCATTAATAATATGATGAATAATCTAACGAGTCAATGATTTAGGCATTAATAGTTCCACACGGGACCACTAATCAATTCACAATCTTGGTCTTGAAGTTAATACATATCATAACCAAAACCTTGTAATCAATCCTACAGAACATCATTTTATTTTTCAATAATATATCATGATCATAAATCAATTTTTCAATCAATCATATGGCATAATGGAACCATCTTACCAAATCAATTATCCTAGACACCAATCAATTGATGCCCTTAGCCCATTCGCGAGTCACTAGTTCTCATAGCCCATCACCAGTCACTAGTTTCTCCACATATATATTCTTGCATTTACACAACAACTGCATATATAATAAAATCACTTTATTAATCAAGAATTTGATACTTTATTCAGAACACACAAATTTCACTTTGAGGCAACAACTATCACATTATATCTTAGTTATACTATCATTAACCCGATAGTTAGTACACTGACGCCTCTAGCTTTATTTAGGGAAGCTAGTTGATCACTTTTTTTCCTTGTTATACACAATCATATATATATATACGCAAACACATTTAAAGAAATGACAATAAACTAACTCTTACAGATTTTACAAAATAAAAAGTTTAAGGTGCAAGGCACCTACCATAGGTTTGTGTGTGTACTTCTATTGTCTTATCTCTACAGCCTCTCCTATACCACAACAAGATTCAATTTCACAATCAATAACTCTTGTTCATACTAAAATTCCATCTATAGTATTCATTTATCTTAAAATCACACATGCACAAACTTATGCATATTCATTAATTCATGTGTTTTTCATTTTCATTCTCATAATCCTTTATTCAAAGTTATATATCAAGGATAACTTCTCAAGCAAAATTATTGCTATTTACTCAAATAAATGAAACTCATATATTCTGAACATTGTTTAACGTTTCTTTCATAACTCGACCTTTAGAAATTATATTCAGATGTGGTTTAATCCTTTCAAAAGCATAAACACACATCTTTAGTTGTTAAGAAGGAAGAGATATCAAATTCAATTATTAGCATACCCTAAATTATTCATTTCACACCCATATACAATTTGTTTATTGAGTTATTGCATGACTTGTTTGTGCTTTTAGGTCCCTAACTAGAGTTTTGTAGCTCTAAATTAAGCAAGGTTAGTTTCTAATGAAAATTAAAATCTTCAAGCACAAATTTCATAAAGGAACATTTCCAAAATTATGTCATTATCTAGTCTCAAATCTATCTAAATCAGGAAAATTTGTCATGTGGTATACAACCTGACCCTTCTTTAGTATTTCATCCATATCTAGAGTTCCATAACTCCACATAAATTAAAACTTGTTTAAAATGAAATTTAACACATTTATTTACAACGTTAATGCAAGAGAAAGTTTCAAAGTTTATCAATATCAAGTCCCAAACCCAACAAGAAGTCAAACAACAAATCTGTCCGATAGGATTTAGTTCGGTTTGGACCTTTACTTAGTGTTTAGCTTATATCTAAAATTATATCATTATGATTTAATCAAGTAAAAATTCATTTGAAATGTAACATTCATATATACAACTTTAATAAATAAACTAACTCCAAACTCCATCATTTTCAAGTTTAAAATCGACAATTACAGTGGCATCAGAAATCTGTCTAGGAGTTAGTTCAGTTTAGATATTTTCTCGATTTGTAGCTCATATCTAGAGTTATATCACTCAAAATTAATCAAGACCAATTTCATTTGAAAGATAACATCCATATCTATAACTTTCCTGAAAAAAACTAGCTCTAATTTCTATCGTTTTAAAGTTTTAACTTTGATATATATAGGCTACCGAAACAAACCCTATTTTTGTCAAACTTTGGGTTGTCATAATAGCCCCCTTTTCTTCTATTTGGGCGGTTGAAAAAACCTTCTTCCACACCTCATTCCATTTAAGAATCACCATCAATCAAAGTGACTTTCCTAGCCTAACTTTTACCAACTTTGCTCAAAATTTAGAATTCATTCCTTCTTTTTAGCCTCTATTTAGTCATGTTAATTCTTAACACTAACATATAATTATACTTAATAAGTTAACCATTTTCCATGCCATTTGTTTCAAAAATTTCATTCTATATATTCAAACATTTCCTACCAAGAAGTTCCATAATCTTTCCCACCCATTATTGTTAAACACATTCATATAAAAACAAAACTCCTAATCAATTAAACTAATTGCATAACCATAAATTATTTATCTCATTAGGGTCTCCATAATTCGATCTTTGATTACTCATAAATTCCTCCTTAAACATATTTATCCAACTCAATTTATAAATCTTAACCCATGAATACAATCCTTCAACATTTGTACATATATTCAAATTCATAATATACTAGCAAGAAAATCAATTGAAATTTGATAATTTATTTAATCTAATTATAATCATCATCAACACACCATTATATACTAAATATATGCAAAACTTAAACACTCACTCTAGTTCCATAATTCTCCCTTTTTTATCTATTTTTGGCTACCTATTCTCTAAAATCTTTTAATCTCCTATAATTTTATTTTTCTTTAATAACACCATCTAAACCCATTATCATAATCATTTATCACAAGAAACACATCTAATTTACATAATTTTAATAATTCCATGAACCCTAGCTTCCTCACAATTTAGGAGATGAAATTCTTGTATAAAAATAACTTACCTATATGTTTTGAACCCAAATCATATGTCATTGGATTAACCAATTTACTATTCATCTTTTTCCTTCTTAAGATTCTTCACTTTCTCTCACTAAAACCTCACTTTAAATTACTATCTCTCTTGCTCTCTCTTATTTCATTTGTTTCTTTAAGTATTTTTAGTTAGAAGCACTCATTCACTCCTCCCTTCCATGTTTTTTCATTGAATTTTCTCTACTCTCATTTTTTTTTCTTTTTTTTCTAGCAGACCCGTCACTTGTAAAGAGAGAAAGAACTAAATTTTTTTCATATATTTACGAAAATACCATTATTAAGTCTACATGGTATTATTTTCTTTAATATTTTGTTCGACTACTAGGTTACTCATAAACTTTCAGCTCGATCCAACAGTCAAATTGAGAGTTATGCTCAATATCGTAAAACTTGTTGGGAGTTGATTTTACGCAAAATTCCAATTTTTCTTGTTTAATCCTTACATAAATCATATCAATTATTCCTCTAAAATCTTGGGGCCATTTTACCATTTTTTTAAATATAATTATTTTATTCCATTTTTTATTTCTTTGCGTGGCTTATTACTGTTTCATAGTAACATTACTGATTTTTTTAATTGATATTTGTACCATCATTGTTGCCCTTTTTCTTTGTATTATATTTTCTTATAGATTACCATTTATTACCACACTAATTTCTTGGGATAATTTCATCATTTTCCTTATTTTTTATTACCCACAAAAACTCATTATCGATTACGCTAACGTAATGAATTTTAAGCTAAAAATCAAAATCCTTATTTTTAACCTAAAATTTTATTTTAATAAAAAATTTAGTAAACACAACCAGGTGAATGTCCTGTCTTTCGAGATTAAATATTTTGATCTACATATGTGTCTTAATTTTTTAAGTTCTATTTTTAGGTATTGTTAATGACTTTTTATTTATTTATTTATTTATTTATTTATTTATTTACATATATAGTTCTTGATGTATTTGATTATATGTATGCATAATTTTTTTTATTTAAACTTAATTTTTTAAAATATAGAAATGGGTTGAGAAAACCAGTATATATAATTATTTAAAAATAAATAAAAATATATAACCGGAATAAAGTACGGTCGGATAGGTCATATAACTATTTTCAAAACTAATGCCAAACGTTTTCCCTTTCGTGTATGAACCAAGAAGATCATAGCACCAAGCAACGCAATTAGTCAAATTAGTTTTGATAGACCTATGGGACAAGCAATTCAGATTCTACTTCTACAAATAATTATTCAATTTGCTCGAAGTTGTAGGTCTATATCTCCACCTATATGGGGTTTATAAATTATTTTCATGGTAGTTCTTATATTTTTGTGAGAGGAAGAAGTAGAATTATTGATATACCCAATAATTAGTCGCATGTCCCACATTGCAAGGGTGATAGGTTTTGATTTTTCGATTATTCATATATAATCAAATGTTTAATGATTTAATTATATTATTATAAATTTATTTTTGTGTTGTCATATTTATTATAATTATGTTTATTAGTATTATTTGTATTGTGTTTAAACAATAATAGTATTAGGTCTCTTCTTATTAAAAATATTTAAACCAAAAGTTGTATAATTTTATTATTTTTCCAACCCGGTATCAATGCTTAATTTGTATAAGAAATTAATGAAATTTAAAAATATATAGAATATATCAATTTAAATGCTTAAGCACTATCAATTTTTAAAATAAATATCATTGTAGAATTATTTTTTATATATTTTCTAACTTGTATCAAAGTTTTAAATTTTTATTTTATTTTTTAGTTACATATGTGACGGGATAAACTTAATGTATTTTTTATTAATTAGAAAAGTATTATTGATAAAGATTTAAATATATTGATACATGACCATAAAATATACTTTATGACTATTTTTTATTATTATTAATGTACGTAGGTGTTCAGGTCAGTTTACACATATACACCTCAACTAATTTTATAGATCTTAAAATTAACGATCACATAAATTTTTATAAATCTCGAACTCGTCTATAAATACTTTAGTTTTATTTTATATGGAGAGAGAAGATTGCTTCACTTTTATATTTGCCAAATTAATGCACATAGATTGATATTTTTTTTTCAGGATTTGGTGTAATGGATAATATAATTATATCTTGAATTCATCTACATAATTATTACCCTACAAATGCTGTCCCACGCCTACCTTAATTTCGTGGGACATTTTCAGAAACTAGCTAGCTATATATAACATTATACATGGAAAAGTTACTGTTCATTATATATAAAATGAAGTTATAAAAATTACTACTTAATTTGGTGTGGGAGGCAAGTCATGACTCTGTGGTTCTAGCTTCTGTTCTACGTATATAAACTAGAATTAGGTACTGGCTACATGAAGTTAGTTTCTAGCTGACCGAGTGAAGATGATGTGTTAATTTAATAATATAATTAAAAAAATATTAAGAGTAAATAAATTTTTTTAAAAATAGTAATAATTAACTATAAAATATAATTTGACAATATTATATTTGAGAGGAGAAGGAATAAAAGCCTATTAAAGACTCATTGTCATTCTGTCGTGGATGCTGCCTCACCATCATAACAAGGTCACCGAGATGGTTTTAACATCATTACAAAGGTTGCACGACGACATCGAAATAGATCGAACATGTCGTCAAAGCCACAACTCAAAAAGAAAACCATGCAAAGTATCATAAAGTGAGCATCTCGTGCTTATATTTAATTAATTATTTTAATTCAAAAACAAAAACAAAAACTCTTTTAAAAAATTTAAATCTAACAAAAAGCGACAACAAAAACGACATGAGATAACTCAGGTTATTTTGAAAATTAGTAAGAAATCCTTTAGAAAGCAAAAAAAGAAGTAACATGGACCAAACTCCAATTAACTAAATATTAAAGGATAAAATTGAAAAACATGAGCTTAAAAAAAGGAAAAAAAGCAAGTAATGCCGAGTAAATCTCTCAAACCTTGGTTAATCTTCAAAACTTGTGACCTGTGAAATCTTAGACTTAGGTTCAATCATGAAGCTCATTTCCCAACCAATTTAATGTTGAAGGATGAAATAAAAAAATTATTTAAATCTAATTTTTTTTTCAAAGTAATACAAATAGCAATCAAAATAATAAGGATAAAATTTGATATAAAATTAAATTAAATTAAATATTAAGGGATAAAATTAAAAAATAAATTCAATTAAAAAAATTATTCAAAACAAAACAAATAGTAATAAAAAAATGATGACCAAATTTGATAGATGAAAAAGTTAAAGGATGATGAAATTGAAATAAAAATTCAATTCTATAAATCATTTCAAATAAAACAAACAGTAATCAAACAAACATTGGAAAATCTGAAGAAAAAAACATTGAATTGCTGCTTTGAAAATTTGGATTTCAGGTGTGAAAATTGAGGAGAAGAGAGAAAATAAAAGGAAAATGAGAGGTTCGTTGGCGCCAGACCGAATGTCCTTTCACCACACATGAAACCGGATGGACTGCTATGACTATTCAAACGCCACCCTAAAAGCCATCATTTGGCCATCGGACCACCACACATGTAAAGCCCAACAAAAAATTAAGCAAAAGGCTGGCCTATACTAATAAAAAAGCTAGGGGGACAAACCAGGCAGCCTAGAGAAAACCAAGAGGAGGGGGATCAGCCTATCCTATCGAAGAATTTAAATAGAAACCAGCCCCAAAATAACCTAAAAGTGGGATAAGAACAGTCTTGACCAACACCCAAACACCCTCACCTCATTAAAGAGGGAGTACAAATGCAAGGGAGAGAGAGAAGGTGACCTTTTTTCTTCTAAAAAACCGGTTGCAACAGTTGCATGCTCTTATTACTCTTCCTCTTTCCCAAATACAACTTGATAAAACCTCAGCTTCATTCAAACCTCCTTGGGTGCTGAATGAGAAGAGAGTTAGAGGGAAGAAGTGGTGACAAAAAAACAAGGAGGAAGAGGGAACCTAGACCTTTCCCAGGACCAACAACAGCCATTGTTGTAGCGCACACACCCCTTCTCAAGGAGGAAACCGAATCCAACCAACCAACATGCCACACTCTTTGAGTGTTGATTAAGAAGTGAGTTAGAAAGACGAGAGAAAACCAAAAATAAGAGAGAAAGAAGAGCCTAGAGGGTCGGCTGAACAACATGTGAGGGAAGGAAGAAACCGAACAGAAAGATAAGAACAAACCACCGAACCTTACCTTAGGACTGCCCAAAATCATGAGGTAAGGGAAGAACATCACCTCCTTAATTATTCCTTGAAACTTCTAGACAAAAAAGGGAAGCAAACCCCAAGAGAATGGTTAAAGTTCTTACGCTTGTAACTTAAGAGGGCTAGAGGCAAAGATTAAGGTGAATGGGGGCTGAATGGGGGACACAATTCCAGAAATAACGATAAAAGAAATGAATGAACTTGAACACATAAACTTGGAGGAAGAACCGGCCAGATTAAGGGGTTGGACAGAATGTGTTTGTCTGATGAAATGAATGAATGATAATCTTGTTAAACTCCTAGGAATATACTTGAACCAAAACAAAATGCATGATGGCGTTATTGTCTTAATGTCACATATGATGATGAACTTACATGAAATGTAAAATGAAATGATGAAATGCATAGAGTGTGATCTTGTTGGATTCCTAGAAATATAAAATATATGTGGGTTGGAACAGAATTGGTGATGATGATAATGCTTTGAATTTGTTATGTGATTGATGAATTTACATGACTATGGATCAAGTGAATGAAGATATAGTTGTTGCATGTTGTTGTGACTATACTTGTGAAAATGAGATGGATTGATTGTATGTGCAGGATTGTATTGTTGTTAAACCCTCGGGAGCATGTTAAAGCTGAAATGGAAATCATCCCATAATAATGCGTTGATTTTGTTTATATAATGGATGAATTTGTATAATGAGGAATGATAATTGGGTGAACCTAGAAACAATATGCATGTTGGGATTTGGTTGTGTATTGTTGATGCCCTTATGATATAATTTGAATATGTTTGTTGTCGATATTTGTCCAAGTCTTGACTATGAAGTGGTAGAAAGGAGAAAAGCACAACATAAATCTTACACGTAGTTTAGGGAGAAACCAAAGCTGGATTTTACTCAAATTGTCGCTGCCCATTTCTGAATCGGCAGCGACTTAAATCGCGCTGACTATTTCAGCATCAGCCGTAGAACTGGGTTACGTTGATGATTTTTGGGTCGGCGACTCAATTTTTATCAATGATTTCTGAGTCAACAGTAGCCTATGTGTGCTTACGAATTCAGCGTCAGCCATAGAACTGGGTTACATGATGATTTCTGGGTTGGCAGCGACTTAGTTTTCGTCAACGATTTATAAAGTCCGTAGTAGCTTATGTACGCTGACGATTCCAGCGTTAGTCGTAGAACTGGGTTACGTTGATGATTTCTAGGTTGACAGTGACTTAGTTTTCGTCAACGATTTTTGAGTTAACAACTAAGTACACTAGTGATTTCTTGCATCAACAGTAAGACTGGATTGCGTTAACGATTTCTACCTCATCGATGACAAAGTTTTTGTTGTCAAATTATGTGTCGCCAGCGAATCCATTTTCGCTAATGAATTATGTGTTCCTAGGGAACTTGTTTTCGCTGACGACTTTGTGTTACTAGCTAACTAGTTTTTGTTGACTATTATGCATCTCCAACGAACCAGTTTTCTCTGATGATTTTATGTTACCAACAAACTAGTTTTCGCTGATGACTTTCTACGACAACAACGGCCTAGTTTCATTTACGAATTCCATATCAGAAATTACTAAATTGTTACAATGATTTCATCATCGGTCTAACCTAATTCATTATGAAACTTGAGGATTAGACGCTAGGACGTCCGTAAGTAGCCCACGCTAGGATGTAATAAAATGACGAGTAGAGTATCGTCCCATGAGGATTTGTAAAAATTACTACTAATTACCAAAATCTTTTAAATTATGATCTATTTGAGAAATCAAACGAGATAGTTTACGAAACAAAAATTAATGATTAAAAAACAAACAACCAACTAATTAAATATTATTGAATTCAATTCTATTGGTTATAGGATTCGTGACTTACCGTAACTATTCCTATGTGAACTTCCTCAATTACTCCTAGCGTTGATAATCAGGTTTTTCTAATTTAAACACTAATCTCTCTCGAGTATCAATGAATTATTTCGACAAGCAAACTTCATGTTTTCTATGAAATTTATGAACTTGTCAAAATTTAGTAAGCACTATAAAACCTTTAATGATTACAAAAGTTTCTAAGATATCTCTATCCTATGGATTTCTTAAGGTGTTTCAAACAATGGCTAAAACAATTATCACTTGTCAGTCTCAAATTGAATTCCAAATCATGCGGATGTTGGCCAAACATACACAAGCATTAAACATAGAATGAAATACTTAACAACTAATGTAATAATTCAATCAAATAAATTGTTCACATATTCATAGCGAGGTTACATAAAAAATCCTAGAATAAAAGTTTACTCCATTAAAGAGAAACAAACTTGATACGATGAACATCACTCAAAAGCAGAGAATGGTAGTAGAATAGATAGCTGTCCTCCAATCTTGATTTTCGTCCCCCTGTTTGTCTCTGTGTGCCCCGCTTAACCCCTCTTTTTCTCTTTTATATTCTAGCCTTTTTGCCCCTAGATGGAAAGAAGAAAATTTCCTTCTCTGTTTCGTATTCCTTTCCTATCCGGGTATTGCGGGCCAGATTTGAGGCATGAAATGTGCGAATTCAAAGATCTCTATTTCTGGAGAAATTGTAAAAAATCAAATCTTCTTTCCAACGACACCAATCTTGCAATTTTTGGATCTTTGAGACTTGAGATACGGGCCATAACCCAAGACAGCATTTGGAGTGCAGGAAGTTTGGGTCTGATTCAATCCCTACTTTTCGACTTGCTTTTTAGGCTTTGAAACTGCAAAACTGAGTTCTATGCCCTTCATATGTTTTGTAGACCTTCATCTCATATATTGGAAAATGGTGACAAATATCTGGAACTGAGTTGTATAGCTTCATTTGCAGCCCAAAATCAATCAATGTTTGGTTTTACTGCCGGATTCTGCCTACTCAATAACCTAGTATCTGAAAACACATTAATTTCCCACGAGGTCAATAGTTCAAAAAGGGATCCAAAATTCTAATTATCTTGTGCAACACATCCAAAATATTTTAAAATCAAGTATGAATAGTGTAAAATATACATGCTAAAAATTCCCTCATCAACACCCCATGGGAGGAACAGGTAGGTGACCCTTCTAGTATAATGTTAGTTCCAAAGTGAATTTATTACGAAGACTCTACTATTGTGATACAATGAATGTTAAACTTTTATAGAATGCTTGTATGAGTATTACGAAGACTCTACTATTGTGATACAATGAATGTTAAACTGTTATAGAATGCTTGTATGAGTATTACGAAGGATCTAGTATTGTGATATAGTGTATGTTAAACTGTTATGGAACGCTTGTATGAGTATTACGAAGGATCTATTATTATGATAGAGTGAATGTTAAACCGTTATGGAACGCTTATATGAATATTACAAAGGATCAATTATTGTGATATAGTGTATGTTAAACTGTTAAGGAATGCTTGTATGAGTATTACGAATGATCTATTTGTAATGCCCCATACTTTCATATGTGTTTATAGTTACTTTCCTACGATTTGGTATGTAAAAACAGCACGAGTAATTTTTTTTTGTACTTATACATACACACTCAGATGTATACACATGATTATGATTAGTTGTAATGTCATACTTCAATCCATATTATGCTATCAAATATTCCATTAAAAATTCGGTAGAGTTTTCCTATACTTGAACGATACCGGGTTATCAACATAAACTTGTACACTTCCCAAAACCATTTCACAATTCTTGATTCAACCTTCTTAGAATCATGATGCATTCTTCCAATATCATCTCAACGAGATTTTTCCACATATCATATAAGCATAGGTATTTAACTCAACATTATATAAACAAAATACTAAATAAGAAAATTTACATTAAAGTTGAATGATCCTATTACTCTTACTAAATAAACCTTAACTAGCTATTACATATGCACTAGAAATAACATCACTTAGTTCACAAGTATAAATCTATAAACCTATTTACAATCTCGAGCCATAGATTACATAAATTTTACTATCTTTGCTTTAAGACATTATACATTAAAGTTTACATAAAAGTAGCGAATTTATTACATAATTTTAGTAAAGGTAATATTATAGAGGTCTACTAGGCAACTTGGGTGTGAGAAGGTCATGTTATAATGTTAAATTTATATGAGCATACAAAACAAAAGAAATAAGATATAAAATCTTAATAATACATATAATTAACATATATTCTATTCCTCAAATTTTGTAGGAATCCCTTAACTTTCCACTACCAAATTCTGGTGATCATCGTGAATTGTTTTAGACATTTTAATTTCTTTGTCTGGTTTTGACTACTTAATTTAATCTCGGTCATTTCGATATGGATATTATTAGCCAAAAGTAATCTCATCAATCATTCCTGATTATCCCAACACGGATGCCATTAGTTGAAGCTAATTTCATCAATCATTCCTGGTCATCCCAACACAGATGTCATTAACCGAAGCTAATCTCATCAATTATTCCTGGTTATCCTAGTTCGAATGCCATTAGCCGTAAACAGGTCAACTAATCAACTTTTGATTTACATATAGATGTCTATCACTGCAGTTGATCACAATTCATATATGTATTTATACTAATTTCTAGCCCAGTAGACATATTCATATAATAATAGTATTTCTCCTGCATGTAGGCAACATTCATATAGAAATAGTATTTTTTTTCCTGCCCGTAGGCAACATTCACATAGTAATAACATTTCTCCTTTCCATTGGCAACATTCACATAGAAATAGTATTTTTCCTGCCCTACCCGTAGGCAACATTCACATAGAAATAGTATTTTTTAGGGGTGAGCAAAAAAACTGAAAAACCGATTAAATCGAGAAAACCAAAAAAAAATAACCAAAAAAACCGAACCGTGAAAAAAACCCGATTAAAATTTTGAAAAACCGACCGATTCGATTCGGTTTTATAAGCCTGAAACCAAAAAAACTGAATTGAACCAAACTGAACCCAAACCGAAAAAAAACCAGAACAAAAACCAAGCCAAACCAGAAAACAACCAAGCCAAACCAGAAAAACCGAGCCAAACTGAAAAAACCGAGCCAAACCGGAAAAAACTGAGCCAAAACCGAGCCAAACCAGTTTGAACCGGTTTTTGTCCTAAAAAACCAAACCGAAACCGATCGGTTTGAACCGGTTCCGGTTTGGTTTCGGTTTTTTTTTAAAAAAAATTCAGTTTGGTTACTTTTTTTATATAAAAACCAAACCGAATCGAAAATGATCACCCCTAGTATTATTTTTTTCCTGCCCATAAGCAACATTCATATAGTAATAACATTTCTCTTGCCCATTGGCAACATTCATAAAGAAATAGTATTTTTTTCCTGCACATAAGCAACATTCACATAGTAATAGCATTTCTCTTACCCATTGGCAACATTTACAAAGAAATAGTATTTTTCCTACCTATAGGCAACATTTCAACGGTAATACTTTTCTTGTTCGTAGACAATGTTCATGCAATCATAATATTCTTCTTCTCGTTGGCAACATTCACATAATAATAATATTTCTTACTCATTGGCAATGTTCACACAATAATAATATTTCTCATCCCTATTGGCAACTTTCATGCAACAATATTTATATTGCTCGTAGGCAATGTTCATATAGCAATATTTCTCATGATACACAGTAGTACAAAATACGCATAATGTCTATCACATTCTAGCATTATAAGAATTTAAACAATTTATTGTACCTCAGTTCAATGTCTTTTCCAACAACTTAAAATTTTTGGCAAGACTTCGGGTTTGGATATTAATGCTTTGGCAAATCTATTTTTTTTAAGGGGGTCAGTAATAGCCAGAAACAACTTATTCTTCATGATACGGGTTTCAGTGAAGGATGTTTCCCTTTCACCTATCTTGGAGTTCCTCTTAGCCCTTATAAGCTTCTTGCCAGTTAGTTCTCCCCCCTTATACACAAGCTGGAATCGTCAGTACAGGGTTGGATTGGCAAGCACCTCACATATGTTGGGAGACTGGAGCTTCTTAATTCTGTTCTCTATGGAAAGGTGCAGTTTTGGTTGAATACTTTTCCTATGCCGGAGATTGTTCTCAGACAAATCACTAGCATTTGCAGGAATTTCTTATGGACTGATGACATCTGGAAGAGTACCTCTGCTTTAGTTGCCTGGAAGAATGTCTGCATGCCCAAGGATGAAGGTGGTCTTGGTCTTTTTGATATTAGGGCTCATAATATAAGTTTCTTTGCCAAGCAGCTCTAGAATATTCATCTCAAAATTGATTCAGTTTGGATTCGCTGGGTGCACCATTTCTACTTGAGTAGTAGCTCTATTTGGACTATTTCTACCCACAACACTTCCTCTCCCCTGTGGAAGTCCATTATTAAGGGGTCTTATTATTCAGAATTGTGGGAGCCAAGCTGCGAGTATTGCCTTGATGAGCACTGGATATAGTGAGGAAGGTCCTTTCCTGTCTAACGCTTATGATTTCTTTCGGCTGGCTAGGTCTCCAGTCTCCTGGGAAAGAGTTGTTTGGGAGCAATGGTCTATGCCAAAATACAGCTTCATTTTGTGGCTAGCTGTACTAAGAAAGCTTCGAACTCAGGATAGGTTGCGTTTCATTCCAACTGATCCCTCTTGTGTGTTCTGTCGGCATGAGGAGGAGTCGCACAGTAATTTGTTCTTTACTTGTGATTGACATTTTGGTTGTGGGTGAAGATTAAATCCTGGCTAAGGATTGACCGGAGCATGTTGACCTTTAACAGTGCCATACGAGGCTTAAACTCTAGGAGAAACAATCTTGATGCCAGAATGAGAAGGGTCTTCTTGGGCATAACGGTATATCTTATTTGGGAGGAAAGGAATAAGCGGATATTTGAAGACAAGAGCTTGGGGATTGATGCAGTATTCAGGAGATTCCAAATCTTGTTTTACATAATTTTTCACTTTCATGAAAGGGACCTTTTCCTCTTGAATGTTGGCTTAGGGATACTACCGATGGCTCTTTGGTTCTTTTATAGCGTTGTGGCTCTGGTTTTTTGGTGATTAGGATGGTTGTAGCTGGTGGTTTTGACCTTTGGGGTTGTGACACGACCAGAAGATTGATGTCTTCTCCCAAGTGTAGGAGTGTCGAAGTAATAAATAACCCGGCAAGACCGGTGTCGCACGTGTGCGGCGTCGCGGCGATCGTCCTCCACACTCATGTGTGTGTCTGGAGCATATGGGGAGACAAGGAATTCTTGTCTCTTATTAGTGGAAAAAAATGGAATGGGAGTCGCCACCTGATATTCTGGTCACTAAGAACCCTAACTGGTCTTAGAGATTGGGTACGGAGATTGGTTGCGTAAAGAGAAGGTATTAGCACCCCAAATACACCCTACCTAAGGTAAGCTGCATTGTTTATTTGTCTGATCAAAATCTAAGGTTTGGTCACGTTTTCTAATTGTTAGTCCTATCTGTCTAAGATTCAAGAAAAGCCCTCATAAAAAAAGAGGTTCTTATCTTAATGGGGTAAAACCTAACCGTTCTATCGTCAAATAAAAAAACTACCTTTTTAATATCGGGAGTACGTTTTACGTATAAATTCGTAATCTCGGATATTAAAAGAAAACAAAATAATTTTTTTGGATTTTTTGAAATATTGGCCAAGTTCTCGTGACTTTAATAAACTGGTTATTAAAGTCAAAATGCATGCTAAAACATTTTTTTTTGAAGTTTTCTTTGTTGTATGAAAATACAATATGAGTTTTTTTTTATTTTTAGAGACTTGGCCGTATGCATGAAAAAGAAACATGTTTTTTTTTTTTAATGTTTTGATGAAAACCGGGTATTTTAATACCGAATTTGTATCTTTACGATATAAAAATACAGACCGATATTAATCAAAACATTTTAGAAAAATAAGCGGGAAAATCACAATTTTTCAACAATGATTTTTTGAATATATTTTTTGACTGGGTCGGGCCCGGCCCGGCCCAAAAAAAAGAAAATTGAGCCTATCGCCTACGGTGGCCGGGCCGATGTTCCAACCCGAAAGAACAAAGAGCCGGTTCTTTGGTTATCGTGCGAGCACAAGAACCAGTGAATTATAATTAGGTGGTTACTGTGCTCTAATTATATTTCATTTGCTGCAGAACGTGATTGCTCACGCTCTGCATGCAAATGAAGCCGAACCAAAAAATGACAAGCAGAGGGGGAAGAAGGTTACCCGGAATGAGGGAGCGTGGTTCCTGTCTCCGGTGGCTTTGCGCGGCGGCGGCGGGGAACCCCCGTGATTCTTCTTCCAACGTGGTGTCTGTGCACGGAGCTGCTGCGCCGGTCGATCTCTTCTTCCTTCCTTCTTTTCTTTTCTTTCGTTTAGTTCACTCTTTCTCTCTTTTCAGTTTCTGTTTTCTTTTCTTCTTCTTCCCTCTCTGTTCTGTCTCCTCTGTTCTATTCCCCTTCTCTCCTTTTTTTTTCGTTTTTCCCTCCTCTCTCTCGGGTCTCTTCTCTCTTCTTCTTCTCTCCCTTATTCTCCTCTGTTTTTTTCTTTAACTCTACCTCTCTGTTCTGTTCAGTTTTCTTATTCTTTCTCCTTCTTTGTTTTGTCTTGGTTTCTCCTCTCGTTGCCGTGGTGGCATTTGTTGTTGGCAGCTGAATGGCGGTGATGTTGTGGCGGTGGAGAGGAAGCACAGCGGTGGTGCCCAGGTGGTGGGGAACGGTCCTTCTCCTTCTTCGTGCAGAGACCACCAGTCTCTGTTCTTCTCTTCCCCACTTCTGTTTTGGCTTTCTCTCTTCTCTACACTCGAAATCCTCCTTCCTCTGTTCTGCTCGCTTTCGGTTTCTTCTTTTTTCCCCCCTAAAGGTTGTCCTTTTTTTTCCCTATTTCTGTTCTTCCCCGCCTGTATTTATAGGCAGCCGGGGAGAGGTTCGCCATACCCTGTTCAAGTGCAGGGCATGGATCTCTGTCTCATTTTTCTTCCATAATGCTTGCAGGCTATGGTTGTGTGGGTATGGGTCATGCGGGTTTTTGGGCAAGTGGGGTGGAGAGAGAGAGAAGGAGAATAGCGGGAAACAAAGATTTAAAATCTTCTTCTTCCCTGCCTCTGCATGCGCAGGGAAGAAGGAGAACAGTGCTAAAACGGCACTCTTTCAGGGTTTTTTTTTTTTTTGAAGAGAATGAAAACAAATTGGGGAGTGATCCAAAAATGGGTTATGATAATCGGGGTCGAACCACAGGGAGGTTAACTATATAAATTATAAATTATAAATAATAATAATAATAATAATAATAATAATAATAATAAGTTGAAGAGAGCTTTGAGATGTGATACTGATATAAAGATTAAACAATGATAAAAATAATTGTCAAGGTTAAAGGATCTTGTAATGGTATTTCAAACAAGTATAGTATAAACTATTATTACTCAACTGAAAACCACACACAAATGAGGTTCCAATCAGATTATAAATTGTTAACATGATTACATTAGTTATCTTATTCGAACAATGCTAATACTTGTAAATGTTGTCAGGTATTCATGATTATAACTTATGTTAACAACAAATTAAGTTCCTTTCATAACACAGGTGTCGGTTATACCATACAGTTTGAGCTATGAAAGTGCCAAGTATTTGTTGTACCAAGGTTATACAACATAAATCTAGATTAACCATGTAACAAGCAAAGTATTAAGAGTGAATAAGATAACAAATACAAAACATGTTAGTATCAAACATTAAAGTCCATGTTAAGTTTATACTATACTTATTCTTACACCATTAGTGTAACCTTTTTCACCTTGACATAATAAACTTAGCTAAACATAATGAAGAAGAGGAACATAAATAAACAAGATAAGAACATAAATAAGATATAAGTTAACTAAGTAAAGGAAAGGAAATAAAAAGCATAAACATGAGATTAATATAAACAAAACTTAAGCATCACAAAAATATAAAGAGAGAACAAGAACATGATCTTGATCTGAAAATCAAGATGCCTTGATACATGGAAAATGCCTCCTTTTATAAGCCAAAATTTAGAACTATTGATTCAATGACTAATTATTGAGTGGGTGGCCACATCTTGACTTGGTGACAATTGTCGCACCCGACATCACGGCGGCCTTAAAAGTTTCTTGAATTATGGAAAAAGAACAGATATCTGGCATCTTGTTCTTTTAGGGAAAAAAGTTGTTGTTCAAGGAGTCGCCACCTAGTATTTTGGTCACTAGGAACCCTAACTGGTCAACAAAGATTCTATGGTACGGAATTGGTTACGTAAAAGGGAAGATATTATCACCCCTTAAATGTTCTGTCTGAGGCAGACTGCATTGCTGGTTTTGTCTTAAATTGCTAAACGTTTATTAGTTTATGCTATGATGATTTGCTTATAATATTTCTGACTCTGGCGTCAGTGAATATTCAACTACGGATACTTCCAACTTTGGCGTTGGTAAGTATTACGTAACCCAAAACAAAAATGAATGGTGTTGCTGACTCTAGCTCTTTAAATAAACCAAATAAAAATAAATTTAAATATATGCATGTATATATATATATTATTTTTTTTTTTTTTTTAGGGCTGGACCCGACCCGGCCGGCTCGGCCACGGCCCAAGCTAGTGACCCTATTGGGCAACATGAAGCACGCGTGAACTAAATCACGCGTGCATGAGCAGATAAAGGAATTAAAATTAGAATGTACAGTAGGAAGTGAATTAAAATGAAAAGCAGGGAAAGAGAAGCTTACTTACCTGGGAGCAGAATGAAGGCAATGGCGTGCTGGGCTGGACGAACGACACTGCCTCCTCTTGCTCTGTTTTTTTTTTCTTTGCTTTTTTTATTTCCTGGGTTGCTTCTGTTTGTCTCTCACGTTATATTTCCCTCCTGTTTCCAAAACACCTCTCTACTCTCTCTCGGCCTGTTTCCTCTCTCGTTTTTCTTGGGTCAGTATTGGTGAGGGGAAGCCTATTTCTGGTATGGGAGTTCTGGAGATAAACCTGAAAGTTCATGTGGTTTGCTTGTGTTTCTTTTTTTCCGGTTTCTTTCGTCTCTCTCTCTCCAACCAACTTCTGTTTTTCCATGCTCATTTGCTTATATAGAGCCTGGCGGGTTGGTAACGGCGGTATGCCGAGGGTCGACCACCATTAAGGCGCCCATAACCGAAACCAACAGACGATTACGCCGCAACGTCTCTCGGCCTTTACGTAGAAAACGGTCGCTGGCTTAAAGAAGAAGAAGATGAACAGCGTCTTCAAAACGACATCGTTTGGAGATAAACAGTGGCCATTTTCGTTTTGACCCGTGAAGTTTCAAAAATTTTATAACTAAGCCCCTGGTTTAAACTGTAATTTCCCCTGCATTTCGGCGCCTTTTACAAGTTAGTCCTTGGACTTTAATCATTGCAATCGTGCCCCCAATTAACCCCAAACTTTGCTATTTCTTCAATTAAGTCCCTGATTTCATTAATTTAATTAAATCCAAGTCCAATTAAGTCTAAAACTTATCAATTCTCCAATTAAGCCCTTGATTTGATTAATTAAATTAATTCCAAGCTCAATTAAGTCTCGAAACTTATCAATTCTCCAATTAAACCCTTGATTGGATGAATTAAATTAATTTCAAGCTTAATTAAGTCTCAAAATTTATCAATTCTCCAATTAAACCCTTGACTTGATTAATTAAACTAGTCAAAAATTTAATTAAATCTTTAAACTTCCAATCATGTTATCCCTAACCCAAATTTTAATTCATTCTTCATTTATTTCATTTTTACTTGTTTTTTTTATCATTATTATTATCATTTTTTTTTATCATTTTCAATAAACAAAATAATAATAATAATTAAAATAAAAGGGTAAAAAATTGGGTTATGACAACAATCCTTATCTTCTTGTTTGAACAAAACGCCATTACTAACGTCAGAATTTGAATAGATTGTCCACATGAAAGTTTTAGAAAATTGTCTCAGCTTTCCAACAAAAAAAGAATCAGTGCATTTGGACTTCTAGAACTCGAGATATGGGCTGAACACTGAACAGTGTCTGAGCTGCAGAACAGATTCCGACTTCTCCGTTGTTGCTAAGATTTGGACTTCCAAATAGCAGAATTGAGTCTTTCACTCCTCATGAATGTTTTAGGCCCATGTCTTAGCTTTCTATCCATATAAACCAAATTTAAATCCAAGATCTACAGCTTCAGATATGACCCAATGACTGAACAGTGTTTCAGTTTGGACTAAACCAGCATCTCTTTTCTAAGCTAACCCTCTCTTTGTCTTCTCAATTTTAGTATTAAACTCATCAATCAATCCTTTGATTTATGTGATGGACCTGCATTTAAGATAAATATTTACCATAAATTAAAGGTATCTTATAGTATCAGACTTGTTATTATAAAACATACTTTAGTTAAGGAGTTATTGATGCTTTAAGTGCAAAATGATGATATAAAACCTTGATAAAAATGCACTTTTAAGTACTAATCAGGTTCTCTCTTTGTTTGGTCTCTTGCTATTGCAAGTCTTGCAGTTTTCCAATTAGTGTGGATGGTGGTCATTCTTTGCTGCTAGCTTCTTCATAGAGAGCTGCTGGTTCAACTTTTGGTTGAAGTTCCTTTTGGTTAGTTATCTTTGGCACCAGCAGGATATTAGGTTCCTTGGCTAACCGATGCTATACTTTTGGTTTTTTCTTTTGAGTAGCTTGCTACTCTTCATGTAATTTTGTTCATGATGTGCATTCTGGGAGCCTGTTCCCTATAGTTTCTCTTTTGCTTTGTACATGTATATATATGACTGGCTGGTTCCCCAGCTTGGTTCATTTTGATCTATAATATTTCTTACATTTGATAAAAAAAAATTAAAACAATTTAAAGAAGCAATGGGGAGACCCTTACCTTGAACTCCTATTATACATGTTCTTAAAAAGTCATGTGCTACTTTGAATGCTTCTCCTACATTCCAATAGGATATCCTGAATCAGTACTCAAGTCTTTCTAATCCATTCATCATATCTATTAATTCACATACCCATTTAGTTTCGTAAACAAGTTCATGGATAAACTCTTTTTATTTATCACTTTAATTCATTAAATTAGCATTCATTTACACTAACATTTAATGTTCAAACAACTCCATTTTTCATTAACAATTTTCAGTGTCCAAACGACTTAGTTTTTTTTTTTAGTTATTTTTAGTATCCTAATGACTCAGAACTAGAGTCTCATAACTCCAAATAAAGCAAACTTTGTGTCAATAGAAAGGTAACACATTTATGTGTCAATAGAAAGGTAACACATTTATCCTCAATCTCATGAAGGATCATGCATCATAATCTCAATATCAAATTCCAAACCGAACTAGAAGTTAAACAACAAATCTGTCTAGTAGGTTTCAGCCTGACCTCCTCTTAGTATTTTGCTCATATATGGAGTTCTATAACTCCAAATAAAGCAAACTTTATGTCAATGGAAAGTTAACACATTTATCTATAACTTTAATAAAGGAACATGCATTATAATATATCAATATCAAATCTCAAACTGAACTAGAAGTTAGACAACAAATCTGTGATCTCCTCTCAGTATTTTGCTTTTACATGGAGTTCTATAACTCCAAATAAAGCAAAATTTATGTCAATTGAAAGGTAACACATTTATCTATAACTTTTATATGAAAAGTTATAACAATTTCAATTGTCTTCTATGCTTAACATTTGTTGTGATTCTAATCCTCAAAACTATCCAGACTTTAACTTATGTATGTAGTTACAAATTTATCATCTCTCAAGAATTTTTAACGTCTTATGACTCCATTACATAAAAAATTTAATATGGACCAACAACTCAATTATATTCCTTATCAAGACATCAATTCCTTCTTAGATTTTCATGGTGCTAATATTTCATACAACTTCAAGAATCAACACAATTATTTATATGCAATAAGAAATCGAAAAGAAATGCTCAAAATAATTCTACTTACTACACCATCCATCAATTCACATCATGGAGCATAAGACATTCATATAATAGCATAAAATACGATTGAAAGACTCCCCTAAAATTTTTTCTCCTCTAGGCCGAAACATGTAGCTCATAATTTCCCCTAATTTCATTCATGCAAATCAACACATTAACTCATCATATTATATGAAATCAATACACATCAATCTCTTAAGCTAACACTAGCATAACTTCTATACTTGCATATTCAAAATTGAAAGAAAAATGCTAATATGCTTAAGTTTCAGTTTCATCCCGTGAACTAGTCTTAAGATACTCATTTAAAATCATAATTTACCAAGGATTGGCATCAAATTTCTATTCTCTCTCTTTCTTCTTCCATAGCTGACCCTAGAGAGATTTTTCCCCTTGGTTTACACTAAGTTTCCTTTCGTTTTATAAATTTGAAACTAACATTTCTTTAACATAATTTCTAATTATTTGTCCCAAGTCACCATAACTATACCAAAACATGTTTATTTTCAGCATGCTTAAATAACATTTACACTTAAGAATATCTCCCCCGATTCTTTTTATTTAGGCCGAAACCTAGATCCCCCTCTCTCTAAATGTTTTCTTACTAAATTGTTCATGTTTCCACCAATTTGCACTATAACATTCTTACATCATGTCAAAGCGAGCTTAACACACCTCAAGTTTTCCTTTTTCATTCTTTTTAATTTGTTTTATAAACATTGACTTCAACATACATTCACAACATACGTAAGAATTTACATGAAAACACTTTTCTAACAATCAATGCAAGTTGTAATCATTTTCTCACATCATCATTACATAATTTAGCATTTCACATATATGCTCACAAGAATTTCTAAATGTACTTGTCTTATACAATAGATTTCAGCATATGTTTTGCATGTAAAATGATCAAGCACCTATTATTTCCAACATGTAAGCAACAAAGATCAAATTGGAGAAGTCCCCCCTTTATCCTTCTTTTTGGCCGAAACTTACATGGCTTTAGAACCCAATTTTTATCATCAATTTCTCATAATTTCTAACATATTATATGTCAAATGGACCTTTATTTCTCACCCTTATTCAGAATTTTTATTTTTCCCAAATTATGTATGAACCCTAGAAGTTAAAATTTAGGGTTCTTCCAAATTACTCACCAAAATCAACATAATAAAGGAAAAGGTTAAAGAATATGTCTCACTCTTTGAAGTTTATACCCAATTTGAAGTGTTGTTAAGAATATCTTCTTCAAGTTGTTCTTCTTATTCAAGAACCCACACTTAATCACTAAAGTTCCTTTTTCCCTTCACAAATTTCAGCCCCAACACTTTTCTCCTTCAAAATCACTCATAAATCTCTAACCCACTCTTTGAGAAGGTGTTTGTAAGCTCTCAAATGAAAATTTTCCAAAATGGTTCTCTCTCTCCCTTTATTTCTACTATTCAGTGTGAACAGTAGAGAAGAATAGTGAAATTCTGCCAATTTACAAAAATACCCTTAATGAGTCTATATGTAAATTTCTGTATTTTTTTATCTTACCACCGTCAGTATTGCAATACCTTTTCGAACTCCGATTGCTCTGAAATTGTAATCCAAGATAAATAAGTAAGTCTAGCAATTCTCCACAAACTTTCAACCCAATCAACGGTCAGATTGGGAGATATGATTGATATCGTGAAACTAGACAGTCGGTGTCTTTTATGTCAAAAACCTGAATTTCATGCTTTAATTTATTCACTTAGAACATCATGAAATTTTTCCTAAATTTTTACTCATTAAATTCAATATTACCCCATCCATCACTGATTTATCAAATTAATTCTTTTATCTGTTAAGACTCTTCTCTGGTTTCGCTAATGTTATGGATTTTAATCCAAAATTCGTAACCCTCATTTCGACTTCCACCATACCTTTAAATTTATTTATGGAGAGCTTTGAGATGTGATATTGATGTAAGGATTTAAACAAATATAAAACAATTGTCAAGGTTAGAGGATCCACTAATAGTATTTCAAATAAGTATAATATAAACTCTTTTTATTATTCAACTGAAAACTACACACAAAGGAGGTTCCAATCGGATTATAATTTATTAACGTGATTATATTAATTATCTTATTTGAGTAATGCCAATACTTGTAAATGTTGTCAGGTATTCATGGTGATAACTTATGTTAATAACAAATTAAGTTCCTTTCATAGCACAGGTGTCGGTTATACCATATGGTTGGGCTATTAAAGTACCAAGTATTTGTTGTGCCAAGTATTTGTTATACAACATAAATCTAGATTAACTATTTAATAAGCAAAGTATTAAAAGTGAACAAAATAACAAATACAAAACATGTTAGTATCAAACATTAAAGTCCATGTTGAGTTTACACTATACTTATTCTTACACTATTAGTGTAACCTTTTCACCTTGACATAATAAACTTAACTAAACATAATGAAAGAGAGAAACATAAATAAACAAGATGAGAACATGATTATATAAGTATAATAAAGGAAATGAAAGGCATAAACAAGATATTAATGAAAGCAAAACTTAAGCATTATAAAAATATAAAGAAAGAGAGCAAGAACATGATCTTGATCTGAAAACCAAGATGCCTAAATACATGGCAAATGCCTCCTTTTATAGGCCAAAATTCGAAACTATTGATTTGATGACTAATTGTTGAGTGGATGGCCACCTCTTGACTTGGTAACAATCCTTATCTTCTTGTCTGCAGAAAACGTCATTGCTAATATCAGAATTTGAGCAGATATTCTTCATGAAAGTTTTGGAAAATTGTCTCACCTTTCCAACAAAATAAGAATTGGTGCATTTGGACTTCTAAAACTCGAGATATGGGTTGAAAACTGAATGGTGTCTGGGCTGCAGGACAGATTCTGACTTCTCTGTTGTTGCTACAATTTGAACTTGAACACGGTCCTTTTGAATCTTAGACTCCTCATGAAAGTTTTAGGCCTATGTCTTAGCTTTCCATACATATAAACCAGACCTAAATCCAAGTTCTATAACTCCAATTATTATCCAATAACCGAATGATGTTCCAGTTTGAACTAAACCAGCATCTCTTTTCTAAACTTAGCCCTCTCTTTGTCTTTTCAATTTCAGTAGTTAAACTTATCAATCAATCATTTGATTTATGTTATAGGCCTGCATTTAAGATGAATATTTACCATAAATTAAAGGTATCTTATATTATTAGACATGTTATTATAAAACATGCTCTAGTTAAGAAGATATTAATACTTTAAGTGCAAAATGATGATATAAAACCTTGATAAAAATGCACTTTTAAGTACTAATCAAGTATTACAAAGAATCCATATATAGTGAATGTTAGGCTGTTATGGAATGTTGTATGAGTATTACGAAAGACCTAGTATTGTGTTATAAGGATTGTTAAACTATTATAGAATGTTTGAATAAGTAATACGAAGTATCTACTATTGTGATATAGTGAATATTAAATTGTTATGAAATGTTTGAATGGGTATTATGATTAGCTTCGGCTAATGGCATCCTAGAGAGATGATCGGGTTGTGTTTGATGATTAGCTTCGGCTAATGGCATCCTAGATGGATGACCAAGTTGTGTTTGATGATTAGCTTTAGCTAATGACATCCTAGAAGGATGGCCAGGTTGCAGTTAATGATTAGTTTCAGTTAATGGCATCCTAGAAATATGACCGAGATGAACATCTTGATTATCTTCGGCTAAGGGCATCCTAGAGTGATGACCGGGTTGAGTTCAAGGATTAGTTTCGGTTAATGACATTTGAGATGGATGATCGGGTTTGAATATTGTAATTAGTTTCGGTAATAGATGAAATCATGAAGGCGGTATTACGTAAGTAAAGAGAAATGAAATAATCATACTCTTTTAGGCCATGAATGAAAAACAACATTAATACTCTAGTTATCTATTGATATGTTTTAAATTATTCATATTGCTTGTAATTAACTTGTGTTGTAACAGGGATGACACAACAACAAGGTGCATGAGGAAATCCATTCTACGACTCACACATTTTGAGAAGAACTATATATTTGCATGTTTTAGGTGTTATGTATTATATAGGGAACGATTGTACTAATTGTGTAGTTGTCATTTGACACTTTTGAAATGACTTGTATCGATAATTGTGATGGAATATGGATGTGAATGTATGAATATGTAAACATGATGTTATGAATGTATGTATATGGTATTTGCTTTATGAGGATATTGTATTATAAAATCACATGAGTATTGCACTATATTAAGAGATAAATTCTGATATGATAAACCCTGAATACCATTATGAGAGTCATCAGTATTATGATGGTAGATACATATAAAAAAAACAAAATTTCCACTAGTTTTGGCTTTGAAAAAGCTAGGTCATTACAGTTGGTATCAGAGCACCCGGTTTGGTTCCTGAGGATTGATGATAATAATGTGGTTGTAATCTATTTCAGGATGGTCCACACTCAACAGGGGACGCGAACCGAACTACCTTCCATAGAAGGGAGGAACAGGGGCTGAAATGCCCAAGATTGGTAGGATGAGGATCCATTGGATGATACTTTTTCCCACACTCTAGTAAGAGCTTCTAAGTCCTTGTAGGGAAAAACCACAGAAGCTGAAGAAGAGTGGGTATCGAATTGGACAGAAAAAGTGCCCCCAATAAGGGTGGATAACAAGAAAGAACGGAGGCACACCCATTGACCATTCCAACAGGGGTGCCCTCGCCTTATACTAACTTAGGACTTCTAATTCAAATAGTCAAGGCAGTAATGGAAGGCATGGTTGGCTCCACGACTCGAGCAACTCTAGCTACACAAATTTCATGAACAACCCCAGGAATTGTTGCAACCATGTACAATGTGGTGTTACTTATATGGTTGGTCAAAAGCATGAGGGAAATAGGTTATGAACCGTATATAGGAAAGAAGGATGCTGAGATAGCGGGGAGGTGGATAAAAAAGGTGGAAAAGACTATGATCCAGATTAACATACTTGAAGACTTACAGGTGAATTGTGTCACTCAGCCCACGTCTGGCCGACGAGCCATGACATGGTGGGAAACTGTCTACCTGAGACGTGTAACCGAAACATTAACTTGAAGAGATTTTAAATTAGAGTTTGAGAACCAATTATACTCCAGGTACCATCACGAGGTGAAAGAGCAGGAGTTCCTAGTGTTATAACAAGGTAAGATGTCAGTGTTAGAATATGAAAGGCGATTTTATGACCTTTCGTTGTTTGCCCCATACTATATCCTAATAGAGGAGCACATGATTGAGAAGTTGAGAGATGGGTTTCGATAGGAATTGAGACAAGGATTAATCATTTTTTGGTTTAAGACGGTAAGAGAATTGATTGAAGCAGCACCTTAGAAGCTTATATTGAAGAAGGTCAGCGGGGGCATCCTAGAATGGGTAAAAAGAGAGATGAGGATGATTTTACCAGTAAACCGCTGCTTCCAAATAAAGGAAAAAGTGGAATGAGGATGATTTTACCAGTAAACCGCCGCTTCCAAAGAAAGGAAAAAGTGGAATGTTTGAGGTATTCAGGAAGAAGGGAACAGTAGTGGTACCATTTCACCAACAGTCGAGTGGAAAAGTAATGGGTGGACAGACTCACTCAAGAGCGAACCCTTCCAGGGGGACTAGTGACCGGAAGAACGTGTATTACCCTCATTATATGAAGTGTGAACAGAGGTACCCGGGAGACTGCTCCATTTCACCAAGACAAATGTTTTATATGTAGAGAAGAGGGTCATAGATGGAGAAACTGTTAGTATTTGGGCAAGGATGTCATTATTGCAATGAAAGAGACCATTATAAGAAGGAATTCCCTAGGATAAACATAGGGCGAACACCGAGCTTTAGACAGCCAATCAGAGTCACCAACAGTCAGTCACCATAAATAAGCCGGTGAGGTCTTCCCAATCAAGGGCAAATTCCAGCCAAGAGAGGCCAAGGGAACAAAATGACCGAACCCCAGGAAGGGTCTTTCCACTTGACGCGGGAAGAGGTTAGGGTTGCATCTGATGTGGTAGTAGGTACACTACTAATGAATAATATCAATGTGCTTGTGTTTGAATTGGGTGCTCCCCACTCATTTATTACTAGGAGAATTGTCACCAAATAGGGAAGGGGGTGAAAGTAATAGAAAAAAAGGGTTCATAATTGGAACTCCGATAGGAAATAGGGTAGAAACAGATAGTATGAATGTGGGAATGGGGGTTAGTTTACCTGGGTATGAAACAGAAGTAAATCTGATGCCCTTAGAATTACATGATTTTGATATAATCCTAGGCATGATTAGCTAAGTACAAGGTCAGATAGACTGATATATTAAAACTGTTACATTTCAAAATACCAAGGGTTTTGTAGTTTGTAATGATCTCTTGAAAAAAGGACTTGGGTGTGATTTGATACAACATGGAAAGGTGATCGTTTATGCGTCAAAATAGATAACAACTCACAAAGAAAAGTACCAAGTACATGACCTAGAGTTGACTGTTGTGGTATTTGCTATGAGAATCTGGAGGCACTATCAATACAAGTCCATTTAATTTCGAGGATGAAATTTATATTGGGAGGGAGAATGTAAAACCCAACAAAAATTTAAGCAAAAGGTCGACCTATACTAAACAAAATACTAGAGGGACAAACTAGCCAGCCTTAGAGAAAACCTAGAGGAAGGGGACCAGCCTATCCTAGGGGAGATTTGAAATAGAAACCAGCCCTAAAATAACCCAAAAAAGGGATAAGGACAGTCTTGACCAGCACCCAAACACCCTTACCTTATTAAAGAGGGGGTATAAATGCAAGGGAGAGAGAGAAAGTGACCCTTCCTCTTCCCAAAAACCGGCTGCAGCAGCTGCATGCTCTTACTTCTCTTCCTCTTTCCCAAGAAAAACTTGACAAAACCTCAGCTACATGCAAACCTCCTTAGGTGCTGAGTGAGAAGAGAGTTAGAGGGAAAGAGTAGTGATCGAAAACAAAGAGGAAGAGGGAACCTAGACCTTTACTAGGACTGGTAGCAACCATTACTACAGCACATACACCCCTTTTCAAGAAGGAAACTGAATCCAACCAACCAACATGCCACCTTCTTTGAGTGTTGAGTAAGAAGTGAGTTAAAAGAAGGAGAGGAAACCAAAAACAAGGAAGAAAGAAGAATAGCAAGTGAGGGAATTAAGAAACTGAACAAAAAGAGAAGAACAAACCACCGAACCTTACCCTAGGACTGCCCAAAATCATGAGGTAAGGAAAGAACATCACCTCCTTAATTATTCCTTGAAACTTCTAGACAGAAAAAGGGAAGCAACCCTCAAGAGAATGGTTAAAGTTCTTACACTTGTAACTTAAGAGGGCTATAGGGAAAGATTAAGGTGAATAGGGGGTTGAATAGGGAACACAATTCCAAAAATAACAACAAAAGAAATTAATGAACTTGAACACATAAACTTAGAGGAAGAACCGACCAGATTGAGGGGCTAGACAAAATGTGTTTATGTGATGAAATGTATGAATGATAATCTTGTTAAACTCCTAGGAATATACTTGAACCAAAATAAAATGCATGGTGGTGTTATTGTCTTGATTTCACATATGATTGATGAACTTACATGAAAAGTGAAATGAAATGATGAAATGCATAGAGTGTGATCTTGTTGGATTTCTAGAAATGTATGTGGGCTAGAATAGAATTGGTGATGATGATAATGCTTTGATTTTGTTATGAGATTGATGAATTTACATAAATATAGATCAAATGAATGAAGATATGGTTGTGGCATTTATTGTGACTGTATTTGTGAAAATGAGATGGATTGATTGTATATGCAAGATTGTATTGTTGTTAAACCCTTAGGAGTATGTTAAAGCTGAAACAGAAATCATCCCATGATAATGCATTGATTTTGTTTATATAACGGATGAATTTCTATAATGAGGAAGATAGTTGGGTGAACCTAGAAACAATATACATGTTGGGATTTGGTTGTGCATTGTTGATGCCCTTGTGATAGAATTTGAATATGTTTGTTGTTGATATTTGCCCAAGTCTCAACTATGAAGTGGTATAAATGAGAAAAGCACAGCATAAATCTTACGCATAGTTTAAGGAGAAAGCAAAGTTGGAGTTGACTCAAATTGTCACTAATGATTTCTGAATTGGTAGCGACTTAGATCGCTTTGATGATTTCAGCGTTAGCCGAAGAACTGGGTTACGTTGACAATTTTTGGGTCGGTAGCGACTCAGTTTTCATCAACGATTTCTAAATCAGCAGTAGCCCATAGGCACTGACAATTTCAGTGTCAGCCATAGAACTGAGTTACGTTGATGATTTCTGGGTGGCAGTGACTTAGTTTTCATCAACGATTTCTAAGTCAACAGTAGTCTATGTGCTCTGACAATTTCAGCATCAGCCGTAGAACTGGGTTACGTTGATGATTTCTGGGTTGGCAGTAGCCTATGAGCGCTAATGATTTCAACGTCAGCCATATAACTAGGTTAAGTTGACGATATCTTGGTCGGCAATGACTCAGTTTTCATAAATGATTTCTGAAGTTAGCATTAGCCTATGTACGCTGATGATTCCAATGTTAGTCGTAGAACTGGGTTACGTTGATGATTTTTAGGTAGACAGCGACTCAGTTTTCATCAATAATTTCTGAGTTAATAAACCAAGTACACTGACGATTTCTTGTGTCAGCCGTAAGACTGGACTGCGTTAATGATTTCTGTGTCGGCAACGACACACTTTTTGTGCCGAATTTTGTGTCACCAGCGAATCAGTTTTTAATGCCGAATTCTATGCCGCCAGCGAATCAGTTTTTGCTTTAATGATTTCTGCGTCGGCGACGACATAGTTTTTACTGCTGAATTTTGTGTCGCTAGCGAATCAATTCGCTACTGAATTCTATGTCACCAGTAAATCAATTTTCGATATCGAATTTTGTGTTGCCCGTGAACCAGTTTTCATTGATGAATTTTGTGTTACCAGTGAACTAGTTTTCCCTGATGACTTTCTACGACAACAGCAACCTAATTTCATTGATGAATTCCATATCAGAAATGACTAAATTGTTACGACGATTCCATCATCGGTCTGACCTAATTCATTACAAAACTCGAGGATTAGACGCTAGGACATCCATGAGTAGCCCATGTTTAAGATAAATAGAAGTGTCTTGATATAATGATGTTCGTTGAATGATTGTATAATGGGTGGAACACATGAATGTGAACACATGTATTCTTGAAATATGCATGACGATGAATTATGTGATTACTGAATGCAAACATTCTGATTGTGATCATTTGATGTGTCAGGTGGTGCAATCAGAATCAAACCTTCAACTGGACAAGGACACCCCACGGGAGGAACAGGTAGGTGACTAATTCCATATCAAAAATGACTAAATTGTTACAATGATTCCATCATCGGTCTGACCTAATTCATTACGAAACTTGAGGATTAGACACTAGGACGTCTGTGAGTAACCCATGTTCAAGATAAAGAGAAGTGTCTTGATATAATGATGTTTGTTGTATGATTGTATAATGGGTGGAACACATGAATGTGAACACATGTATTCTTGAAATATGCATGATGATGAGTTATGTGATTACTGAATGCAAACATGTTGATTGTGATCATTTGATGTGTCAGGTGGTGCGATCAGAATCAAACCTTCAACTGGACAAGGACACCCCACGAGAGGAACAGGTAGGTGACTTCCACCCTTTCTAGTATAACGTTAGTTCCGAAGTGAATTTATTACGAAGGCTATACTATTATGATATAGTGAATGTTAAACTATTATGGAATGCTTGTATGAGTATTATGAAGGATCTACTATTGTGATATAGTAGTGTATGTTAAATTGTTACGGAATGCTTGTATGAGTATTACGAAGGATCTACTATTGTGATATAGTAGTGCATGTTAAACTGTTACGGAACGCTTGTATGAGTATTATGAAGGTTTTATTATTGTGATATAGTGAATGTGAAACTGTTATGGAATGCTTGTCTGAGTATTACGAAAGATTCATTATTATGATATAGTGAATGTTAAGCTATTATGGAATGTTGTATGAGTACTACGAAGGACCTAGTATTGTGTTATAAGGATTGTTAAACTATTACGGAATGTATGAATAAGTATTATAAAGGATCTACTATTATGATATAGTGTATATTAAATTGTTATGGAATGCTTGTATGAGTATTACAAAGGATTTATTAATGTGGTATAGTGAATGCTAGAAATATGACCGAGATGAACATCTCGATTATCTTTGGCTAAGGGCATCCTAGAGTGATGACAGGGTTGAGTTCAAGAACTAGTTTTGGTTAATGGCATCCAAGATGGATGATTGGGTTTGAATATTATAATTAGCGTTAGTAATAAAAGAAATCATGAGAGCGGTATTATGTAAGTAAAGAGAAATGAAAGAATTATACTCTTTTAGGCCATGAATGAAAAATAACATTAATACTCCTTTAGTTATCTATTGCTATGTTTTAAATTATTCATAATGCTTGAAATTAACTTGTGTTACAATAAGGACGTCACACCAATAAGGTGTATAAGGAAATCCATTCTACGGCTCATACATTTTGAGAAGAACTATATATTCATATGTTTTAGGTGTTATGTATTATGTAGGGAACAATTGTACTAATTGTGTAGTTGCCATTCAACACTTTTGAAATGACTTGTATCGATAATTGTGATGAAACACGAATGTGAATGTATGCATGTGTAAACATGATATTATGAATGTATATATTTAGTATTCTCTTTTATGAGGATATTGTATTGGGAAATCACATGAGTATTGCACTATACTATGAGATGAATTCTGATATGATAAACCCTGAATATTGTTGTGGGAGTCATCAGTATTGTGATGACAGATACATACATACATATATATATATATATAAAAGATAAAATTTCCACCGATTTTGCTTTGAAAAGTCGGGTCATTACACCGCATGTGCTGCCTGAATGGCATGGCTTCAACCCACACGCTGATACCTGCCATACATGAGTTAACCATCCTTTTTTAAAATAATATTTATATTTATTCCATTATGAAAGCACCCATTCAACTTGATAATTACAAAAAAAAAAAAAAGCAAGGATGAAAAGATGAAAAAGCCCTTAAACGACAATTAAAGGTTTTTTTATTTTTATTTTTATTTTAAAGGTAAAATAGTCATTTCATTGTGCTTTAAAAAATAGAAAATCTAAACGACCCCTAGACATCAATTCAATATTTTTTGCTTGCAAGGTAAGTTAGTAATTTTATTGTGCAAAAAATATGAAAAGACCTTTCTATAAACAGGTCAAGTGTTTTTTATGAGAAAGGAAAAATAGTAATTTTACTGATACAATCCATATTAAATATGAGTTTAGAACTACAATAATTGACTGTTCAAAACACCCTTTCATTTTAGTTTTTTCTTTGTATCTATAGAAATACTTAATTGGCTCCTCAAATAAATGACATTAGCATATGAAAGAACATGGAGAGGAAATGCAAAGAAGAAATCGGTTGCCAAATGAAACAAACATATAGGATTTTAACCGTATTATATATGGGCAGGTTGGGTTTATGCTAGTTAAAGTTTGACTAGTTCAGCTCAGGTATAGTTATAAAAATCAGGTTGGCTCGACGAGGCAACCTGGTGACCTACCGACTTGGAGTTTGGCCTGGGTTTTATTTCAAACTTTTATTTTTACAAAACAAAAATGTTGTTTTGATAGGGAAAAAAATGGGTTGACCCGTCAACGATAGGTTGACTTGCCCATCCATGGGTTGACCCAACCACCCTATTACTTGGGCCAGTTTAAATACTAGATTGGGTCTTATAACTATGGGTTCAAGTCGAGCCTATCAATAAACCTGGGTTTTGTTTTTGTCTAAATAGGTTCATTTATTAGACATGGACCCACGCTATGTTGTGAGGCCGAATTAATTTCTTTTAACATAAAAAAAATAATGTTCAAATGTCGCAGGTGTGTTTTAAAGAAGAAAGAAAAATTATGACTCAAGTCGTAAAGAAAAATATATGACTCTGGACATAGCCTGATTGGTCAAATAAGTTGATTTTATTTTAATTAGATGATATAAAAAAAAGGCAATGAAAAAAAATGGACCAGATAAAAATAATAATCATGATAACCTGGAAAAAAAAACCTTTTTTCACAAGAGAAACATATAACCTAGGTAATAAAAACCAAGTCAACCTGAGTTAACCTGCAACCCAAGTCATGAGATCAGGATAACCCGATAGAAAAAAACCACAAAAATTCACAAAGCCCATTTAAAAAAAACATTTTCAAATCGCGTTAATTTTTCAAACCCCTGACTGAGTCATTAGACCATAAGTATCATATCTGGAAAACCCATGAAGTCTAATTCTCAAACAATCAAATATTAAATGATGAAATTTGTAAGCCCCAAGAAAATTTTTATAAAACAAATTTGGATAAATAAGACATCATAAGGATTTTATTATAATGAAAATAAATAATAATTAGAGGGATTGTTTTTAAAAAAAATAAGAAAAGGAAAATTTTACCAAGTTAGTATAAAGAATAGTATTAAATGTTAGAGGAAATCAGGAAAATAACAAAATAATGAATTATTGGAATTGTGGAGAAAAATTTTAAATTTTGAAAACTTTCCATCTCTCTTTTATTTCTTCTGAAGGTCGACAGTAGTACAAAGAAAAGAAAGAGAGGAGAGCATGAAAAAAATCTCAAATTAATTCTTGTGCAAATTATTAGGAAAAGAGAGATTAAGGGTTAATGAGAGTTTAGGGAAGGATTAAACACAAGAAAACAATAAGATTAGGGAGGATTTTTAGAGAGAGAGAAGAAGTTGTTTAGAGGAGAAGGAGAAAGTGAAGAAGAGGAGAGAAAGAAGGAGACTTGGAGAAAACATAAACTAGTTAGTGTTCGAAACTCAAATTACGACTCGATAGGATGTTTAGAGTGTGTTTATGTCAATTTGAATAAAAATTTCTTGATTTTCATTATAATTCTTGCAAAATTAAATAAGGGTTCTAGATGGAAATGTGAGGAAAAGGTAAAGTATCTTGAGTTTGGGTTTCTAGGATCATTATAGGATGAGGAATGAATGAATTTATGATGAATAGATGAAGAAATTAGGAGATTATTGAGACCCTAAGTGCCCGACCATGTATAGAGTAATGAATAGTAATTTTTCTTGATAGTTTTTATAAATTGTATTATGAATTATGTGAATAATGATTTTTTAGCATTTGATGTTATTTCACTTAATGATGATGAGTTTAATAAATTGAGAGTTTAGTGTAATTGTAGAAATTGTTAGACAATAAAATAAGAAAAATGGTTCCTAAATAAATAAAAATTATATAAATCAATAAGTTCATATTTTTTTCCTTAGCGTTGACCGACAATGATGAAATGATAGTTGGATTAATCATGTTTTAAGTTAGCATGGAGATTTTTTCAAGATATGATATATTATGTAATAAGAATATAAATGAAGAAGGGAAGATAGAAATGAAAGAATGATGAAATGGTTATGTGTGGTTAATCATTTAGATTTTTGGTAAGAAATTTAAATCAAGAAGTTATATGTAAAATACGGCTAATTCTGTTAGAAATCAAAATGGAACATTGAGAATAAAAAGTTAAACATAATAATGATTTTTTTTATTGATATTATTGAGTTTGTTAAAGGGTCGTACTAAACAAAGAGAAAATTGATTCACGAGAGATACCTTGACAGTTGTACCATTAACCTGAGCCAAAAAAGAAGCTTCTAACATACCAGTACCCAATACTTATAACCTTGTTACATTATATTAATGTTGTTATTGTGAAATTTATTCATTTATTCTGATATTATTAAGTAAGTAAGTAAATAAATGAATGATATATAAAAATAAGAGAAGAAATGGAGTATATGAAAGAAATAAATGATTAGCTATTCCTGAAGGGAGGCTAATGATGTCAAAGGACTCTTGACATCGACATTAGAAAGAGACACAATTGAGGCATTCAAAAGAACCTGATTAGTTATCCTGAGTATTTAGATAGCTAATGATATCAATGAATTATATTAATATTGGTATTTCCATTAAACTTGATTCGATATTCCTAAAGGGAAGCTAATGATGTCAATAGGTTTTCTTGACATCGATATTTCAGATAATAGACTTAAAATACCCAGAGAGGGATTGATTAGTTATTCCAGACTAGGATAATTAATGATATCAATGGGAGTTATTGATATCAGCATAAATTTCTAATTCTGATCAATTGATCCCGGGTAAGGGTGACTAATGATGCTAGTAGGATTACTAGCATAAGTACGAAGAAAACAAAAAGGAATTGCTTTAATTAGATTTATGAATTGAGGAAAATAAAGTGGACTAGATGTCAAAGAAGGTGTAATAATATGATTGTATTTAAAAAAATGATTAAATAGAAATAAAACAAGGATGTATAACCAATAATTTAAAAGATTAAACACTCTATCATTGTTGTATTTTTTATAATAATTATATTTGTCTTTCAGGTCTTTTCAATTATGCCAAGAGTAGTTATTCTGTTTTATTATTATAAACTAGAATTAATATTTACTATTTTGAGATGGATTGTAATCTTATTTAATTATGTTTTAATGACTTTTAGACTCTATTTTTTTATGCATGGACATAAACAAACAAAATTATTAATAGAATGTTTCTATGACTTGGATGTTTATGATTTAAATTTTATTTTTTCTTAGGTTGCATAATTAATAGTGAATATAATTATAAATGTTGAAGTTAAATGATGAGTATCATTGATGTGAGATAAGATCAAGATGATTGTATCATGTCTTGAAATTGTATGTAAAGTGTAATAGGATATAATTGATAACTTGGGATCTTCAGGTATAGGAAAAACTTTACTAAAATTTTGATAGATAAAAAAAAATCAGTTTGAATAAGTATTAATATGTGCATTTATTAAATTATTTTGAGAATATTACAAAAAATTTAAAAAATCAATTATATAAACAGATCCAAAACAGAAGATAGTTTTTTAAAAAATGAGGATAAAAATTGAAATAAAAAATAAATTAGAACAACTATAAGTTTTTAATTAAAAAATTAAATTAAAAAAAATATCAATTTAACAAATGAAAAAAAAAGAAAATCAAATTATTTTTTTTTAAAAAAAAACATATCACGGCATATTTACAATGTTTATTTCCCTTTAGACTTGAGATTCCTCTATTGTCAAGTAGTGTAAATATATCCTTCACATAACACTCACGAAAGGAATAACTGCATTCTAAGCAAAGAATTATAAACTCATTAAAGTTTGTAATTAAAAAGAATTCATACAGAACTTATTACCCATGTCTATACAGGTTTCACACATACAATTCAAGGTCTCTGTTTTTTTTTTTTTTTTTACTCTCGAAACAGGAAGGAAACGCTACCTAACCATATTGGACTTCCCTGCTAGTAATGCACATTATTTATCTAATCCTTCAACCCCCTCGAGGAGAGTTGAATGGTCTGATTTTGGCCTGACAAGGGATCTGAATATATATATATATATGCAAGCAGCTAGACCCGTCCATTTTTGGCTCCTTTGTGTGGTTGCAGAGATATTACCAGTCGGATAGAATTAGGCTTCAAATTATAGATGAGGCTTGAAATTATAGAAAATAATACCAGATTAAAAGATAAAAAACTGAAAAATAAAAAATGAAAAAATACATCACTAACTCTAAATTCACAACAATTTTTATTTTTATCCAAAACTTTTTTTTTTTCAGTTCTTGAATTTGAGATAGGAAAGAAAAAATCACTGGAAAACGATGAAAAAAATATAAAGTTATCGGTTGTCACGATTCCAAAAACAAAAATATCAAGTTTATTGTCAAACGGTTCCATTCAACGAGAAGAGTTTGATAATAATGGTTTTTTTTTCTAAACATGGTGGGAACAACGAATCGAGTTCAATTTTGATTTTTAGGTATTTAGTTTATTTTTATTTTTTAAGTGATTTTGGGGTGTTTCAAGGTTGTTAGATAGTTTATATTGGTTTTCATAGTGTTTTTAGGTGAAAATTGCTTAAAGAAAAAAATGGGATTTTAGGTCTAAAATCCCTCTTGATTTTCCGGCCACCACAATGATAATTGGTGACCAGATTCTAGGCATTAACAGGTGATAGGTTGTCTGCTTAATTAAAAAAAAAAGCGGACGAATGCAAAAAAAAAAAAAAAAAAGCTAAAGTATACTGAGCTTTTTAATTCAGGCCAATCCTGTATATCTAATTCTGTTTTGGTTTTTTATTAATTTAAATTTAGATTTTTAAAAAAATAATTAATTTAAAATATTAATAATTTATTAAATTCTTAATTTAATTAAGAGCATACGAAGGCAAAAAATAAATAAATAAAAGCTCAAGCATATTTGGGCTTTTAATTCAGGCCAGACTCGCGTGCCTAATTTTTTTTTTATTAATTTATATTTAAATTTTTTAAAAATTAACTAATATAAAATATGAATAATTTATTAAATTCTTAAATTAATTAAGCAAAACATTATATACAAAAGCTCAAGCATACTTGAGCTTTTTAATCCAGACCAAGCCCGTGTGTCTAAATTCAGGCCAGACTCGCGTGCCTAATCTTTTTTTTTGTTTTTTTTATTAATTTATATTAAAAAATTTAAAAATTAACTAATATAAAATATGAATAATTTATTAAATTCTTAAATTAATTAAGCAAAACATTATATACAAAAGCTCAAGCATACTTGAGCTTTTTAATTCAGTCCAAGCCCATGTGTCTAAATTCAGGCCAGACTCGTGTGCCTAATCTTTTTTTTTTGTCTTTTTATTAATTTATATTTAAATTTTTTAAAAATTAACTAATATAAAATATGAATAATTTATTAAATTCTTAAATTAATTAAGCAAAAAATTATATACAAAAGCTCAAGCATACTAGAGCTTTTTAATTCAGTTCAGGCCTTGTATCTAACTTTTTTTATTTTTTTATTAATTTAAATTTAGATTAAAAAACTAATTAATTTAAGATATTAATAATTTATTAAAGTCTTAAATTAATTAAGAATGTATTTAGATGTTATTTTATTAAATATCCTTTAATTTTTTATAATATTAGCAAGTTTTCATTTACAGCCCATCATTATTTATTAAAAAAGAATTTTTCTGGTTAATTTTCTAGTAATATATATTTTCATGATCATATAATTTAACAAAAAATAATTCAGAAAACCAAAATAAATATATATATATATATATATATATATATATTAAAATTTTACTTATAAATAAAAAATATATTAACAATTCATGCACATTTTTTTTACCTGTTAAAAAAAATGATATCAGCCGCGACAAAACGCATACCAATTACTCTAGTATATCATCTACAAGGTCCAAGTTTTGGCGGAAATCAATAACAAAAGGTTTGAGGTGGGGTTCTGGAATCACCAAGCCAGTCAGCATTGCGCCAACACATAATGTTACTCAAATTTTACTGCTATACGAATACAGGAGAACTGCAAAAAAGAAATGTCTGTGTAATATTTGGCACACTACAACACATGATACAACGCTCAAGCTAATGACAACTTAAGATCTCTCTCCATGCCAACTTGCTAAGAAGATAAGATACCAATCTGATGAAACCAAAGCTCCTCTGCCGAAGTTCGAACATAAACTGTTCAAAGTCTTTTTGTATATAGCATTGAGTTCTCTGTATGAATGATTACTAGTTGGAACAATCAAATCCATGGCAAATGGAAAGCCAAATTATTAGTACCAGAATCAATAACACCCCGAGGACAACCAACTTGATCTTCATGTTTTGATACCACATTTTCCGTCGAATTTGTGTCCCTTGTTTCTTGTATGCTTGGGCCTAAATTATAAACCAAGGAAAACAGTCAAAGTACTTGTCATGAATGGATTGAGCAGATTTAAAAGTTTGCACGGTTAACCAACCTGATCACGCAGAGTCTCAGTCTTGTCAGCAAGAGTCGCTATGGCTTCACCTCTATCAATAGCCTGGAAAGGGCACATGAGCCATCAAATAAGCAGGTATATGTTGCGGCATGCATTTTGTTTCCATTACCTGTTACCTCATTTCTAACTCTTCAAGCAACACAATACAAACAAGATTTAATCACTTAATTATTGCTTGCAGATGATTAGTTTACACTAGTTTACATGTTTGATCAATGCAATTCATAAAGGTTGTTCCATTTAAAAGCTAATAAATTGTTAGTTCTCAATTTCTACATGAGATTCACCAAACAAACCTTTCAATCTGCCAGTACAAGAACTAATCGCACAGGACCGATCACATCTGTGCAGAGAAAACAACTTCTACTATGATAATTTAGACCAATCACCGTGCTTAATGTTTTGCAATACAAGTTGTTTGATCCATACAGGGTTTATGAAATAACTTATCCTGAAACACGGCTATTAACCAGGCAAGGTTCCTTTTCATTTCCATTTTTAGTGGACTTGCTAACATTCTTAAGCAAATGTTCTACATTACGTTAGTTCTTGCTTCTAAGCTCTCTGTAAAGGTACCTTAACAAGAGAGCAGACAAAAAAAAGAGTGTGGAACCCCATTTGACACTCATAAAAATCGTGTCAGAACATAACTTGTTCAAATGAAACTTCCCACCATAATTCCATTTTCATCCAGAAAGGATTTTTGGTCTCTGATGCTTACCACTAAACATTTAGTTTCTTGTTTTATAAGCCATCTTAAAAGAACACAAAGACACATTTCATATATAGAGTAAGCTAGTTTTGACAAGAGCATTACATGATTCTGGTCCTTAAAGATAGCAGAATCTCCCAGCACATCCTAACTATTAAAAGCATTCTTGCCTAGAATTTAATGAGAACTGAGCAAATCCTGGAATAAAATGCTCAAATTGGTGTATAAGAGCACCAGACAAAAAATGCATACTTTAACAGCAATTTAGAAACTGTTTTTTTTTTTTTCATTTACCTTGTCAATATTTCCTAACATTATGCTTTTAACTTCTGAAACTTGAGCCTTCACTTTTATTAACTTCTCAATCTCTTCAGCGTGGTCAATAATATACTTCATGTGCTCTTTCATAATTGGCCTGAAATAAGGAGCGTATAGTCTTACTTTAAAGTACAAAACTCATAGTAAAAAATAAAACATAAATCTTTAAAGACTTTTTCTTTGTGTACAATGCTTTATGTACTTTCATAGATGCACGTACCCAAACTCCTTATTGAGACTTTTAGCAGCAGCAGTATCAGCTTTACCACCCCCATATCTTTTCTTGAAGTCTGCTTTCATGCGTTCCAAAAATGCAATGGAGATCTGCTTGCTAACAGTTTCTTTGGCAACAACACAATAAGCTGCAAATTGCACAAAACACCATATCAAGGGGAAGCTAGAAGGATTAAAGGTTCCCCACTACATTAGACTAATGCATCTTATTACACCAGACGACAAAGTATCCCAACAGGTTCAAGATTGGATCAAGCAGTAAGTGAAGGAGCTTGACCAATCCCAATGAGGGAAGAGAGAGCTGCTCAAGCAACTACAACCTCCCACAAGGGTCGAAAGAAGTGAATAGTGGACCATGTCGTCCTATCTCAGGTTGGGGACATAGAGGACATGGTAGTAGTAAATACTCCAAAATGCAGGCCTGGATTAAATAAGGTGGTCACATTTTAGGGTGGACCTACAACCCTTAAGTACATGAAGTCATGGTTGTATTGTAACTAATGTTGCTTTGACAACTAAAATTACTTTCCACAAATAGCAGAAAAATGATGCAAATGTATATAAATAAACAAAATATGAAACTCTGATCAAGCATATCAACTTGTTACATCCCTCAAATTATGACAGGACATGCACAATATATGAATTGTGGGTCTTCCACGGCCATTTTGCTAGATGATTTCAAAACTTCTTAATGTAAAATTTCAAGGAGTCCGGAAAGGCAGTACAGGTCACAGCCAGCCCTTCCTACACTCCTCTAGATACAAAGGGGACAAGAAAAATTAGCTTGGACATATAGGAGATTAAAAAATTTAGCAACTTCACCTTCAAATATGGTTATGAACTCAAAATTTAGCACAATTCCATTACATGGCCATATCTTAAGCAATGATCATTCAACCAAAAATTAATAACTCGCTTTTGTAAGATTTTAGAATCTTATACAGACTACAATTTCACTAAAATACTTCTATTGATAGAAAATTGAACATATACATCTTTTGATAAGGTATGTTTGTAAAATGTACACACAAACTCCATTTATTTGACAATAAAAACAAAAACAAAAAACAAAAAGAGACTGAAGATTTACAAATTTTATAAATTATAAAATGATATACATTTTGATTACTATATTGCAATATTTTGTACTTGCATCTATGTATGTATTTTTTTTTCTTATAATATGAGGGTGATGTAATAGATGTATTTTTTTTCCTATCAGTAATCTAAGTGGGCATATAAAATTTGAGAATTAGGACAAATAAATCATTCATGCAATCCAAACTGGACCTCTACTAGAACATCATCTAGCTTCTGTCACCAAAAATGGAAAATAACCCCCCCCCCCCCCCCCCCTTACCTCACTCAATTTCCTTCGAAACCAGACAGTAATTATATTGCCAAAATAACCAGTAACAACAACAAAACTAAGCAAAAACAAAAGAGCCCAAGTTGAGATTTTAGGTTCAAAACAAAGCAAATCCCAAAAGAAAGAAACTTTACCAACAAGATCCATACTTTCACTTGCAATTCACTTGAAATAAAACGAAGAGAAAATGGAGGGCCGAAACTGCAAAGGAAGAGAAATTACCGTAGCCATCTTCAACAAGAAAATTAAAGGTATGGTGATCACAGTTGTAAGTGAACTTGTCATTAGAAGAAGGGAGTTTTTGAAGGCACTGAGTTGCGATCGCCGGAAAGTTGCCAGTGAACTCGGTGTACTCAGCTAAAATCATTGTCCCTCGTGCCACGAAGCTGTATATGAACGATTCTTGACTCATTTCTTGAGTTAATAGTGCTCTGAGTCAGCTCGGGTAGAGAGACAAAGATTTGCTAAAACGGAATTGTTTTCAGACAAGACAGAAGGGGGGGCGTTCTGGTTATACGTTAAGTGTGTTTTTTAGGCCGTGTTTGGTTTGTGTTTTTCTTTGCTGCGAAGAAAGAATTTTCTCTTAAATTAATTTTGCAAGTAAACGGCAGCGTATTTGGTAAGGAGTGTTATGGTTCATGGAGACCGGTATTAAAATAGACTCTTTCAAATAATAATAATAATAATCCATGATTTGTATTTTCCTTTCAAGACGCTACCTTCTTGTTGAAAAGATGTTTAGACTCTCATGTAAAGTGCTTATGATTCTCCTTAGCCTTGCAAGAATGATAAAACAAGTAACGTTATTTCATAAGGAAAAAATGGGTTAATAATATTTTCAATTTTTTATATTTGAGTGTCTTTATTTTATATATATATATATATATATATAATAGTTTGTTCTTACTTTTAGTTTTTTATAAATCACAAAAGCGTGTTTAGAACTATAGTTGTGGTTGCTTTTGAAAGTGTTTTTCACTTAAAAATATATTAAAATAATATTTTTTTTATTTTTTAAAAATCATTTTTGACATCAGCGCCTTAAGATGATCTAAAAAAACAAAAAAAATATTAATTTTAAGTAAAAAAAAAAATTAAAAAAATTTCAATTTGCATTTCAAAAACGCTCTTAAAACACAAAATCAAACAGGCTCTTAATAATTTTAACGATTTAGTCCACAAAAGTTAAATTGTTAGTAAAGTAACCATGCTTAATTTTTAGTTTTCCTATTCACACCTCGAAATAAGGTTTTATAAATCACTTAATGATAGATTAGATTCTTATTATATATATATATATATATATATATATATAGGTTGAGTTTAACTCATATTTGATAATGGGTAAAAACATAAAGAAAGACCATTAATGATTTTTTACATTGATTATACTAATAACCAATTAGAACAACAAGATCAGTTCATAATTATTTTTCGGGGGTGTTTAAGATTCCTTACACATGTGTACATATCATAATACTAGTGTAAAACGCTTGTATATGTATTATTTTAATTCTTTTCTTTTTAAAAAATTTAATTTTTTTTAATATGTGGTGATGATGTGGTGTAAAATACTTTTTAAAAATATTTTTTAGCTGAAAATATATTAAAATGATGTATTTTTTTAATTAGTATATCAAAATTATTTTTAAAAATATCAATTTAATATTTTTTTTTAAAAAAAAAAAAAAGGTGAAACCGCATTATCTAACATACAAAAATCAAAGGTTCAACTTGAAGAAACTAAGATTCTTTTCGGCGGCTTTATACTTTAATTAATCTTTTTATAATATGAATTGAGGGGCCCTAATAGGACCGGCAATTATAATACATTAATATTTCAGCACTTGTGAGGTTGTTACCCAACCCAGCAATTATTGCCATGGCACAAAAGGATCCGGGGTTGTGCGTGGTCTTTGTACCTGCGTTTTTGTTGATTTTTTTCATTAAAGGTGGGATGAATTTTATTAATGTCCATGATCAAAGGAAAGAAGAACTCATAGTTAAATGATAGCTAATATATATATATATATATATATATATATTAAAGTTCAAAGAAACAAATATTCTCATTAATGAATCCAACTATCACCGTTATATAACTGCGTTATGGGAGTTACCGGTGTGGTGCCCAAATAATAATGTTATTCCATCCCATAATAATAACAACTAACAAGTATAATTGTAACACTCTAATAATTTCAAGAGGTGTAACTGAATTGGTTAGGTTTGGGGTTTGTTTTTTAAAGGTCACTAGTTTGATTTAAGGCTTACATGGTCGTTAACTTCAGGACCCGTAAGACTAGTCAAGGTAGTACACGCAAGCTAACTCAGACATTTACGTTAATTAAAAAAAACTCTGATTAATTAAAAGCGTCTACATATATCAATTCAAGTTGATCTTATTCTTTAAAAGAATAAAATAATATTATTTTGATAAAAAAAAATTAATTAGTCGGATGAATGCTGAGTTTTAACTGGATAAATCAATCAATCAATTTTTTTTAAAAGTGAATATTTGTACGTATATATGCCCACGGAATGCATGTTTTTAGTATCGTTAATCTCCAGAACAAAAATGTCTCGCATACCTATTGAAGAACGCACTAAATTGTTTCTAATGGGAAACACTGTCACAATTTTTAATTTACTGATATAAATTTTTGCCGTATTTATATTTTTAGTTTGTCGGCATGAACTCATGAATAAAAATAATTTAGCGAAAAAAATTTTATCAGTAAATCTATCAGTAATAATTTTATCGATAGATTTATTGATGGCAAAAACACGCAAAAAAAATATCCATTTTATTTCGTCGGTATTTCCATCGATAAATATAACAATTCACAGACAGAAAAACCATATGTAATTTCATTGGTGATTTTTTTTGTCAGTCGGTATTCCCCTTAATGAATTTGACATATAACTAACAAACAAACCGTTTGTAATTTTGTTGGTGATTATACAATGGTAATAGCATCTGTAGTAATTCTTTTTCAACTCTCTGAAATATTTAGTCTATTGGTAACCCCATTAGTAATAATTTAAAAATATTTTTTTAAGAATATATATTCAACGAAATAGAAAATAATTAAAATAAATTAAATTAATATAAAAATCAAACATTTATTACAAATTTAAACATTTATAAGTTCAAATACAATTAATTTAGAATAGAGGCGTTGAAGGAGGAGGAGGAGGCGGGTCTTCGTTGGGACGGTGGAGTTGACACAATCAAATAGTTGATGTCTTATCCCAAGTGCAGGAGTGTCGAAGTAATAAATAACTCGGCAAGATTGGAGTCGATCCACAAGGAGGTTAACTATATAAAATCACAAATAATAAAAGAAAAGGGAGTTGAAGAGAACTTTGAGATGTGATGATGATGTAAGGATTTAAACAAAGATAAAACAGTTATCAAGGTTAGAGAGTCCACTAATGGTATTTCAAATAGGTATAGTATAAACTCTTTTTATTACTCAATTGGAAACCACACACAAAGGAGGTTCTAATCGGATGATTTATCATTAATGACTCATTATAAATTATTAACATAATCATATTAATTATCTTGTATGAGTAATGTCAATACTTGTAAATGTTGTCAGGTATTCACGGTACTAACTTATGCCAATAACAAATCAAGTTCCTTTCATAGCACAGGTGTCGGTTATCCATGCAGTAGGCTATGAAATAATCAAGTATTTGTTGTACCAAGAGTTGTACAACACAAATCTAGATTAACTAATTAACAAGCAAGATATTAAGAATGAGCAAGATAACAATTATAAAACATGTTAATAACAAACTTTCTTGAATATAAACATTAAAGTTCATGTTGAGTTTATATTATACTTATTCTAACACCATTAGTGAAACTTTTTTACCATGAAAAAATAAACATGATGAAAAAGACAAACATAAATAAACAAGATAAGAATATAGTTATGATATAAGTTAACTAAGTATAGTAAAGAAAATGAAAAGCATAAACAAGAGATCAATGAAAATTTAATATGAAATAAAACTTGAACATTATAAAAATACAAAGAAAGAAAGCAAGAGCAAGATCTTGATCTCAAAACCAAGATGCCTAAATGTATGGCAAATGCCTTCTTTTATAGACTAAAATTCAGAACTATTGATTTGATAACTAATTATTGAGTTAGTGGCCAACTCTTGATTGGTGGTTAGCTATTGACTTGTTGTCTGGACAAAACATCATTGCTAACATCAGAATTTGAACATATAGTCTTCATAAAAGTTGTGGGAATTTGTCTTAGCCTTTCCAATAAAAATTTAATGAGCTCATTTGGACTTTTAGAACTCGATATATGGGCTGAATACCAAACAGTGTCTGAGCGGCAAAACAGATTCAAATTTTTTTTTTGTTGCTAAGATTTGAACTTGAAAATGGTAGCTTTGAATTTTAACTCTTTATGAATGTTTTAGACCTATGTCTTAGCTTTTCATCAAGATAAACCAGACCTAAATCCAAGGTCTACAGCTCCAGTTATGACCCAATAACTGAATGGTGTTCCAGTTTGAATTGAACCAGCATCTCTTCTCTAAGCTTAGCCCTCTCTTTGTCTTCTCAGCTTCAATAGTTAAACACACCAATCAATCCTTTAAATTATGAGATATGCCTGCATTTAAAATGAGCATTTACCATAAATTAAAAATTTCTTATAGTATCAGACTTGTTGTCATAAAACATGCTTAAGTTAGGGAATTTAATGATACTTTAAGTGCAATATGATAATATAAAACCTTAATGAAAATGCACTTTTAAGTATTGATCACACCCCCAACCAACTTATTATTAGTCTCTGGTAATTAAAGCATTAAAATAGAAAAATAATTTGCAAGATCCAAAGGCAAGCATTCATCATTTAACTTCTATTGATCTATTCAAATAAATAAACTCTCATTAGATTTATATGTCTGCTCCATACTTCTTAATCAAGATATAAATAACCTTCCTTTTGTGCTCAATATATCAACACACAGTTATGGGGCTTTGCTTGGAAGAAAACAGAATTTGTTTAACTTCCTCGGGTTGGGATTATTATTATTATTATTATTTTGGTAACTTGAAACATAATGCATCCTTAAACCATGTAACGAGCGTTGGGCTAATGACTCCCAGACTAGTTGGTCTTGGGGCATTAGGTGTTGAGACACCCCTACGAGTTTAGTAACTCAGGTTGCAGATACTAAAATGTAGATAGTGCAATGTTTGATTCCCTTAAGCTTTCTCCTCAACCCATGTAACAAGCATTGGGCCAATAGCTCCCAAGTCAGTTAACTTTAGGGTATTAAATGTTAAAACACCCCTTCAAGCTTAATTGCTTAGGTTAAGGAGGTTACGAAACCAAACTTATCTACGTTTTTATTATCATTGATATTATATTTATTATCATTTTCCCTTAGTTGTTACTTTTAACAAAAGAACATAAATAATATAATGATTCAATGTGCAACCCACAAGCATGTGTTTAAATGTGTGTGTGTGTGTGTGAAAATGATGGTTTATAAATACTTGTTAGATAAGTATGTAGGCGTAATCAAGTGATAACAAGTATGAGAGTTTGTAAACCAGAATATTTCATAAAGAAGTGTGTGATAGAACCTTGTTATGAATGTTGCAAATAACCATTGAAAAATATTTACCAAGATGCGTCTCAAGAGTCAATAAAATTCCTCTTTACTCTGTCATCCTAATAATAACAGTTCTGTCAAATGGTTTTAATAACAACTAAAAGTTTTTTTTTTACTACTACCCTCTCCCCCCAACCAAAATTTGTCCTTAATGTTTTAAGGTAGAAAGGTAGAGTATATAAGACATCACCTGAAACACACTTAAACAAATATAAGAAATAATGAAATAGAAAATATTATGCTATTAATAAAATCAAAAGACAAAAGATTTTACAAACTAAGGCTCAAGTCGAATCTAAGCTTTTTACAGCTTTCCATGGTTGACCAGTCTATTCGACTCATGGAGGAATCGATTACAGGAATGAAAGATTGTAGTTGATCAATCAATTGTTCAGTAGTAGCAATAGAGATTATGATTTTTCATGTCGAAGATGTTAGAAATTTTTGTTTCACATCATGATTAAGAAAAGACAACAAATTATTATAAAAATCATTAACATTTAACAAACCTATAGGTTTTTGGTGAATGTTTAGTTGGGCCCAAGAGGAAATATGAAATATCTCTTCTAATATGCTCAGACCACCTGGTAAGGCAATAAAGGCGTCAACATGTTCAAACATTGCAGACATTCGTTCAGACATTGTGAAGACCTGTAGTTCCTCTCCAATTATTTTTCCAGTGATATCCACTTTGACTAAAGCTTTTGGAATGATACCCAAAACTTGACTACCTCCTAAAAATACAGATGTTGACACACTTCCCATTAACCCAAGGCTGCCTCTCCCATACACTAAATGAATCTTTCTCTCAGCTAGTACCCGACCAAGATGATTTGCTGATTCTAAAAACTCTTTTTCTTTCCTAGGACCAGATCCACCAAAAACACAAATATTTTTTATTTGATGACCTGAAGAACCTGTCATTGCTACACTCTCCTATACTTTATGAATGTATGGATTTAATAGAAATGAAGGGAATGGGGAGAAGATTTTATAGATAGAAAATGGAAAATGTTATCATATTACCTATATGTAGGCCAGCTAAAGTCTATCTCCCTCCCTCATTCTTTTTTAGAACATGTGTATGGAGAAGTAGTTGTGATTGTGGCTTACATCTTTCCTTGGTTTTACATCCAAAAATGACTTAAACGCCCTTTACGGGTCGGGGATAGGCTTCCCATCCAGTTTTCTTAAAAACTGACAAACATGGTTTTTTTTAGTCAGATTCCCAAGACTATATCGAGCATATTCTTTATGAAAATGGGGCCATAAATCATGAATTGCATGATGCACATCTTCACTAGGGTGCGTCTCAAGAGTCAATAAAAGATTATCTAAAGACTCCTTACTCAAGCCATCCTTAATGAATTGTATTTTATCTTCACGGTTTATAGATAGCATTCCTAAAGAACGATATTGTGCATTGCAAGTCCATTTGGCATATTTATGACAAATTTTCAATTGTGTTGCACGACATTTCTTTGCAAAAATGCTTTTACCTGTTCTAGGCATATGTGAAACAAAAGAATTGGAAGACTCACATGATAAGCAGACCTTTGCTTCAATTATAAGCAATTTAGAAACATGATAAAGCAATATTAACATTACATTTCACTCATGGACCAAAAGAGCATAAATTATTTCATTTCTCCTTACTTATGTAAATACCACAATTAATAATTCATCAATTATCGAGGCTAATTACAATACTCAAACCCGGTCATTCATCTAGAATACTGTTAGCCAAACTGACGTTGTTCTCTGTTTAAAGCATAATAATCATAGTTCTTTCATATACTTGGTATATACAAAACATAACATACATGAATGCATCAATTCTTGAAACTAACTCATAACTCTCAAATCCGACTATCCTCTTAGGATGCCATTAGCCGAAGTTAATCATTTGTTCATCTCGGTCATCCACATAGGATGCCATTAGCTAAAGCTAATCATTTATTCAACCCGAACATCCACTTCTGAAGCTAATCATTTATTCATCCCGGTCATCCACTTAGGATGCCATTAGCCGAAGCTAATCATTTATTCATCCCAGTCGTTCACTTCGGATGCCATTATTCTAAGCTAATTGATTAGTACTTAAAAGTGCATTTTTGTCAAGGTTTTATATCATCATTTTGCACTTAAAGTATCAATAACTCCTTAACTAGAGCATGTTTTATAATAACATGTCTAATAATATAAGATACCTTTAATTTATGGTAAATGTTCATCTTAAATGCAGGCCTATCACATAAATCAAAGGATTGATTGATGAGTTCAACTACTGAAATTGAGAAGACAAAGAGAGGGTTAAGCTTAGAAAAGAGATGCTGGTTCAGTCTAAACTGGAATACTGTTTAGTCATTGCATCATATCTGGAGCTGTAGATCTTGGATTTCAATTTGGTTTATATGGCTAGAAAGCTAAGACATGGGCCTAAAACATTCATGAGGAGTCCAAGACTCAATTCTGCTGTTTGGAAGTCCAAATCTTAGCAACAACGGAGAAGTCGGAATCTATCCTGCAGCCCAGACATTGTTCAGTGTTCAGCCCATATATCAAGTTCTAGAAGTCCAAATGCACTGATTCTTTTTTTTTTGTTGGAAAGCTGAGACAATTTCCTAGAACTTTCATGAGGAAAATCTATTTAAATTCTGACGTTAGCAATGACGTTTTGTTCAGACAAGAAGATAAGGATTGTCACCAAGTCAAGATATGGCCACCCACTCAACAATTAGTCATCAAATTAATAGTTTCAAATTTTGGCCTATAAAAGGAGGCATTTGACATGCATTTAGGCATCTTGGTTTTCAGATCAAGATCATGATCTTGCTCTCTTTATATTTTTGTAATGCTTAAATTTTGTTTATATTAATCTCTTGTTTATACTTTTCATTTCCTTTCCTTTACTTAGTTAACTTATATCTTATTTCTATTCTTATCTTGTTTATCTATGCTTCTCTCTTTCATTATGTTTAGCTAAGTTTATTACGTCAAGGTGAAAAGGTTACACTAATGGTGTAAGAATAGGTATAGTATAAACTCAACATGGACTTTAATGTTTGATACTAACATGTTTTGTATTTGTTATTTTGTTCACTTTTAATACTTTGCTTATTAAATAGTTAATCTAGATTTGTGTTGTATAACACTTGGTACAACAAATGCTTGGCACTTTCATAGCCCAACCGTATGGGGTATAACCGACACCTGTGCTATGAAAGGAACTTAATTTGTTGTTAATATAAGTTATAATCATGAATACTTGACAACATTTACAAGCATTAGCATTATTCGAATAAGATAACTAATGTAATTATGTTAACAATTTATAATCCGATTGGAACCTCCTTTGTGTGTGGTTTCCAGTTGAGTAATAAAAAGAGTTTATACTATACTTGTTTGAAATTCCATTAGTGGATCCTCTAACCTTGACAATTATTTTATCATTGTTTAATCCCTACAACAATATCACATCTTGAAGCTCTCTTCAACTTCTTTTTTATTATTATCTATTTCTTTATTTATAGTTTATATAGTTAACCTCCCTGTGGTTCGACCCCGGTCTTGCCGAGTTATTTATTACTTCGACACTCCTACACTTGGGAGAAGACATCAACTCTTTGGTCGTGTCAAGTTTTTGGCGCCGTTGTCGGGGAGGTAAATTCTTGTATAAATTATAATATTTATTTTATTTTTTCTTTTCACTTTTCTTGTATCTAACTTTGTTTCTTTTGTTTTGTTTCTTTTTATTTTGTTTTTTTCTTCCTTTTATTCTCTTTCTACACGTGCATGAGAGTTTGGTCACGTATATTAAGTGGTAGACTTTGTAGGGTATCCTTATCATTTTCAGAAAATATGGCCAAAGAAGATAAGCAGTCGCTTCATAATGAGAATAATAAGAATAATTGTGTTAGAACACTTAGAGACCACATGAATCCCACAAGAACAAGTGCACCCTCATGCATAGTTTTCCCCCCTGATGCATCTCATTTTAATTTTAAGTCAGGCATTATTCAACTTTTACCTTCTTTTCATGGCTTAGATCTAGAAAATCCATACTTGCATTTGAGAGAATTTAAGGAGGTCTATAACACCTATAATGACTTAAATTGTAGCATGAACACCATCAAATTAAAGCTTTTTCATTTTTCATTAAAAGATAAAGCTAAAACATGACTACAAAATCTTAGGTCAGGATCCATTTGTGCTTGAGATGAAATGCAACAATAATTTTTAAAGAAGTTTTTTCCGTCTCACAGAACAAACTCTTTCAAAAGACAAATCACCACTTTCACTAAAAAACCAGGAGAAACATTTTACCAATATTGGGATAGGTATCGAGACTTGCTTAATACTTGCCCTCATCGTGGTTTTGAAACATAGAGATTGGTTTCACATTTTTATGAAGGGTTAACACCTAAAGATAGACAAATGGTGGAATTGATGTGCAATGGAACTTTTGAAGATAAAGACCCTAATGAAGCAATGGAGTACCTAGACTTGCTAGCTGAAAATGCTCAAAATTGGAACACTACAAGCACTTATGAGACAACAAGTAAAACTCAACCTCAAACATCTAGTGGAGGAATATACAACCTTAGGGAAGATCATGACCTCCAAGTCAAGTTTGCATCTTTAGCTAGAAAAGTCAAAGCACTAGAATTGAAAAAGAGTGGTCAATTAAAATCTGTTCAAGACATTGTGTGTCAAATCTGTGAAACCAATGAACATTCAACCAATGACTGTCCAACTTTGCCTTCTTTTAAGGAATGTCTCCATGAACAAGCTCATGCTTTAAACAGTTTCCAAATGTCAAATCATAACCCATACTCGCAAACATACAACCATGGTTGGAGAAATCACCCAAATTTCAGTTGGAAGAGTGATAACAATAATGCACAAACTTCACAGCCACCGTTTCAAGCACACGATAATTCCAAAATTCTCATGGATATGCACCTCCTTATGCTCCACCTTCTAGAAGAAATCTTGAGGAAACATTGCATGCATTCATTGAAAAGCAGGAGACAATCAACACTCAACTTGCTTAAAGCATGATAGATTTTAAAGATACTCTTGTAAAATTCACATCGCTCTCGTTTTCAAGAGAAAGGTAAGTTTCCATCTCAGCCACAGCAAAATCTCAGGGGGCAATACAATGCAAATGCAAGTAGTTCCGGAAGCCAACACATGGATCAAGTCAAATCAATCATCACTATTCGCAGTGGTAAGGTTATTAAAAAACTCATTCTTGAACCTTGTGAGAAAGATGATGAGTTAATCTCTGAGGGTAAGGAAGGGGTTGAATCTGAACATTGCAAAGAAAAGACTGATTCCCCGCCAGCACTTCCATTTCCTCATGCCATGACCAAACAAAGGAAAGTCAATCACAACTCTGAAATCTTTGAAACTTTTAAACAGGTAAGGATCAATATACCTTTGTTGGATGCTATTAAACAGGTACCTTTTTATGCTAAATTTTTGAAAGATTTGTGCACTGTGAAGAGAAAACTGAATGTGAAAAAGAAAGTCTTTTTAGTCGAACAAGTAAGTACCTTTCTTCAGAACAATAATGCTTTGAAATATAAAGACCCTGGTTGTCCTATAATTTCTTGCTTTATTGGAGAATATAAAATTGAAAGAGCTTTACTTGATCTTGGAGCTAGTGTGAATTTACTTTCATATTCAGTTTTTCAGAGTCTCAATCTAGGTGAGTTAAAACCAACTTCTGTAACTCTCTTACTTGCTGATAGATATGTAAAAGTGTCTAGAGAAATAGTTGAGGATGTGTTAGTACAAGTTGATAAATTCATTTACCCTGTGGATTTTATTGTCTTGGATACACAACCTGTTGAAGCATGTAATTCATTTCCTGTTATTTTAGGACGTCTGTTTCTTGCAACTTCTAATGCATTGATTAATTCACTTCAAATGCCATTAGTTGAAGCTAATCATTAACCAATCAAATGTTCCAGAGGCGGTTTATGAAATCAGTATAACGGGGTAATATCCTTTGAATTGCTTATTCAAATGATTCATAACAATTTGACATTCACTGTAACATAATAGTAGATCCTTTGTGATACTCGTACAAACGTTCCGTAATAGTTTAACATTCAGTAAACACAATAATAGATCCTTTGTAATACACAAATAAACATTCCATAACAGTTTAGCATTCAGTATAACACAACAGTACACCCTTTGTAGTACTCATCCAACCATTCATGACAGTTAATGTTCAATACAATACAACAATAGATCCCTTGTAATACTCATACAACCATTCATGATAATTAACATTCAGTATAATACCACGGTATATCTTTCATAATACTCATACAATCATTCATGACAATTTCATTCGATATAATACAACGATAGATCTTTCGTAATACTCATACAACCATTCATCACAATTACATTCAATATAATACAACAGTAGATCCTTCGTAATACTCATACAACCATTCATCAGCAGCCCAAATTCATAATAGCCCAATCAACATCTCATAATCAATTTAATATTCATCGCAATGCAATAATATATCCACCTCAAACAAGTTTCTGGTTTCACTTCTTTCATTAACATTTTCATCATTGTTTCAACATTCATCAATAACTCGACCAACATTTCATAGTCGTTTCGACAATCATCAAGAATTCAATTAAACACTTCATCGTCATTTCATCATTCAAAAAGGATTTAATAATAAATCATCATAAGTAAATCATTTCAAAACATAAACATCATATGAGAAAAAGGTGGAAACCACCTACCTGTTCCACTTGTGGGGTGTCCTTGTCCTGATGAAGGTCTGATCCCAAAGCACCACCTAAAACATCAATGGCCACAAATCAATACATTCGTATTAAAAAATCACACACAACTCGTCACTATACATGTCTCAAGCATTCACAAGTTCATGTTTCATTATTCCATATATTACCATCACATAAAACAATCATCTTAATCACTAGGCCATTTTAGATACATAAATCTGCTACAGAATTTAGTTAGCGAAAACTGGTTCGCTAGTGATCCAAAATCATCAGCAAAAACTAATTTACGGCTGACAATAGAAATTCAGCAGTGAACACTGATTTGCTGCAGACAACACATTTCGGCAGTGAAAGGTAGTTCGCTACAGACACCAGAATTCAGCAGTGAAAGCTAGTTCGTTGTGGACAACACCATTGTGGCAGCGAACGCTGGTTCCCTGCAGACAACATAATTCCGGCAGTTAACACTAATTTGCTGCAGACAACACAATTTCAGCAGCGAATGTTGATTCGCTGCAGACCACATAATTTCAACAGCGAACATTGATTCGCTGTAGACCACACAATTTTCAGTGTTCGCTGTAGACAACACAATTTCGGTAGCAAACTCTGATTCACTGCAAACAACATAATTTTAGCAACGAACGCTAATTCGCTGCAGACAACACATTCGGTAGCAAACGTTGATTTGCTGCAGACAACACAAATTTCAACAATGAATGTTGATTCGTGATGCAACCATATTATTCGATAGTTTCACCCACATTTAACTAGTGTTTTGCCTATGTTTTATATATAAAATGCCTTGATACTCTTTGTTTTATGTTTTGAAGACACTTTTGGATGAAAGATGCAAAAAGGAGTAAATTGGAGATAATTGGCGATTTGACCTTCATCGATGTTTTGTGCAGAGCGTGAGCTCTAGAGGTTGAAATGAAGTGATTCCAGTGGCATTAAAAAGCTAACCGACACGACCAAAAGATTGATGTCTTCTCCCAAGTGCAGGAGTGTCGAAGTAATAAATAACCCAGCAAGACCGGGGTCGAACCACAGGGAGGTTACTTATATAAATTATAAGCAACAATAATACTACAACAATAGTAACAATAATAATAATAATAATAATAGTGAAGAAGAAGAGGAAGAAGTTGATGAGAACTTTGAGATGAAAGATTAACGTAAGGATTAAACAATGATAACAACAAATGTCAAGGTTAGAGGATCCACTAATGGTACTTCAAACAAGTATAATATAAACTCTTATTATTCAATTGGAAACCACACTCAAAGGAGGTTCCAATCAGATTATAAATTGTTAACATGATTACATTAGTTATCTTATTCGAATAATGCTAATACTTGTAAATGTTGTCGGGCATTCATGATTATAACTTATGTTAACAACAAATCAAGTTCCTTTCATAGCTCGTGTGTCGGTTATACCATACAATATGGGCTATGAAAGTGCCAAGTATTTGTTGTACCAAGTGTTATACAACATAAATCTAGATTAACCATTTAACAAGCAAAGTATTAAAAGTGAACAAGATAACAAATATAAAGCATGTTAGTATCCAACATTAAGGTCCATGTTAAGTTTATATTATACTTATTCTTACACCATTAGTGTACCCTTTTCACCTTGACATAATTAATTTAGCTAGACATAATGAAAGAAAAAACATAAATAAACAAGATAAGAACATAAGTAAGATAAAAGTTAACTAAGTAAAGGAAAGGAAATGAAAGGCATAAACTTGATATTAATGAAAGCAAAGCATAAGCAATACAAAGAGAGAAAACAAGAGCATGATCTTGATCTGAACACCAAGATGCCTAAATACATGGCAAATGCCTCCTTTTATAGGCCAAAATTCGGAACTATTGATTTGTTGACTAATTGATGAGTGGGTGGCCACATCTTGACTTGGTGACAATTCTTATCTTCTTGTCTGCCAAAAACGTCATTGATTACGTCATAATTTGAACAAACTTAAATCATGAAAGTTCTAGGAAATTGTCTCATCTTTCCAGGGTAAACATTTGAGACCATTTGGACTTCTAGAACTCGAGATATGGGCTGAACACCGAACAGTGTCTGCGGGCTGCAGGACAGATTCGGACTTCTTCTTTGTTGCTACAATTTGGACTTGAAAACAGCCTATTTAAATCTTGGGCTCCTCATGAAAGTTGTAGGCCTATGTCTTATCTTTCCATCCATATAAAATGGACCTAAATCCGAGATCTACAGCTCCAGATATGACCTAATTACCAAATAGTGTTCCAGTTTGGACTGCACCAACATCTCTTTTCTAAGTTTGGCCATCTCTTTGTCCTTTCAATTTCAGCATTTCAACTCATCAATCAATTCTTTCATTTATGTGATAGGCCTGCATTTAAGATGAACATTTACCATAAATTAAAGGTATCTTATATAATTAGATATGTTATTATAAAACATGCTTTAGTTAAGGAGTTATTGATACTTCAAGTGCAAAATGATGATATAAAACCTTGATAAAAATGCACTTTTAAGAACTAATCACTAACATTCATACCTTTCTGGACATTTAAGGCAAGAAAATAAAATAAGAAAGAGCATGGAAATTGCAGCCTTCAAAGTCAAATCTCGCAATCTGCCAGTGTTGACCTTCGGCCATTAAAACTTGAATATCTGGAGCTACAGAAGTCCAATCAATTTTTTTGGATTCATGACTCAAAGGTCTATAAACGCTCCAAATTTAAGCCAAAACCGATGTCATATGAGAGAGATATGATTTTGCAAAGATGACATCTCGAATTCTGCCAAAGAAATAGGTTTCGTGAAGAAACGAGTCCAAATTATGTTCCGAAGCATCTAAACCGATATCCAAGTTTTTATTTCAGCAATTTAGCTCCTCTAAGTTAAAGCTTGAAGATTTTATGCAAGGCTATTTCTCCTTTTTTAGGAAAATAGTTATTGAAGTACTTAAATGTAAACAAGTCTACTTAATGGAGGACTATTTTGTAAAATAGAGACCTAGGGTTTCCTACAATATAAAAAGAATGAGAGAAGAGAAGGGGGCAGTACCAAGAAGAGAAAAACGCCCCCTTCCTCTAAGAAACCCGAAATTATGCATTCTTCCTTCTTTTTGATTAGTTGTTCAACAAACATGCAAGGCTAAACACTTTTTCTTGGTTGCAAGGACATGGAAACCTTCGGATTTCAAGAACTGTGAGATTTATTTTACCTTTTCTTTTCAGTTTATATGATGAATATGTTTGTTCTCCTATACTTATTTTTTCTATGATTGTTTATTTTAATTGCTAGAGCAGACTCTAAGTTATTATTGTAGACAATCTATTGCTAAGTTTGATATCAAAACCGGAGTTGTGGTATATGAACTTGTGAAGCAACCGAGTTTAATAATTGTGGCGGATCTACATTATTAATCTTAGGGAGAACATTCAATCAAATCAAACATAGACTCAAGTGACAGTTATGTTTTCTTGATTAATCAACTTATCTAGTTCTTAAGGCTGCCATTGAATTAAATTACTAGTGCGGACAATCGTGGTTGTTTGATGGTTAGGGTTAGTTATACGGCAGATCCGTTAACTAACCAATGTTAAGAAGAGATAAATATTCGAATATAAATTGATGTTTTGTTTCCATGATCAGTTCGATTTTCGTAGGTGGATGTGTGCTTGTGACCAAGGTTTGTTCTCTTGATAATTTTCTCGATTTTATTAAATTTTGTTTGATAGTTTTCTGTTTTCTTTTGCTTTAGCCTAGATAACGTCCAAACCCCCCCCCCCAAATTGCATATCATCTAGCATAAAAATCTGACTTGAATCTTCCTCATGGGATCAACCCCTTGCTTGCTCTATACTATCTTGTGTGTTGTGATTGAAGCTAGGGTAATTAATTTGTGTTACAGAGAACATCGCAACAAATCGCTGCGAACAACACAATTTCAGCAATGAATATTGATTCGTTGCAGGCCTCACTATTATGGCAACGAACACTAATTCGCTACATGTAACACAATTGCGACAACGAACAGGTGGGGAGAGAGGTTTGGTTCATACCTTACTTGTTTTTGGTAGTTTTAGGAAGGGATTCAACTGGTTTTTCTTCCCCTCTACTCGCAGTCTTCTTCTTCTTCTTCCCTTCTACTCACGGTTTTCCTCTTCTTCTTCCTCTGTTTAGTCGTCTGATACACTCCCTCTCCCTCCATGCTTTTGGCTATTTATGTTCTTCTCTAAATCTCCTTTCCTTTCTAACACTCAAAGAATGTACATACAGCTGGTTGCTAGGTTTTCTTCTTGGGGAAGTGGCGGCTGTAGTGGTGTTTGCTGGTCGGTTTTTGGGGAGAGGTCTAAACTCCTTCTCCATTATGGCTTCGACCATTTTTGCTTTTCCCTAATCCTCCCTTCTTCTCCCACATTCCAAGGGGATGCATGCAGCTGGGTTTCTTTGGTTTTGCTTTAGGGAAGAGAGGTTGTTGCAGCCAAGGCTGCTAGTTAGTTGTTTTTTGGGAGAGCAAAAGTCATTCTCTCTCTTTTATTGCAATTATACCCCTCTTAAATGCAAAGGGGTATTTGGTAAAATTATAAAAATAATTTTAAAACATATAAAAATAAATTTTTTGTTTAAGATACTTTAAGGATAGTTTAAATATTTTAAAAATATAAAATTATAAAAACAATTTAAAAAAAAAAAGCAATCAGGATTTCTGTTTAGAAAAATTAAAGGATACTTAAAATATTTTAAAATTATAAAAATAATTTATAAAAAAAAGTAATTAGAATTTCTGTTTAGGACACTTGAAGGATAGTTCAAATATTTTAAAATTATAAAAATAAAAATAATTTATTAAAACAAGTAATTAGAATTTCTGTTTAGGATAGTTTAAATGTTTTGAAATTGTAAAAATAATTTTTTTAAAAAAAATATTAATTAGGATTTTTGTCTAAGATACTTCAATGATAATTTAAATGTTTTAAAATTATAAAAAAAAATTTATAAAAAAAATACAAATAAGATTTCTGTTTAGAATTATTTAATGATAGTTTAAATATTTTAAAATTACTAAATTATAAAAATAATTTATAAAAAAATATAAATAGGATTTTTGTTTATGATACTTCAAGGATAATTTAAATATTTTAAAATTATAAAAACAAATTTAAAAAAATATATATAAATATGATTTCTATTTAGGATACTTCAAGGATAGTTTAAATGTTTTAAAATTATAATAACAATTTTTTTAAAAAAATGTAAATAGTATTTCTGTTTAGGATACTTCAAATATTGTTTAAATATTTTCAAATTATAAATATAATATATAAAAAAAATATAAATAGGATTTCTGTTGAGAATACTTCAAGGATAGTTTAAATATTTTGAAAATTATAAAATTATAAAAACAATTTTAAAAAAAGTAATTTATAAAAAAACAAGTAATTAGAATTTCTATTTACAATACTTGAAACATAGTTTAAATGTTTTAAAATTATAAAAACAATTTAAAAACAAAGTAATTAAAATTTTTGTTTATAATTCTTCAAGGATAATTTAAATATTTTAAACATTATGAAAATAAATTTAAAAAATGTTAAAAAAAAATTGGTTTAGGATATTTTAAAGATATTATAAATGTTTTAAACTTACAAAAAGAAGTTATAAAAAAACTGTAAATAGGATTTATGTTTAGGATACTTTATGGATATTTTAAATATTTTACAAGTATAAAATTATAAAAACAATTTAAAAAGAAATAATTAGGATTTATGTTTAGAATACATCAAAGATAGTTTAAATGTTTTAAAATTATAAAAATAATTTATATAAAAAAAAAAAGAAAACAAGGATTTCTGTTTAGAATACTTGAAGGATAGTTTAAATGTTTTAAAATAATAAAAATAATTTATAAAAAAAAGTAAGTAGGATTTCTCTTTAGGATACTTGAATGATAATTTAAATATTTTAAAATTATAAAAATAATTTATTTTAAAAAAAAAAGTAAGTAGGATTTCTGTTTATGATACTTGAAGGATAGTTTAAATGTTTTAAAATTATAGAAATAATTAAAAAAAAAATAAGTAGGATTTCTGTTTAAGATACTTGAAAGATAGTTTAAATGTTTTAAAATTATAAAAATAATATATAAAAAAAAGTATGTAGGATTTATGTTAAGGATACTTGAAAGATAGTTTAAATGTTTTAAAATTATAAAAATAATTTATAAAAAAAAGCAAGTAGGATTTCTGTTTAGGATATTTAAAGGATAGTTTAAATTTTTTAAAATTATAAAAATAATTAAAAACAAAAGTAAGTAGGATTTCTCTTTAGGATACATGAAGGATAGTTTAAATGTTTTAAAATTATAAAAATAATTTATAAAAAAAAAAGTAACTAGGATTTCTATTTAGCATACTAGAAAGATAGTTTAAATGTTTTAAAGTGATAAAAACAAGTAATTATAATTTATGTTTAGAATACTTCAACGATAGCTTAAAAATTTTAAAATTATAAAAATAATTTATGAAAAAAAGTAATTATAATTTCAGTTTAAGATACTTGAATGATAGTTTAAATGTTTTCAAATTATAAAAATAATTTATAAAATAAAAAGTAAGTAGGATTTTTGTTTAGTAGATTTGAATGATAGTTTAAATGTTTTAAAATTATAAAAATAATTTATAAAAAAAAAGTAGGATTTCTATTTATGATAATTGAAAGATAGTTGAAATATTTTAAAATTACAAAAATAATTTATATATAAAAAAAAAAAGTAACTAGGATTTCTGTTTAGAATACTTGAAAGATAGTTTAAAAGTTTTTAAATTATAAAAATAATTTATAAAAAAAAAAAAAGTAAGTAGGATTTTGTTTAGGATACTTGAATGATAGTTTAAATGTTTTAAAATTATAAAAATAATTTATAAAAAAAAGTAAGTAGGATTTTTGTTTAGAATTCTTCAAGTATAGTTTAAATGTTTTGAAATTATAAAAATAATTAAAAACAAAAGTAAGTAGGATTTCTCTTTAGGATACATGAAGGATAGTTTAAATGTTTTAAAATTATAAAAATAATTTATAAAAAAAAGTAACTAGGATTTCTATTTAGCATATTAGAAGGATAGTTTAAATGTTTTAAAAAGATAGAAACAAGTAATTAGGATTTATGTTTAGAATACTTCAACGATAGCTGAAAAATTTTAAAATTATAAAAATAATTTATGAAAAAAAGTAATTATAATTTATGTTTAGGATACTTGAAGGATAGTTTAAATGTTTTCAAATTATAAAAATAATTTATAAAAAAAATAAATAGGATTTCTGTTTAGAATTTTTCAAGTATATGTTATATGTTTTAAAATTATCAAATATAAAAACAAGCAATTATGATTTATGTTTAGAATACGTTAAGGATAGCTTAAATGTTTTAAAATTATAAAAGTAATTTAGGGAAAAAGTAATTATAATTTCTGTTTATAAAAAATTTATAAAAAATAAGTAGGATTTCTATTTAGAATACTTTAAGGATAGCTTAAATATTTTAAAATTATCAAAATAATTTAGGAAAAAAGGTAATTTTAATTTCTGTTTAGGATAATTCAAATATAGATTACATGTTTTAAAATTATGAAATACAAAAAAAATTTAAAAATCAGTTATTAGGATATCTGTTTAGATTACTTGAAAGATAGTTTAAATGTTTTAAAATTATATAATAAAATTAGAAAATAAAAGGTAACAAGGATTTCTGTTTAAGATACTTGAAAGATAGTTTAAATGTTTTAAAATTGTAAAAATAATTTATTAAAAAAAGAGAAGTAGGATTTCTGTTTAGAATACTTGAAAGATAGTGTAAATATTTTTAAATCATCAAAATAATTTTAAAAAAAGTAAGTAGGATTTCTATTTATGATTCTTTAAGTATAGTTTACATGTTTTAAAATTATCAAAACAAGAAATTAGGATTTCTGTTTAGAATACTTCAATGATAGTTTAAATATTTTAAAATTTTAAAACTAATATATAAAAAATTAAAATTAGGATTTATGTTTAGGATTCTTCAAGTATTAGGTTACATGTTTTAAAAATATCAAATATAAAAAAAATTATAAAAACATGTAATTAGGATTTATGTTTAAAATACTTCAAGGATAACTTAAATATTTTAAAATTATAAAATGAATTTAGGAAAAACAGTAATTATAAGTTCTGTTTAAGATACTTCAAGTATAGTTTACATGTTTTAAAATTATCAAATACAAAAAACAAATTATAAAAATAAGTAATTAGGATTTCTGTTTAGGTTTCTTGAAAGACAGTTTAAATGTTTTACAATTATAAAAATAATTTATAAAATAAAAGGTAACTATGATTTCTGTTTACGATACTTGAAGGACGGTTTAAAAGTTTTAAAATCGTAAAAATAATTTATTAAAAAAGTAAGTAGGATTTCTATTTAGGATACTTGAAGTATAGTTTAAATGTTTTAAAAATTTTAAAATAATTTATAAAAAAAAAAGTAGGTAGGATTTCTGTTTCGGATACTTAAATGATAGTTTAAATATTTTCAAATAATAAAATAATTTTTATAAAAAAATATAAGAAGGATTTCTGTTTATGATACTTGAAGGATAGTTTAAATGTTTTAAAATTATAAAAATAATTTATATTAAAAAAAATAAGTAGGATTTCTGTTTATGATAGTTAAAGGATAGTTTAAAGGTTTTAAAATTATAAAAATAATTTTTTAAAAAAGTAAGTAGGATTTCTATTTATGATACTTGAAAGATAGTTTAAATATTTTAAAATTATAAAAATAATGCATAAAAAAAGAAGGTAACTAGGATTTCTGTTTAGGATACTTGAAGGATATTTTAAATATTTAAAAATTTAAAAATAAAAGGTAACTATGATTTCTGTTTACGATACTTGAAAGATAGTTTAAATGTTTAAAAATTATAAAAATAATTTATAAAAAAAAAGTAAGTAGGATTTCTATTTATGATACTTGAACGATAGTTTAAATGTTTAAAAATTATAAAAATAATTTATAAAAAAAAAGTAAGTATGATTTTTGTTTATGATACTTGAACGATAGTTGAAGTATTTTAAAATTATAAAAATAATTCATAAAAAAAGATAACTAGTATTTATGTTGAGGATGCTTGAAGGATAGTTTAAATATTTTAAAATTATAAAAAAAATTCATAAAAAAAAAGTAAGTAGGATTTCTGTTTAGTATTTTTCAAGGATACTTTACATGTTTTCAAATTATCAAAACAAGTAATTAGGATTTCTGTTTAGGATACTTCAACGATAGTTTAAATGTTTTAAAATTATAAAAATAATTTAGGAATAGTAATTATAATTTCTATTTACGATACTTGAAGGATAATTTAAATGTTTTAAAATCATAAAAATAATTTATAAAAAAAAGTAAGTATGATTTCTGTTAAGGATACTTGAATGATAGTTTCAATGTTTTAAAATCATAAAAATAATTTTTTTAAAAAGTAAGTAGTATTTATGTTAAGGATACATGAAAGATAGTTTAAATGTTTTAAAAATTATAAAAATAATTTATAAAAAACAAAGTAAGTAGGATTTCTGTTTAGGATACTTGAAGGATAGTTTCAATGTTTTAAAATCATAAAAATTATTTTTTAAAGAAGTAAGTAGTATTTCTGTTTAGGATACATGAAGGATAGTTTAAATGTTTTAAAAATTACAAAAATAATTTATAAAAAACAAAGTAAGTACGATTTCTGTTTAGGATACTTGAAGGATAGTTTAAATATTTTCAAATTATAAAAATAATTTATATAAAAAAAGTAAGTAGGATTTTTCTTTAGAATTCTTCAAGTATACTTTACATGTTTTAAAAATTATCAAAACAAGTAATTAGTATTTCTGTTTAGAATACTTCAACAATAGTTTAAAAGTTTTAAAATTATAAAAGTAATTTATAAACAATTAAAATTAGGATTTATGTTTAGGATTCTTCAAGTATAGGTTACATGTTTAAAAAATATCAAATATAAAAAAATTATAAAAAAAAAAGTAAGTAGGATTTCTGTTTAGGATACTTGAAGCATAGCTTAAATGTTTTAAAAATTTAAAAATAATTTATAAAAAAAAGTATGTTGCATTTCTCTTTAGGATACTTAAATGATAGTTTAAATGTTTTCAAATTATAAAATAATTTTTATAAAAAAAAGTAACTAGGATTTCTGTTTATGATACTTGGAGGATAATTTAAATATTTCAAAATTATAAAAATAATTTATAAAAAAAAAAGTAAGTAGGATTTCTGTTTATGATACTTGAATGATAGTTTAAATATTTTAAAATTATAAAAATAATTCATAAAAAAAAGGTAACTAGGATTTCTATATAGGATACTTGAAGGATATTTTAAATATTTTAAAATTAAAAAAATAATTCATTAAAAAGAGGTACCTAGGATTTCAGTTTAGGATACTTGAAAGATAGTTTAAATGTTTTAAAATTACAAAAGGAAGTTATTAAAAAATATAATTAAGATTTATGTTAAGGATTCTTCAAGCATAGGTTACATGTTTTAAAATTATCAAATACAAATATAACTATAAAAATATTTTATTAGGATTTTTGTTTAGGTTACTTGAAAGATAGTTTAAATGTTTTAAATTATAAAAATAATTCATAAAATAAAAAGTAAGTAGGATTTCTGTTTATGATACTTAAATGATAGTTTAAAAGTTTTAAAATTATAAAAATAATTTATAAAAAAAAAGGTAACTAGGAATTCTGTTTATAATACTTGAAGGATAGTTTAAATGTTTTAAAATTATAAAAATAATTTATAAAAAATGAAAGTAGGATTTATCTAAAGCATGCTTGAAGGATAGTTTAAATGTTATAAAATTATAAATATAATTTTTTAAAAAAATAAGTAGGATTGATGTTAAGGATACTTGAAAGATAGTTTAAATTTTTTAACATTATAAAAATAATTAAAAAAAGAGTTATTAGGATTTCTGTTTATAATACTTGAAGGATAGTTTAAAAGTTTTAAAATTATAAAAATAATATATAAAAAAAGTAAGTATGATTTATGTAAAGCATGCTTGAAGGATAGTTTAAATGTTTTCAAATTAAAAACGTAATTTATAAAAAAAATATAATTAGGATTTATATTTATGATACTCGAAGGATAGTTCAAATGTTTTAAAATTATAAAAATAATTTATTAAAAAAAGTAAGTAAGATTTATGTTTATGATAAATGAAGTATAGTTTAAATGTTTTAAAATTATAAAAATAATTCATAAAAAATGTAAGGAGGATTTCTATTTACGATTCTTCAAGAATAGTTTCAATATTTTATAATTATAAAAATAATTTATATAAAAAAAAAGTAAGTAAAATTTCTGTTTATGATACTTGAAGGATATTTTAAATGTTTTAAAATTATAAAAATAATTTTTTAAAAAAATAAGGAGGATTGATATTAAGGATACTTGAAAGATAGTTTAAATTTTTTAACATTATAAAAATAATGAAAAAAAAGTTATTAGGATTTCTGTTTATGATACTTGAAGGAAAGTTTAAATGTTTTAAAATTATAAAAATAATTTATAAAAAAAAGTAAGTAGGATTTATGTAAAGCATGCTTGAAAGATAGTTTAAATGTTTTATAATTATAAAAATAATTTATAAAAAAAATAAGTATGATTTTTGTTTATGATACTTGAAGGATAGTTAAAATTTTTTAACATTAAAAAATAATTAAAAAAAAGTTATTAGGATTTCTGTTGATGATACTTGAAGGATAGTTTAAATGTTTTATAAATAAAAAAAATAATTTATAAAAAAAATTAAGTACAATTTCTGTTTATGATACTTGAAGGATATTTTGAATGTTTTATAATTATTAAAATAATTTATAAAAAACGTAAGTAGGATTTATGTAAAGCATGCTTGAAGGATAGTTTAAATATTTTATAATTATAAAAATAATTTATAAAAAAAAGTAAGTACGATTTCTGTTTATGATACTTGAAGGATATTTTGAATGTTTTAAAATTATAAAAATAATTTTTAAAAAAATAAGTAGGATTGATTTTAAAGATACTTGAAAGATAGTTTAAATTTTTTCACATTATAAAATAATTAAAAAAAAAGTTATTAGGATTTCTGTTTATGATACTTGAAGGATAGTTTAAATGTTTTAAAATTAAAAAAATAATTTATAAAAAAAGTAAGTAGGATTTATGTAAAGTATGCTTGAAGGATAGTTTAAATGTTTTATAATTATAAAAATAATTAATAAAAAAAATAAGTATGATTTCTGTTTATGATACTTGAAGGATATTTTGAATGTTTTAAAATTATAAAAATAATTTTTAAAAAAAATAAATAGGATTGATGTTAAAGATACTTGAAAGATAGTTTAAATTTTTAACATTATAAAATAATTAAAAAAAAAGTTATTAGGATTTCTGTTTATGATACTTGAAGGATAGTTTAAATGTTTTATAATAAAAAAAAATAATTATAAAAAAATGTAAGTAGGATTTCTGTTTATGATACTTGAAGGATATTTTAAAAGTTTTAAAATTATAAAAATAATTTTTTAAAAAAATAAGGAGGATTAATGTTAAGGATACTTGAAAGATAGTTTAAATTTTTTAACATTATAAAAATACTTAAAAAAAAGTAAGTACGATTTCTGTTTATGATACTTGAAGGATAGTTGAAATGTTTTAAAATTAAAAAAATAATTTATAAAAAAAGTAAGTAGGATTTATGTAAAGCATGCTTGAAGGATATTTTAAATGTTTTATAATTATAAAAATAATTTATAAAAAAAGTAAGTATGATTTCTGTTTATGATACTTGAAGTATATTTTGAATGTTTTAAAATTATAAAAATAATTTTTTTAACAAATAAGTAGGATTGATGTTAAAGATACTTGAAAGATAGTTTAAATTTTTTAACATTATAAAATAATTAAAAAAAAGTTATTAGGATTTCATGTTGATGATACTTGAAGGATAGTTTAAATGTTTTATAAATAAAAAAATTATTTATAAAAAAAATTAAATACAATTTCTGTTTATGATACTTGAAGGATATTTTGAATGTTTTAAAATTATAAAAATAATTTTTTAAAAAAATATGTAGGATTGATGTTAAAGATAGTTGAAAGATAGTTTAAATTTTTTAACATTATAAAATAATTAAAAAAAAAGTTATTAGGATTTCTGTTTATGATACTTGAAGGATAGTTTAAATGTTTTATAAATAAAAAAAATAATTTATAAAAAAAAATAAGTACAATTTCTGTTTATGATACTTGAAGGATATTTTGAATGTTTTAAAATTATAAAAATAATTTTTTTAAAAAATAAGTAGGATTGATGTTAAAGATACTTGAAAGATAGTTTAAATTTTTTAACATTATAAAAATAATTTAAAAAAAAGTTATTAGGATTTCTGTTTGTGATACTTGAAAGATAGTTTAAATGTTTTATAATTAAAAAAATTATTTATAAAAAAAGGTAATAATGATTTCTGTTTATGATACCTGAAGGATATTTTAGATATTTTAAAATTATAAAAATAATTTTTAAAAAAATAAGGAGGGATGTTAAGGATACTTGAAAGATAGTTTAAATTTTTTAACATTTTAAAAATAATTTAAAAAAAGTTATTAGGATTTCAGTTTATGATACTTGAAGGATAGTTTAAATGTTTTATAATTATAAAAATAATTTATAAAAAAAAGTTACTACGATTTCTATTTATGATACTTGAAGGGTATTTTAAAAGTTTTCAAATTATAAAAAGAATTGTTTTTAAAAATAAATAGGATTGATGTTAAAGATACTTGAAAGATAGTTTAAATTTTTTAACATTATAAAAATAATTTTAAAAAAATTATTAGGATTTCTATTTTATGATACTTGAAGGATAGTTTAAATGTTTTATAATTAAAAAAATAATTATAAAAAAGCAGTTAAAACGATTTGCATTTATGATACTTGAAGGATATTTTAAATGTTTTAAAATTATAAAAATAATTTTTTAAAAAATAAGGAGGATTGATGTTAAAGATAGTTGAAAGATAGTTTAAATTTTTTAACATTATAAAATAATTAAAAAAAGGTTATTAGGATTTCTGTTTATGATACTTGAAGGATAGTTTAAATGTTTTATAAATAAAAAAATAATTTATAAAAACAAATAAGTACAATTTCCTTTATGATACTTACGAAGGATATTTTGAATATTTTAAAATTATAAAAATAATTTTTAAAAAAAATATGTAGGATTGATGTTAAAGATAGTTGAAAGATAGTTTAAATTTTTTAACATTATAAAATAATTAAAAAAAAGGTTATTAGGATTTCTGTTTATGATACTTGAAGGATAGTTTAAATGTTTTATAAATAAAAAAATAATTTATAAAAACAAATAAGTACAATTTCTGTTTATGATACTTGAAGGATATTTTGAATGTTTTAAAATTATAAAAATAATTTTTTTAAAAAATATGTAGGATTGATGTTAAAGATAGTTGAAAGATAGTTTAAATTTTTTAACATTATAAAATAATTAAAAAAAAGTTATTAGGATTTCTGTTTATGATACTTGAAGGATAGTTTAAATGTTTTATAAATAAAAAAAAAATTTATTAAAATAAATAAGTACAATTTCTGTTTATGATACTTGAAGGATATTTTGAATGTTTTAAAATTATAAAAATAATTTTTTAAAAAAATAAGTAGGATTGATGTTAAAGATACTTGAAAGATAGTTTAAATTTTTTAACATTATAAAAATAATTAAAAAAAATTATTAGGATTTTTGTTTGTGATACTTGAAAGATAGTTTAAATGTTTTATAATTAAAAAAAATATTTATAAAAAAAGTAATAATGATTTCTGTTTATGATACCCGAAGGATATTTTAGATATTTTAAAATTATAAAAATAATTTTTAAAAAATAAGGAGGGATGTTAAGGATACTTGAAAGATAGTTTAAATTTTTTAACATTTTAAAAATAATTTAAAAAAAGTTATTAGGATTTGTTTATGATACTTGAAGGATAGTTTAAATGTTTTATAATTATAAAAATAATTTATAAAAAAAAGTTACTACGATTTCTATTTATGATACTTGAAGGGTATTTTAAAAGTTTTCAAATTATAAAAAGAATTGTTTTTAAAAATAAATAGGATTGATGTTAAAGATACTTGAAAGATAGTTTAAATTTTTTAACATTATAAAAATAATTTAAAAAAAGTTATTAGGATTTTTGTGATACTTGAAAGATAGTTTAAATGTTTTATAATTAAAAAAATTATTTATAAAAAAAAGGTAATAATGATTTTGTTTATGATACTTAAGGATATTTTAGATATTTTAAAATTATAAAAATAATTTTTAAAAAATAAGGAGGGATGTTAAGGATACTTGAAAGATAGTTTAAATTTTTTAACATTTTAAAAATAATTTAAAAAAAAGTTATTAGGATTTCTGTTTATGATACTTGAAGGATAGTTTAAATGTTTTATAATTATAAAAATAATTTATAAAAAAAAGTTACTACGATTTCTATTTATGATACTTGGAAGGGTATTTTAAAAGTTTTCAAATTATAAAAAGAATTGTTTTTAAAAATAAATAGGATTGATGTTAAAGATACTTGAACGATAGTTTAAATTTTTTAACATTATAAAAATAATTTTAAAAAAAGTTATTAGGATTTCTGTTTATGATACTTGAAGGATAGTTTAAATGTTTTATAATTAAAAAAATAATTATAAAAACCATAGTAAGTACTGAATTTCTGTTTATGATACTTGAAGGATATTTTAAATGTTTTAAAATTATAAAAAATAATTTTTTAAAAAATAAGGAGGATTGATGTTAAAGATAGTTGAAAGATAGTTTAAATTTTTTAACATTATAAAATAATTAAAAAAAGGTTATTAGGATTTCGCTTATGATACTTGAAGGATAGTTTAAATGTTTTATAAATAAAAAATAATTTATAAAAACAAATAAGTACAATTTTTGTTTATGATATTTGAAGGATATTTTGAATGTTTTAAAATTATAAAAATAATTTTTTAAAAAAATATGTAGGATTGATGTTAAAGATAGTTGAAAGATAGTTTAAATTTTTTAACATTATAAAATAATTAAAAAAAAGGTTATTAGGATTTCGTTTATGATACTTGAAGGATAGTTTAAATGTTTTATAAATAAAAAAATAATTTATAAAAACAAATAAGTACAATTTTATTATGATACTTGAAGGATATTTTGAATGTTTTAAAATTATAAAAATAATTTTTTAAAAAATATGTAGGATTGATGTTAAAGATAGTTGAAAGATAGTTTAAATTTTTTAACATTATAAAATAATTAAAAAAAGGTTATTAGGATTTCGTTTATGATACTTGAAGGATAGTTTAAATGTTTTATAAATAAAAAAATAATTTATAAAAACAAATAAGTACAATTTAATTCGTTTATGATACTTGAAGGATATTTTGAATGTTTTAAAATTATAAAAATAATTTTTTAAAAAAATATGTAGGATTGATGTTAAAGATAGTTGAAAGATAGTTTAAATTTTTTAACATTATAAAATAATTAAAAAAAAGGTTATTAGGATTTCTGTTTATGATACTTGAAGGATAGTTTAAATGTTTTATAAATAAAAAAATAATTTATAAAAACAAATAAGTACAATTTTGTTTTTATGATATTGAAGGATATTTTGAATGTTTTAAAATTATAAAAATAATTTTTAAAAAAATAAGTAGGATTGATGTTAAAGATACTTGAAAGATAGTTTAAATTTTTTAACATTATAAAAATAATTAAAAAAAAGTTATTAGGATTTTTGTTTGTGATACTTGAAAGATAGTTTAAATGTTTTATAATTAAAAAAAATATTTATAAAAAAAAGTAATAATGATTTCTGTTTATGATACCTGAAGGATATTTTAGATATTTTAAAATTATAAAAATAATTTTTAAAAAAAATAAGGAGGGATCTTAAGGATACTTGAAAGATAGTTTAAATTTTTTAACATTTTAAAAATAATTTAAAAAAAAGTTATTAGGATTTCTGTTTATGATACTTGAAGGATAGTTTAAATGTTTTATAATTAAAAAATAATTATAAAAAAAAGTACGATTTCTATTTATGATACTTGAAGGATATTTTAAATGTTTTAAAATTATAAAAATAATTTTTAAAAAAATAAGGAGGATTGATGTTAAAGATAGTTGAAAGATAGTTTAAATTTTTTAACATTATAAAATAATTAAAAAAAAGGTTATTAGGATTTCTGTTTATGATACTTGAAGGATAGTTTAAATGTTTTATAAATAAAAAAATAATTTATAAAAATAAATAAGTACAATTTCTGTTTATGATACTTGAAGGATATTTTGAATGTTTTAAAATTATAAAAATAATTTTTTTAAAAAATCAGTAGGATTGATTTTAAATATACTTGAAGGATAGTTTAAATGTTTTATAATTAAAAAAATGATTTATAAAAAAAGTAATAATGATTTTCTTTTATGATACCCGAAGGATATTTTAGATATTTTAAAATTATAAAAATAATTTTTAAAAAAATAAGGAGGGATGTTAAGGATACTTGAAAGATAGTTTAAATTTTTTAACATTTTAAAAATAATTTAAAAAAAGTTATTAGGATTTCGAGGGGGGAGTGTATTATAGATAGGAGAAGGATAGTTTAAATGTTTTATAATTAAAAAAATAATTATAAAAAACAGTAAATGCGATTTCGATTATGATACTTGAAGGATATTTTAAATGTTTTAAAATTATAAAAATAATTTTTTAAAAAAATAAGGAGGATTGATGTTAAAGATAGTTGAAAGATAGTTTAAATTTTTTAACATTATAAAATAATTAAAAAAAAGGTTATTAGGATTTCTGTTTATGATACTTGAAGGATAGTTTAAATGTTTTATAAATAAAAAAATAATTTATTAAAATAAATAAGTACAATTTCGTTTATGATACTTGAAGGATATTTTGAATGTTTTAAAATTATAAAAATAATTTTTTTAAAAAATCAGTAGGATTGATTTTAAATATACTTGAAGGATAGTTTAAATGTTTTATAATTAAAAAAATGATTTATAAAAAAAAGTAATAATGATTTCTGTTTATGATACCTGAAGGATATTTTAGATATTTTAAAATTATAAAAATAATTTTTTAAAAAAATAAGGAGGGATGTTAAGGATACTTGAAAGATAGTTTAAATTTTTTAACATTTTAAAAATAATTTAAAAAAAAGTTATTAGGATTTCTGTTTATGATACTTGAAGGATAGTTTAAATGTTTTATAATTATAAAAATAATTTATAAAAAAAAGTTACTACGATTTCTATTTATGATACTTGAAGGGTATTTTAAAAGTTTTCAAATTATAAAAAGAATTGTTTTTAAAAATAAATAGGATTGATGTTAAAGATACTTGAAAGATAGTTTAAATTTTTTAACATTATAAAAATAATTTTAAAAAAAGTTATTAGGATTTCTGTTTATGATACTTGAAGGATAGTTTAAATGTTTTATAATTAAAAAAATAATTATAAAAAACAGTAAGTACGATTTCTGTTTATGATACTTGAAGGATATTTTAAATGTTTTAAAATTATAAAAATAATTTTTTAAAAAAATAAGGAGGATTGATGTTAAAGATAGTTGAAAGATAGTTTAAATTTTTTAACATTATAAAATAATTAAAAAAAAGGTTATTAGGATTTCTGTTTATGATACTTGAAGGATAGTTTAAATGTTTTATAAATAAAAAAATAATTTATAAAAATAAATAAGTACAATTTCGTTTATGATACTTGAAGGATATTTTGAATGTTTTAAAATTATAAAAATAATTTTTTTAAAAAATCAAGAGGATTGATTTTAAATATACTTGAAGGATAGTTTAAATGTTTTATAATTAAAAAAATGATTTATAAAAAAAAGTAATAATGATTTCGTTTATGATAATTGGATGATATTTTAGATATTTTAAAATTATAAAAATAATTTTTTAAAAAATAAGGAGGGATGTTAAGGATACTTGAAAGATAGTTTAAATTTTTTAACATTTTAAAAAATAATTTAAAAAAATGTTATTAGGATTGTTTATGATACTTGAAGGATAGTTTAAATGTTTTATAATTAAAAAAATAATTATAAAAAAAGTAAGTACGATTTCTATTTATGATACTTGAAGGATATTTTAAATGTTTTAAAATTATAAAAATAATTTTTTAAAAAATAAGGAGGATTGATGTTAAAGATAGTTGAAAGATAGTTTAAATTTTTTAACATTATAAAATAATTAAAAAAAAGGTTATTAGGATTTCGTTTATGATACTTGAAGGATAGTTTAAATGTTTTATAATTAAAAAAATAATTATATTAAAATAAATAAGTACAATTTCTGTTTATGATACTTGAAGGATATTTTGAATGTTTTAAAATTATAAAAATAATTTTTTTAAAAAATCAGTAGGATTGATTTTTAATATACTTGAAGGATAGTTTAAATGTTTTATAATTAAAAAATGATTTATAAAAAAAGTAATAATGATTTTTATGATACTTGAAGGATATTTTAGATATTTTAAAATTATAAAAATAATTTTTTAAAAAAATAAGGAGGGATGTTAAGGATACTTGAAAGATAGTTTAAATTTTTTAACATTTTAAAAATAATTTAAAAAAAGTTATTAGGATTTTGTTTATGATACTTGAAGGATAGTTTAAATGTTTTATAATTATAAAAAATAATTTATAAAAAAAGTTACTACGATTTCTATTTATGATACTTGAAGGGTATTTTAAAAGTTTTCAAATTATAAAAAGAATTGTTTTTAAAAATAAATAGGATTGATGTTAAAGATACTTGAAAGATAGTTTAAATTTTTTAACATTATAAAAATAATTTAAAAAAAAGTTATTAGGATTTCTGTTTATGATACTTGAAGGATAGTTTAAATGTTTTATAATTAAAAAAATAATTATAAAAAACAATAAGAAGTACGATTTCGTTTATGATACTTGAAGGATATTTTAAATGTTTTAAAATTATAAAAATAATTTTTAAAAAAATAAGGAGGATTGATGTTAAAGATAGTTGAAAGATAGTTTAAATTTTTTAACATTATAAAATAATTAAAAAAAGGTTATTAGGATTTATTTGTTATGATACTTGAAGGATAGTTTAAATGTTTTATAAATAAAAAAAATAATTTATAAAAATAAATAAGTACAATTTCGTTTATGATACTTGAAGGATATTTTGAATGTTTTAAAATTATAAAAATAATTTTTTTAAAAATCAGTAGGATTGATTTTAAATATACTTGAAGGATAGTTTAAATGTTTTATAATTAAAAAAATGATTTATAAAAAAAAGTAATAATGATTTCTGTTTATGATACCTGAAGGATATTTTAGATATTTTAAAATTATAAAAATAATTTTTTAAAAAAATAAGGAGGGATGTTAAGGATACTTGAAAGATAGTTTAAATTTTTTAACATTTTAAAAATAATTTAAAAAAATGTTATTAGGATTTCTGTTTATGATACTTGAAGGATAGTTTAAATGTTTTATAATTATAAAAATAATTTATATAAAAAAGTTACTACGATTTCTATTTATGATACCTGAAGGATATTTTAAAAGTTTTCAAATTATAAAAAGAATTGTTTTTAAAAATAAATAGGATTGATGTTAAAGATACTTGAAAGATAGTTTAAATTTTTTAACATTATAAAAATAATTAAAAAAAAAGTTATTAGGATTTCTGTTTATGATACTTGAAGGATAGTTTAAATGTTTTATAATTAAAAAAATAATTATAAAAAACAGTAAGTACGATTTATGTTTATGATACTTGAAGGATATTTTAAATGTTTAGGATACTTGAAGGATAGGTTAAATGTTATAAAATTATAAAATAATTTATATTAAAAAGTAAGTAGGATTTCTGTTTAGGGTACTTGAAGGAAAGTTTAAATATTTGAAAATTATAAAAATAATTTATAAAAAAATAAGAAGGATTTCTGTTTAGGATACTTGAAGGATAGGTTAAATGTTTTAAAATTATAAAATAATTTATATAAAAAAGTGAGTAGGATTTCTGTTTAGGGTACTTGAAGGATATTTTAGATATTTTAAAATTATAAAAATAATTTTTTAAAAAAATAAGGAGGGATGTTAAGGATACTTGAAAGATAGTTTAAATTTTTTAACATTTTAAAAATAATTTAAAAAAAAGTTATTAGGATTTCTGTTTATGATACTTGAAGGATAGTTTAAATGTTTTATAATTATAAAAATAATTTATAAAAAAAAGTTACTACGATTTCTATTTATGATACTTGAAGGGTATTTTAAAAGTTTTCAAATTATAAAAAGAATTGTTTTTAAAAATAAATAGGATTGATGTTAAAGATACTTGAAAGATAGTTTAAATTTTTTAACATTATAAAAATAATTTAAAAAAAGTTATTAGGATTTCGTTTATGATACTTGAAGGATAGTTTAAATGTTTTATAATTAAAAAAATTTTAAAAAAAAAGTAGTATTTTTGCTGAAACTTGAAGGATATTTTAAATGTTTTAAAATTATAAAAATAATTTTTTAAAAAAATAAGGAGGATTGATGTTAAAGATAGTTGAAAGATAGTTTAAATTTTTTAACATTATAAAATAATTAAAAAAAGGTTATTAGGATTTTGATTTATGATACTTGAAGGATAGTTTAAATGTTTTATAAATAAAAAAATAATTTATAAAAATAAATAAGTACAATTTCTGTTTATGATACTTGAAGGATATTTTGAATGTTTTAAAATTATAAAAATAATTTTTTTAAAAAATCAGTAGGATTGATTTTAAATATACTTGAAGGATAGTTTAAATGTTTTATAATTAAAAAAATGATTTATAAAAAAAAGTAATAATGATTTCTGTTTATGATACCTGAAGGATATTTTAGATATTTTAAAATTATAAAAATAATTTTTTAAAAAATAAGGAGGGATGTTAAGGATACTTGAAAGATAGTTTAAATTTTTTAACATTTTAAAAATAATTTAAAAAAAAGTTATTAGGATTTCTGTTTATGATACTTGAAGGATAGTTTAAATGTTTTATAATTATAAAAATAATTTATAAAAAAAAGTTACTACGATTTCTATTTATGATACTTGAAGGGTATTTTAAAAGTTTTCAAATTATAAAAAGAATTGTTTTTAAAAAATAAATAGGATTGATGTTAAAGATACTTGAAAGATAGTTTAAATTTTTTAACATTATAAAAATAATTTAAAAAAAGTTATTAGGATTTCTGTTTATGATAGTTGAAGGATAGTTTAAATGTTTTATAATTAAAAAAATAATTATAAAAAACAGTAAGTACGATTTCTGTTTATGATACTTGAAGGATATTTTAAATGTTTTAAAATTATAAAAATAATTTTTTAAAAAAATAAGGAGGATTGATGTTAAAGATAGTTGAAAGATAGTTTAAATTTTTTAACATTATAAAATAATTAAAAAAAAGGTTATTAGGATTTCTGTTTATGATACTTGAAGGATAGTTTAAATGTTTTATAAATAAAAAAATAATTTATAAAAATAAATAAGTACAATTTCTGTTTATGATACTTGAAGGATATTTTGAATGTTTTAAAATTATAAAAATAATTTTTTTAAAAAATCAGTAGGATTGATTTTAAATATACTTGAAGGATAGTTTAAATGTTTTATAATTAAAAAAATGATTTATAAAAAAAAGTAATAATGATTTCTGTTTATGATACCTGAAGGATATTTTAGATATTTTAAAATTATAAAAATAATTTTTTAAAAAAATAAGGAGGGATGTTAAGGATACTTGAAAGATAGTTTAAATTTTTTAACATTTTAAAAATAATTTAAAAAAAATGTTATTAGGATTTCTGTTTATGATACTTGAAGGATAGTTTAAATGTTTTATAATTATAAAAATAATTTATAAAAAAAAGTTACTGATTTCTATTTATGATACTGAAGGGTATTTTAAAAGTTTTCAAATTATAAAAAGAATTGTTTTTAAAAATAAATAGGATTGATGTTAAAGATACTTGAAAGATAGTTTAAATTTTTTAACATTATAAAAATAATTTAAAAAAAAGTTATTAGGATTTCTGTTTATGATAGTTGAAGGATAGTTTAAATGTTTTATAATTAAAAAAATAATTATAAAAAACAGTAAGTACGATTTCTGTTTATGATACTTGAAGGATATTTTAAATGTTTTAAAATTATAAAAATAATTTTTTAAAAAAATAAGGGAGGATTGATGTTAAAGATAGTTGAAAGATAGTTTAAATTTTTTAACATTATAAAATAATTAAAAAAAAGGTTATTAGGATTGCTTATGATACTTGAAGGATAGTTTAAATGTTTTATAATTAAAAAATAATTATAAAAAATAATAGTACGATTGCTTATGATACTTGAAGGATATTTTTAATGTTTTAAAATTATAAAAATAATTTTTAAAAATAAGGAGGGATTGATGTTAAAGATAGTGAAGGATAGTTTAAATTTTTTAACATTATAAAATGAATTAATAAAAAAGGTTATTATGATTTATGTTTATGATACCTGAAGGATATTAAATGGTTTTATAATAAAAAAATAATTTATAAAAATAAATAAGTACAATTTCTCGTTTATGATACTTGAAGGATATTTTGAATGTTTTAAAATTATAAAAATAATTTTTTTTAAAAATCAGTAGGATTGATTTTAAATATACTTGAAGCTGATAGTTTAAATGTTTTATAATTAAAAAATGATTTATAAAAAAAGTAATAATGATTTCCTCGCTTATGACACCGACGGATATTTTAGATATTTTAAAAAATTATAAAAATAATTTTTTAAAAAAGATGAGGGATGTTAAGGATACTTGAAAGATAGTTTTTCAAATTTTTTTAACATTTTTAAAATAATTTAAAAAAAGTTATTAGGATTGCAGTTTATGATACTTCAAGGATAGCTTAAATGTTTTATAATTAAAAAAATAATTATAAAAAACAAGAAGTATGATTTCTCAGGTATGATACTTGAAGGATATTTTAAATGTTTTAAAATTATAAAAAATAATTTTTAAAAATAAGGAGGATTGATGTTAAAGATAGTTGAAGATCGCTTTAAATTTTTTAACATTATAAAATAATTAAAAAAAAAGGTTATTTAGGATTGTCTATGATACTTCAAGGATAGTTTAAATGTTTTATAAATAAAAAAATAATTTATAAAAATAAATAAGTACAATTTCCGTTTATGATACTTGAAGATATTTTGAATGTTTTAAAATTATAAAAATAATTTT
>JAGMVL010000374.1:0-19462 GCA_019202695.1 Populus x sibirica
TTAAATGGTTTTTAAAATTATAAAATAATTTATATAAAAAAGTAAGAAGGATATTCAAAATAGGGTACTTGAAGGATAGGTTAAATGTTTTAAAATTATAAAAATAATTTGTAGAAAAAGTAAGGAGGATTTCCGTTGTGAGGAAATTTGAAGGATAGTTTAAATGTTTTAAAATTATAAAATAATTTATATAAAAAGTAAGTAGGGATTTATGTTTAGGATACTTGAAAGATAGGTTAAATGTTTTAAAAATTATAAAATAATTTGTATAAAAAAGTAAGTAGATTTTGCTTAGGATACTTGAAGGAGTTTAGATGTTTTAAAATTAAAAATAATTTATGAAAAAGTAAAGGATTTAACGTTTAGGATACTTCAAAGATAGTTTAAATATTTTAAAACTATAAAAATAATTTATAAAAAAGTAAGTAGGATTTGAATTAGGAATATCAAGGATAGGTTAAATGTTTTAAAGTATAAAATAATTTATATAAAAAGGCAGGAGCAACACGCGAATGAGGGATAGTTAAATTTTTAAAACTATAAAAATAATTTATAAAAAAGTAAGAAGGTTATAGGTTGTTTAGAATACTTGAAGGATAGGTTAAATGTTTTAAAATTATAAAAATAATTTATATAAAAAAGTAAGTAGGATTTACGCTTTAGGGTACTTGAAGGATAGTTTAAATATTTTAAAACTATAAAAATAATTTATAAAAAGTAAGAAGGGGAGGTTAATGTTTAAAAATAAGAATAATTTTAGGATACTTCGAAGGATAGGTATAAATGTTTTAAAACTATAAAATAATTTATATAAAAAAGTAAGTAGGATTTGTTTAGGGTACTTGAAGGAAAGTTTAAATATTTTAAAATTATAAAAATAATTTTAAAAAAAAGTAAGAAGGATTTCGTTTAGGATACTTGAAGGATAGGTTAAATGTTTTAAAATTATTAAAATAATTTGTATAAAAAAGTAAGAGTAAGTAGGATTCCAATGGTACTTGAAGGAAAGTTTAAATATTTTAAAATTATAAAAATAATTTATAAAAAAGTAAGTAGGATTTCTGTTTAGGATACTTCAAAGATAGTATAAATGTTTTAAAACTACAAAAATAATTTATATAAAAAGTAAGTAGGATTTACGTTTAGGATACTTGAAGGATAGGTTAAATGTTTTAAAATTATAAAAATAATTTATATTAAAAAAGTAAGTAGGATTTAGGTTTAGGGTACTTGAAGGAAAGTTTAAATATTTTAAAATTATAAAAATAATTTATAAAAAAGTAAGAAGGATTTGTTTAGGATACTTGAAGGATAGGTTAAATGTTTTAAAATTATAAAATAATTTGTATAAAAAAGTAAGTAGGGTTTCTGTTTAGGGTACTTGAAGGATAGTTTAAATATTTTAAAATTATAAAAATAATTTATAAAAAAGTAAGAAGGATTTCTGTTTAGGATACTTCAATGATAGTATTAATGTTTTAAAATTATAAAAATAATTTATATAAAAAAGTAAGTAGGATTTCTGTTTAGAATACTTGAAAGATAGGTTAAATGTTTTAAAATTATAAAATAATTTATATAAAAAAGTAAGTAGGGTTTCTATTTAGGGTACTTGAAGGATAGTTTAAATATTTTAAAATTATAAAAATAATTTATGAAAAAAGTAAGAAGGATTTCCGTTTAGGATACTTCAAAGATAAGTATAAATGTTTTAAAACTATAAAAATAATTTATATAAAAAAGTAAGTAGGATTTATGTTTAGGATACTTGAAGGATAGGTTAAATGTTTTAAAATTATAAAATAATTTGTATAAAAAAAGTAAGTAGGATTTCTGTTTAGGATACTTGAAGGAAAGTTTAAATATTTTAAAATTATAAAAATAATTTATAAAAAAGTTTGAAGGATTTATGTTTAGGGTACTTGAAGGATAGTTTAAATATTTTAAAATTATAAAAATAATTTATATAAAAAAGTAAGTAGGATTGCTATTTAGGATACTTGAAGGATAGGTTAAATGTTTTAAAATTATAAAAATAATTTATATAAAAAAGTAAGTAGGAGGTTTAGGGTACTTGAAGGATAGTTTAAATTTTTAAAATTATAAAATAAGGGTTTCTTTGGCAGGAAAGTTAAAATTATAAAAGTAATTATGTAAAATTAGGGTACTTGAAGGAAAGTTTAAATATTTTAAAATTATAAAAATAATTTATAAAAAAGTAAGAAGGATTTCTATTTAGGATACTTCAAAGATAGTATAAATGTTTTAAAACTATAAAAATAATTTATATAAAAAAGTAAGTAGGGTTTCGTTTAGGGTACTTGAAGGATAGTTTAAATATTTTAAAATTATAAAAATAATTTATAAAAAAAGTAAGTAGGATTTCCGTTTAGGATACTTGAAGGATAGGTTAAATGTTTTAAAATTATAAAATAATTTATATAAAAAAGTAAGTAGGATTTCTGTTTAGGATACTTGAAGGAAAGTTTAAATATTTTAAAATTATAAAAATAATTTATAAAAAAGTTTGAAGGATTTATGTTTAGGATACTTCAAAGATAGTATAAATATTTTAAAACTATAAAAATAATTTATAAAAAAGTAAGTAGGATTTGTTTAGGATACTTGAAGGATAGGTTAAATGTTTTAAAATTATAAAATAATTTATATAAAAAAGTAAGTAGGGTTTCTGTTTAGGGTACTTGAAGGATAGTTTAAATATTTTAAAATTATAAAAATAATTTATAAAAAAGTAAGAAGGATTTCTGTTTAGGATACTTCAAGGATAGTATAAATGTTTTAAAATTATAAAAATAATTTATATAAAAAAGTAAGTAGGATTTCGTTTAGGATACTTGAAGGATAGGTTAAATGTTTTAAAATTATAAAATAATTTATATAAAAAAGTAAGTAGGATTTTGTTTAGGGTACTTGAAGGATAGTTTAAATATTTTAAAATTATAAAAATAATTTATAAAAAAGTAAGAAGGATTTCTGTTTAGGATACTTGAAGGATAGGTTAAATGTTTTAAAATTATAAAATAATTTGTATAAAAAAGTAAGTAGGGTTTCTGTTTAGGGTACTTGAAGGATAGTTTAAATATTTTAAAATTATAAAAATAATTTATAAAAAAGTAAGAACGATTTCTGTTTAGGATACTTCAATGATAGTATTAATGTTTTAAAATTATAAAAATAATTTATATAAAAAAGTAAGTAGGATTTCTGTTTAGAATACTTGAAGGATAGGTTAAATGTTTTAAAATTATAAAATAATTTATATAAAAAAGTAAGTAGGATTTTGTTTAGGGTACTTGAAGGATAGTTTAAATATTTTAAAATTATAAAAATAATTTATGAAAAAAGTAAGAAGGATTCCGTTTAGGATACTTCAAAGATAATATAAATGTTTTAAAACTATAAAAATAATTTATATAAAAAAGTAAGTAGGATTTCTGTTTAGGATACTTGAAGGATAGGTTAAATGTTTTAAAATTATAAAATAATTTGTATAAAAAAGTAAGTAGGATTTCTGTTTAGGATACTTGAAGGAAAGTTTAAATATTTTAAAATTATAAAAATAATTTATAAAAAAGTTTGAAGGATTTATGTTTAGGATACTTCAACGATAGTATAAATGTTTTAAAACTATAAAAATAATTTATCTAAAAAAGTAAGTAGGATTTCTGTTTAGGATACTTGAAGGATAGGTTAAATGTTTTAAAATTATAAAATAATTTATATAAAAAAGTAAGTAGGATTTCGTTTAGGGTACTTGAAGGAAAGTTTAAATATTTTAAAATTATAAAAATAATTTATAAAAAAGTAAGAAGGATTTCCGTTTAGGATACTTCAAGGATAGTTTAAATGTTTTAAAATTATAAAAATAATTTATGTAAAAAAGTAAGTAGGATTTTGTTTAGGATACTTGAAGGATAGGTTAAATATTTTAAAATTATAAAAATAATTTATATAAAAAAGTAAGTAGGATTTCTGCTTAGGGTACTTCAAGGATAGTTTAAATGTTTTAAAACTATAAAAATAATTTATAAAAAAGTAAGTAGGATTTACAGTTTATGATACTTGAAGGATAGGTTAAATGTTTTAAAATTATAAAATAATTTATATAAAAAAGTAAGTAGGGTTTCTGTTTAGGGTACTTGAAGGATAGTTTAAATATTTTAAAATTATAAAAATAATTTATAAAAAAGGTAAGAAGGATAAGGATAGGTTAAATGTTTTAAAATTATAAAATAATTTATATAAAGTTTAGGGATACTTGAAGGATAGTTTAAATATTTTAAAATTATAAAAATAATTATATAAAAAAGTAAGAAGGATTTTGTTTAGGATACTTGAAGGATAGGTTAAATGTTTTAAAATTATAAAATAATTTGTATAAAAAAGTAAGTAGGGTTTGTTTAGGGTACTTGAAGGATAGTTTAAATATTTTAAAATTATAAAAATAATTTATAAAAAAGTAAGAAGGAGTTTAGGATACTTCAATGATAGTATTAATGTTTTAAAATTATAAAAATAATTTATATAAAAAAGTAAGTAGGATTTCTTTTTAGAATACTTGAAGGATAGGTTAAATGTTTTAAAATTATAAAATAATTTATATAAAAAAGTAAGTAGGATTTCTGTTTAGGGTACTTGAAGGATAGTTTAAATATTTTAAAATTATAAAAATAATTTATGAAAAAAGTAAGAAGGATTTCCGTTTAGGATACTTCAAAGATAATATAAATGTTTTAAAACTATAAAAATAATTTATATAAAAAAGTAAGTAGGATTTGTTTAGGATACTTGAAGGATAGGTTAAATGTTTTAAAATTATAAAATAATTTGTATAAAAAAGTAAGTAGGATTTCTGTTTAGGGATACTTGAAGGAAAGTTTAAATATTTTAAAATTATAAAAATAATTTATAAAAAAGTTAGAAGGATTTATGTTTAGGATACTTCAACGATAGTATAAATATTTTAAAACTATAAAAATAATTTATATAAAAAAGTAAGTAGGATTTACGTTTAGGATACTTGAAGGATAGGTTAAATGTTTTAAAATTATAAAATAATTTATATAAAAAAGTAAGTAGGGTTTCGTTTAGGGTACTTGAAGGATAGTTTAAATATTTTAAAATTATAAAAATAATTTATAAAAAAGTAAGAAGGATTTCTGTTTAGGATACTTCAATGATAGTATAAATGTTTTAAAATTATAAAAATAATTTACGTAAAAAAAGTAAGTAGGATTTTGTTTAGGATACTTGAAGGATAGGTTAAATGTTTTAAAATTATAAAATAATTTATATAAAAAAGTAAGTAGGATTTCTGTTTAGGGTACTTGAAGGATAGTTTAAATATTTTAAAATTATAAAAATAATTTATAAAAAAGTAAGAAGGATTTCTGTTTAGGATACTTGAAGGATAGGTTAAATGTTTTAAAATTATAAAATAATTTATATAAAAAAGTAAGTAGGTTGGTTTAGGGTACTTGAAGGATAGTTTAAATATTTTAAAATTATAAAAATAATTTATAAAAAAGTAAGAAGGATTTCTGTTTAGGATACTTGAAGGATAGGTTAAATGTTTTAAAATTATAAAAATAATTTATATAAAAAAGTAAGTAGGATTTCTGTTTAGGATACTTGAAGGATAGTTTAAATGTTTTAAAATTATAAAAATAATTTATAAAAAAGTAAGTAGGATTGTTTAGGATACTTGAAGGATAGGTTAAATGTTTTAAAATTATAAAATAATTTATAAAAAACTAAGTAGGATTTCTGTTTAGGGTAATTGAAGGATAGTTTAAATGTTTTAAAATTATAAAAATAATTTATAAAAAAGTAAGTAGGATTTCCGTTTAGGATACTTCAAGGATAGTTTAAATGTTTTAAAATTATAAAAATAATTTATATAAAAAAGTAAGTAGGATTTATTTTTAGGATACTTAAAGGATAGGTTAAATGTTTTAAAATTATAAAATAATTTGTATAAAAAAGTAAGTAGGATTTCTGTTTAGGGTACTTGAAGGATAGTTTAAATATTTTAAAATTATAAAAATAATTTATGAAAAAAGTAAGAAGGATTTCCGTTTAGGATACTTCAAAGATAGTATAAATGTTTTAAAACTACAAAAATAATTTATATAAAAAAGTAAGTAGGATTTGTTTAGGATACTTAAAGGATAGGTTAAATGTTTTAAAATTATAAAATAATTTGTATAAAAAAGTAAGTAGGATTTCTGTTTAGGGTACTTGAAGGATAGTTTAAATATTTTAAAATTATAAAAATAATTTATAAAAAAGTATGAAGGATTTATGTTTAGGATACTTCAAGGATAGTATAAATGTTTTAAAATATAAAAATAATTTATATAAAAAAGTAAGTAGGATTTTGTTTAGGATACTTGAAGGATAGGTTAAATGTTTTAAAATTATAAAATAATTTATATAAAAAAGTAAGTAGGGTTTCTGTTTAGGGTACTTGAAGGATAGTTTAAATATTTTAAAATTATAAAAATAATTTATAAAAAAGTAAGAAGGATTCGTTTAGGATACTTCAAAGATAGTATAAATGTTTTAAAACTATAAAAATAATTTATATAAAAAAGTAAGTAGGATTTTGTTTAGGATACTTGAAGGATAGGTTAAATGTTTTAAAATTATAAAATAATTTATATAAAAAAGTAAGTAGGATTTTGTTTAGGGTACTTGAAGGATAGTTTAAATATTTTAAAATTATAAAAATAATTATAAAAAAAGTAAGAAGGATTTAGTTTAGGATACTTGAAGGATAGGTTAAATGTTTTAAAATTATAAAATAATTTATATAAAAAAGTAAGTAGGATTTCTGTTTAGGTACTTGATGGATAGTTTAAATATTTTAAAATTAAAAAACAATTTATAAAAAAGTAAGTAGGATTTCTGTTTAGGATACTTGAAGGATAGTTTAAATGTTTTAAAATTATAAAAATAATTTTTTATAAAAAAGTAAGTAGGATTTCTGTTTAGGATACTTGAAGGATAGGTCAAATGTTTTAAAATTATAAAATAATTTATATAAAAAAGTAAGTAGGATTTCCGTTTAGGGTACTTGAAGGATAGTTTAAATATTTTAAAATTATAAAAATAATTTATAAAAAAGTAAGTAGGATTTCTGTTTAGGATACTTGAAGGATAGTTTAAATGTTTTAAAACTATAAAAATAATTTATAAAAAAGTAAGTAGGATTTTGTTAGGATACTTAAGAATAAAGTTTAAATATTTTAAAATTATAAAAATAATTTATAAAAAAGTAAGTAAGGATTTCTGTTTAGGATACTTGAAGGATAGGTTAAATGTTTTAAAATTATAAAAATAATTTATATAAAAAAGTAAGTAGGATTTCTGTTTAGGATACTTGAAGGATAGTTTAAATGTTTTAAAATTATAAAAATAATTTATATAAAAAAGTAAGTAGGATTTCTGTTTAGGATACTTGAAGGATAGGTTAAATGTTTTAAAATTATAAAAATAATTTATATAAAAAGGTAAGTAGGATTTCCGTTTAGGGTACTTGAAGGATAGTTTAAATATTTTAAAATTATAAAAATAATTTATAAAAAAGTAAGAAGGATTTCTGTTTAGGATACTTCAAAGATAGTATAAATGTTTTAAAATTATAAAAATAATTTATATAAAAAAGTAAGTAGGATTTCTGTTTAGGATACTTGAAGGATAGGTTAAATGTTTTAAAATTATAAAATAATTTGTATAAAAAAGTAAGTAGGATTTCTGTTTAGGATACTTGAAGGAAAGTTTAAATATTTTAAAATTATAAAAATAATTTATAAAAAAGTTTGAAGGATTTATGTTTAGGATACTTCAACGATAGTATAAATGTTTTAAAACTATAAAAATAATTTATATAAAAAAAGTAAGTAGGATTTCTGTTTAGGATACTTGAAGGATAGGTTAAATGTTTTAAAATTATAAAATAATTTATATAAAAAAGTAAGTAGGGTTTCTGTTTAGGGTACTTGAAGGATAGTTTAAATATTTTAAAATTATAAAAATAATTTATAAAAAAGTAAGAAGGATTTCTGTTTAGGATACTTCAAAGATAGTATAAAGTTTTAAAATATAAAAATAATTTATATAAAAAAGTAGGTGTTTAGGATATTAAGGATAGGTTAAATGTTTTAAAATTATAAAATAATTTATATAAAAAAGTAAGTAGGATTTCTGTTTAGGATACTTGAAGGATAGTTTAAATATTTTAAAATTATAAAAATAATTATATAAAAAAGTAAGTAGGATTTCTGTTTAGGGTACTTGAAGGATAGTTTAAATATTTTAAAATTATAAAAATAATTTATATAAAAAAGTAAGTAGGATTTCTGTTTAGGATACTTGAAGGATAGGTTAAATGTTTTAAAATTATAAAATAATTTATATAAAAAAGTAAGTAGGATTTCTGTTTAGGTACTTGAAGGATAGTTTAAATATTTTAAAATTATAAAAATAATTTATAAAAAAGTAAGAAGGATTTCCGTTTAGGGTACTTCAAGGATAGTTTAAATATTTTAAAACTATAAAAATAATTTATATAAAAAAGTAAGTAGGATTTCGTTTAGGATACTTGAAGGATAGGTTAAATGTTTTAAAATTATAAAATAATTTATATAAAAAAGTAAGTAGGATTTCGTTTAGGATACTTGAAGGATAGTTTAAATGTTTTAAAATTATTATAATAATTTATAAAAAAGTAAGTAGGATTTTATTTAGGATACTTGAAGGATAGTTTAAATATTTTAAAATTATAAAAATAATTTATAAAAAAGTAAGTAGGATTTATGTTTAGGATACTTCAAGGATAGTTTAAATGTTTTAAAACTATAAAAATAATTTATATAAAAAAGTAAGTAGGATTTTTTTAGGATACTTGAAGGATAGGTTAAATGTTTTAAAATTATAAAATAATTTATATAAAAAAGTAAGTAGGATTTATGTTTAGGGTACTTGAAGGATAGTTTAAATATTTTAAAATTATAAAAATAATTTATAAAAAAGTAAGAACGATTTAAGTTAGGATACTTGAAGGATAGGTTAAATGTTTTAAAATTATAAAATAATTTGTATAAAAAAGTAAGTAGGGTTTCTGTTTAGGGTACTTGAAGGATAGTTTAAATATTTTAAAATTATAAAAATAATTTATAAAAAAGTAAGAAGGATTTCTGTTTAGGATACTTCAATGATAGTATTAAATGTTTTAAAATTATAAAAATAATTTATATAAAAAAGTAAGTAGGATTCTGTTTAGGATACTTGAAGGATAGGTTAAATGTTTTAAAATTATAAAATAATTTATATAAAAAAGTAAGTAGGATTTGTTTAGGGTACTTGAAGGATAGTTTAAATATTTTAAAATTATAAAAATAATTTATAAAAAAGTAAGAAGGATTTACGTTTAGGATACTTCAAAGATAGTATAAATGTTTTAAAACTATAAAAATAATTTATATAAAAAAGTAAGTAGGATTTTTGGTTAGGATACTTGAAGGATAGGTTAAATGTTTTAAAATTATAAAATAATTTATATAAAAAAGTAAGTAGGGTTTCTGTTTAGGATACTTGAAGGATAGTTTAAATATTTTAAAATTATAAAAATAATTTATAAAAAAGTAAGTAAGGATTTAAGTTTAGGATACTTCAAGGATAGTATAAATGTTTTAAAATTATAAAAATAATTTATATAAAAAAGTAAGTAGGATTTAGTTTAGGATACTTGAAGGATAGGTTAAATGTTTTAAAATTATAAAAATAATTTATAAAAAAGTAAGTAGGATTTCTATTTAGGGTACTTGAAGGATAGTTTAAATATTTTAAAATTATAAAAATAATTTATAAAAAAGTAAGTAGGATTTCGTTTAGGATACTTGAAGGATAGTTTAAATATTTTAAAATTATAAAAATAATTTATATAAAAAAGTAAGTAGGATTTCGTTTAGGATACTTGAAGGATAGGTTAAATGTTTTAAAATTATAAAATAATTTGTATAAAAAAGTAAGTAGGATTTCGTTTAGGGTACTTGAAGGATAGTTTAAATATTTTAAAATTATAAAAATAATTTATAAAAAAGTAAGAAGGATTACGTTTAGGGTACTTCAAGGATAGTATAAATATTTTAAAACTATAAAAATAATTTATATAAAAAAAGTAAGTAGGATTTCGTTTAGGATACTTGAAGGATAGGTTAAATGTTTTAAAATTATAAAATAATTTATATAAAAAAGTAAGTAGGATTTGTTTAGGGTACTTGAAGGAAAGTTTAAATATTTTAAAATTATAAAAATAATTTATAAAAAAGTAAGAAGGATTTAAGTTTAGGATACTTGAAAGATAGTATAAATATTTTAAAATTATAAAAATAATTTATATAAAAAAGTAAGTAGGATTTACGTTTAGGATACTTGAAGGATAGGTTAAATGTTTTAAAATTATAAAATAATTTATATTAAAAAGTAAGTAGCGTTTCTGTTTAGGGTACTTGAAGGATAGTTTAAATATTTTAAAATTATAAAAATAATTTATAAAAAAGTAAGTAGGGTTTCTGTTTAGGGTACTTGAAGGATAGTTTAAATATTTTAAAATTATAAAAATAATTTATAAAAAAGTAAGAAGGATTTCTGTTTAGGATACTTGAAGGATAGTATAAATGTTTTAAAATTATAAAAATAATTTATAAAAAAGTAAGTAGGATTATTTGTTTAGGATACTTGAAGGATAGGTTAAATGTTTTAAAATTATAAAATAATTTATATAAAAAAGTAAGTAGGATTTCGTTTAGGGTACTTGAAGGATACTTTCAATATTTTAAAATTATAAAAATAATTTATAAAAAAAGTAAGAAGGATTTCTGTTTAGGATACTTCAAAGATAGTATAAATGTTTTAAAACTACAAAAATAATTTATATAAAAAAGTAAGTAGGATTTCTGTTTAGGATACTTGAAGGATAGGTTAAATGTTTTAAAATTATAAAATAATTTATATAAAAAAGTAAGTAGGATTTCATTTAGGATACTTGAAGGATAGTTTAAATGTTTTAAAATTATAAAAATAATTTATAAAAAAAGTAAAAATTGTTTAGGATACTTAAAGGATAGGTTAAATGTTTTAAAATTATAAAATAATTTGTATAAAAAAGTAAGTAGGGTTTTGTTTAGGATACTTGAAGGATAGTTTAAATATTTTAAAATTATAAAAATAATTTATAAAAAAGTAAGAAGGATTTATGTTTAGGATACTTCAAGGATAGTATAAATGTTTTAAAACTATAAAAATAATTTATATAAAAAAGTAAGTAGGATTTACTTAGGATACTTGAAGGATAGGTTAAATATTTTAAAATTATAAAATAATTTATATAAAAAAGTAAGTAGGATTTCTGTTTAGGGTACTTGAAGGATAGTTTAAATATTTTAAAATTATAAAAATAATTTATAAAAAAGTAAGTAGGATTTATTGTTTAGGATACTTGAAGGATAGGTTAAATGTTTTAAAATTATAAAATAATTTGTATAAAAAAAGTAAGTAGGTTTACGTTTAGGGTACTTGAAGGATAGTTTAAATATTTTAAAATTATAAAAATAATTTATAAAAAAGTAAGAAGGATTTTGTTTAGGATACTTCAAAGATAGTATAAATGTTTTAAAACTATAAAAATAATTTATATAAAAAAGTAAGTAAGATTTAAGTTTAGGATACTTGAAGGATAGGTTAAATGTTTTAAAATTATAAAATAATTTATAAAAAAGTAAGAAGGATTTCTGTTTAGGATACTTGAAGGATAGTTTAAATATTTTAAAATTATAAAAATAATTTATAAAAAAGTAAGAAGGATTTCTGTTTAGGATACTTGAAGGATAGGTTAAATGTTTTAAAATTATAAAATAATTTGTATAAAAAAGTAAGTAGGGTTTCTATTTAGGGTACTTGAAGGATAGTTTAAATATTTTAAAATTATAAAAATAATTTATAAAAAAGTAAGAAGGATTTCTGTTTAGGATACTTCAAAGATAGTATAAATGTTTTAAAATTATAAAAATAATTTATATAAAAAAGTAAGTAGGATTTGTTTGAGATACTTGAAGGATAGGTTAAATGTTTTAAAATTATAAAATAATTTATATAAAAAAGTAAGTAGGATTTTGTTTAGGGTACTTGAAGGATAGTTTAAATATTTTAAAATTATAAAAATAATTTATGAAAAAAGTAAGAAGGATTTACGTTTAGGATACTTCAAAGATAGTATAAATGTTTTAAAACTATAAAAATAATTTATATAAAAAAGTAAGTAGGATTTCTGTTTAGGATACTTGAAGGGAAAGAAAAAAAAGAAAAATAAGGATAGGTTAAATGTTTTAAAATTATAAAATAATTTGTATAAAAAAGTAAGTAGGATTTGTTTAGGATACTTGAAGGATAGTTTAAATATTTTAAAATTATAAAAATAATTTATAAAAAAGTATGAAGGATTTATGTTTAGGATACTTCAAAGATAGTATAAATGTTTTAAAACTATAAAAATAATTTATATAAAAAAGTAAGTAGGATTTTGTTTAGGATACTTGAAGGATAGGTTAAATGTTTTAAAATTATAAAATAATTTATATAAAAAAGTAAGTAGGATTTCTGTTTAGGGTACTTGAAGGATAGTTTAAATATTTTAAAATTATAAAAATAATTTATAAAAAAGTAAGAAGGATGTTAGGATACTTAAGGATAGTTTAAATTTTTAAAATATAAAAATAATTTATATAGGATTATGTTTAGGATACTTAAAGGATAGGTTAAATGTTTTAAAACTATAAAAATAATTTATATAAAAAAGTAAGTAGGATTTCTGTTTATGATACTTGAAGGATAGTTTAAATATTTTAAAATTATAAAAATAATTATATAAAAAAGTAAGTAGGATTTTAGTTTAGGATACTTGAAGGATAGTTTAAATGTTTTAAAATTATAAAAATAATTTATATAAAAAAGTAAGTAGGATTCTGTTTAGGATACTTGAAGGATAGGTTAAATGTTTTAAAATTATAAAATAATTTGTATAAAAAAGTAAGTAGGATTTGTTTAGGTACTTGAAGGATAGTTTAAATATTTTAAAATTATAAAAATAATTTATAAAAAAGTAAGAAGGATTTCCGTTTAGGATACTTCAAAGATAATATAAATTTTTTAAAACTATAAAAATAATTTATATAAAAAAGTAAGTAGGATTTTAGTTAAGGTTGAAGGATAGTTTAAATGTTTTAAAATTATAAAAATAATTTATATAAAAAAGTAAGTAGGATTTCGTTTAGGATACTTGAAGGATAGTTTAAATATTTTAAAATTATAAAAATAATTTATATAAAAAAGTAAGTAGGATTTCGTTTAGGATACTTGAAGGATAGTTTAAATGTTTTAAAATTATAAAAATAATTTATAAAAAAGTAAGAAGGTTTCTGTTTAGGGTACTTCAAGGATAGTTTAAATATTTTAAAATTATAAAAATAATTTATAAAAAAGTAAGAAATTTTTTAGGATACTTCAATGATAGTATTAATGTTTTAAAATTATAAAAATAATTTATATAAAAAAGTAAGTAGGATTTCTGTTTAGAATACTTGAAGGATAGGTTAAATATTTTAAAATTATAAAATAATTTATATAAAAAAGTAAGTAGGATTTCTGTTTAGGATACTTGAAGGATAGTTTAAATATTTTAAAATTATAAAAATAATTTATGTAAAAAAGTAAGAAGGATTTCGTTTAGGATACTTCAAAGATAGTTTAAATATTTTAAAACTATAAAAATAATTTATATAAAAAAGTAAGTAGGATTTATGTTTAGGATACTTGAAGGATAGGTTAAATGTTTTAAAATTATAAAAATAATTTGTATAAAAAAGTAAGTAGGGTTTAGGATACTTGAAGGATAGGTTAAATGTTTTAAAATTATAAAATAATTTGTATAAAAAAGTAAGTAGGATTTTTTAGGATACTTGAAGGAAAGTTTAAATATTTTAAAATTATAAAAATAATTTATAAAAAAGTTTGAAGGATTTATGTTTAGGATACTTCAACGATAGTATAAATATTTTAAAACTATAAAAATAATTTATCTAAAAAAGTAAGTAGGATTTCATTTAGGATACTTGAAGGATAGGTTAAATGTTTTAAAATTATAAAATAATTTATATAAAAAAGTAAGTAGGGTTTCGTTTAGGGTACTTGAAGGATAGTTTAAATATTTTAAAATTATAAAAATAATTTATAAAAAAGTAAGAAGGATTTCGGGTGATACTTAAAGGATAGGTTAAATGTTTTAAAATTATAAAATAATTTGTATAAAAAAGTAAGTATGTTTAGGGTACTTCAAGGATAGTTTAAACATTTTTAAATTATAAAAATAATTTATAAAAAAGTAAGTAGGATTTGTTTAGGATACTTGAAAGATAGTATAAATGTTTTAAAACTACAAAAATAATTTATATAAAAAAGTAAGTAAGATTTCTGTTTAGGATACTTGAAGGATAGGTTAAATGTTTTAAAATTATAAAATAATTTGTATAAAAAAGTAAGTAGGGTTTTCGTTTAGGGTACTTGAAGGATAGTTTAAATATTTTAAAATTATAAAAATAATTTATAAAAAAGTAAGAAGGATTTAGGATACTTAAAGGATAGGTTAAATGTTTTAAAATTATAAAATAATTTGTATAAAAAAGTAAGTAGGATTTTGTTTAGGGTACTTGAAGGATAGTTTAAATATTTTAAAATTATAAAAATAATTTATAAAAAAGTAAGAAGGATTTCTGTTTAGGATACTTCAATGATAGTATAAATGTTTTAAAATTATAAAAATAATTTATATAAAAAAGTAAGTAGGATTAGGTACTTGAAGGATAGGTTAAATATTTTAAAATTATAAAATAATTTATATAAAAAAGTAAGTAGGATTTCGTTTAGGATACTTGAAGGATAGTTTAAATATTTTAAAATTATAAAAATAATTTATAAAAAAGTAAGAAGGATTTTGTTTAGGATACTTGAAGGATAGGTTAAATGTTTTAAAATTATAAAATAATTTGTATAAAAAAGTAAGTAGGGTTTCGTTTAGGGTACTTGAAGGATAGTTTAAATATTTTAAAATTATAAAAATAATTTATAAAAAAGTAAGAAGGATTTCTGTTTAGGATACTTGAAGGATAGTTTAAATGTTTTAAAATTATAAAAATAATTTATATAAAAAAGTAAGTAGGATTTCTGTTTAGAATACTTGAAGGATAGGTTAAATGTTTTAAAATTATAAAATAATTTATATAAAAAAGTAAGTAGGATTTCTGTTTAGGGTACTTGAAGGATAGTTTAAATATTTTAAAATTATAAAAATAATTTATGAAAAAAGTAAGAAGGATTTCCGTTTAGGATACTTCAAAGATAGTATAAATGTTTTAAAACTATAAAAATAATTTACATAAAAAAGTAAGGGTGGTGTGTTTAGGATACTTGAAGGATAGGTTAAATGTTTTAAAATTATAAAATAATTTGTATAAAAAAGTAAGTAGGATTTCTGTTTAGGATACTTGAAGGATAGGTTAAATGTTTTAAAATTATAAAATAATTTGTATAAAAAAGTAAGTAGGATTTCTGTTTAGGATACTTGAAGGAAAGTTTAAATATTTTAAAATTATAAAAATAATTTATAAAAAAGTTTGAATGATTTATGTTTAGGATACTTCAACGATAGTATAAATATTTTAAAACTATAAAAATAATTTATCTAAAAAAGCAAGTAGGATTTCTGTTTATGATACTTGAAGGATAGGTTAAATGTTTTAAAATTATAAAATAATTTATATAAAAAAGTAAGTAGGGTTTCTGTTTAGGGTACTTGAAGGATAGTTTAAATATTTTAAAATTATAAAAATAATTTATAAAAAAGTAAGAACGTTTTCTGTTTAGGATACTTAAAGGATAGGTTAAATGTTTTAAAATTATAAAATAATTTGTATAAAAAAGTAAGTAGGTTTAAGTTTAGGGTACTTGAAGGATAGTTTAAATATTTTAAAATTATAAAAATAATTTATAAAAAAGTAAGTAGGATTTCTGTTTAGGATACTTCAAAGATAGTATAAATGTTTTAAAACTATAAAAATAATTTATATAAAAAAGTAAGTAAGATTTCTGTTTAGGATACTTGAAGGATAGGTTAAATGTTTTAAAATTATAAAAATAATTTATATAAAAAAGTAAGTAGGATTTCTGTTTAGGGTACTTGAAGGAAAGTTTAAATATTTTAAAATTATAAAAATAATTTATAAAAAAGTAAGAAGGATTTCTGTTTAGGATACTTGAAGGATAGTTTAAATATTTTAAAATTATAAAAATAATTTATAAAAAAGTAAGAACGATTTCTGTTTAGGATACTTGAAGGATAGTTTAAATATTTTAAAATTATAAAATAATTTATAAAAAAAGAAGGATAGAATGTTTAAAAAAAATAATTTATATAAAAAAGTAAGTAAGATTTACGTTTAGGATACTTGAAGGATAGGTTAAATGTTTTAAAATTATAAAATAATTTATATAAAAAAGTAAGTAGGGTTTATGTTTAGGGTACTTGAAGGATAGTTTAAATATTTTAAAATTATAAAAATAATTTATAAAAAAGTAAGAAGGATTTCGTTTAGGATACTTGAAGGATAGTATAAATGTTTTAAAATTATAAAAATAATTTATATAAAAAAGTAAGTAGGATTTGTTTAGGATACTTGAAGGATAGGTTAAATGTTTTAAAATTATAAAATAATTTGTATAAAAAAGTAAGTAGGGCGGTTTAGGGTACTTGAAGGATAGTTTAAATATTTTAAAATTATAAAAATAATTTATAAAAAAGTAAGAAGGATTTTGTTTAGGATACTTCAAAGATAGTATAAATGTTTTAAAACTATAAAAATAATTTATATAAAAAAGTAAGTAGGATTTTGTTTAGGATACTTGAAGGATAGGTTAAATGTTTTAAAATTATAAAATAATTTATATAAAAAAGTAAGTAGGATTGTTTAGGGTACTTGAAGGATAGTTTAAATATTTTAAAATTATAAAAATAATTTATGAAAAAAGTAAGAAGGATTTACGTTTAGGATACTTCAAAGATAATATAAATGTTTTAAAATTATAAAAAAAATAATTTATATAGGATAAAAGTAAGTAATGTTAATGATAAAAGTTTAGGATACTTGAAGGATAGGTTAAATGTTTTAAAATTATAAAATAATTTGTATAAAAAAGTAAGTAGGATTTCTGTTTAGGATACTTGAAGGAAAGTTTAAATATTTTAAAATTATAAAAATAATTTATAAAAAAGTTTGAATGATTTATGTTTAGGATACTTCAACGATAGTATAAATATTTTAAAACTATAAAAATAATTTATCTAAAAAAGTAAGTAGGATTTCGTTTATGATACTTGAAGGATAGGTTAAATGTTTTAAAATTATAAAATAATTTATATAAAAAAGTAAGTAGGGTTTCTGTTTAGGTACTTGAAGGAAAGTTTAAATATTTTAAAATTATAAAAATAATTTATAAAAAAGTTTGAAGGATTTAAGTTTAGGGTACTTGAAGGATAGTTTAAATATTTTAAAATTATAAAAATAATTTATAAAAAAGTAAGAAGGATTTCTGTTTAGGATACTTCAATGATAGTATTAATGTTTTAAAATTATAAAAATAATTTATATAAAAAAGTAAGTAGGATTTACGTTTAGGATACTTGAAGGATAGGTTAAATGTTTTAAAATTATAAAATAATTTATATAAAAAGTAAGTAGGATTTAAGTTTAGGGTACTTGAAGGATAGTTTAAATATTTTAAAATTATAAAAATAATTTATAAAAAAGTAAGAAGGATTTACGTTTAGGATACTTCAAGGATAGTTTAAATAATTTTAAAACTATAAAAATAATTATATAAAAAAGTAAGTAGGATTTCTGTTTAGGATACTTGAAGGATAGTGTTAAATATTTTAAAATTATAAAAATAATTTTATAAAAAAGTAAGTAGGATCGTTTAGGGTACTTCAAGGATAGTTTAAATGTTTTAAAACTATAAAAATAATTTATATAAAAAAGTAAGTAGGATTTATGTTTAGGATACTTGAAGGATAGGTTAAATGTTTTAAAATTATAAAAATAATTTATAAAAAAAAGTAGGATTTCCTGGTAGGTCTCAAGGATAGGTTAAATGTTTTAAAATTATAAAATAATTTGATTTAGGGTACTTGAAGGAAAGTTTAAATATTTTAAAATTATAAAAATAATTTATAAAAAAGTTTGAAGGATTTCTGTTTAGGATAGTTCAAGGATAGTATAAATGTTTTAAAACTATAAAAATAATTTATATAAAAAGTAAGTAGGATTTTTTTATGATACTCTGAAGGATAGGTTAAATGTTTTAAAATTATAAAACAATTTATATAAAAAAGTAAGTAGGGTTTGTTTAGGGTACTTGAAGGATAGTTTAAATATTTTAAAATTATAAAAATAATTTATAAAAAAGTAAGAACGATTTCTGTTTAGGATACTTAAAGGATAGGTTAAATGTTTTAAAATTATAAAATAATTTGTATAAAAAAGTAAGTAGGAATTCTGTTTAGGATACTTAAAGGATAGTATAAATATTTTAAAATTATAAAAATTATTTATAATAAAGTAAGTAGGATTTCTGTTTGGATACTTCAAGATAGTATAAAGTTTTAAATTTAAAATTATAAAAATATTTATAAAAAGGTTAATGTTTTAAAATTATAAAATAATTTATATTAAAAAAAAGTATTTATGTTTAGGGTACTTGAAGGATAGTTTAAATATTTTAAAATTATAAAAATAATTTATAAAAAAGTAAGAAGGATTGGGTTTGTTTAGGGATACTTGAAGGATAGTTTAAATATTTTAAAATTATAAAAATAATTTATATAAAAAAGTAAGTAGGATTTCTGTTTAGAATACTTAAAGGATAGGTTAAATGTTTTAAAATTATAAAATAATTTGTATAAAAAAGTAAGTAGGGTTTCTGTTTAGGGTACTTGAAGGATAGTTTAAATATTTTAAAATTATAAAAATAATTTATAAAAAAAGTAAGTAGGATTGCTTAGGATACTTCAAAGATAGTATAAATGTTTTAAAACTACAAAAATAATTTATATAAAAAGTAAGTAAGATTTCTGTTTAGGATACTTGAAGGATAGGTTAAATGTTTTAGAAATTATAAAATAATTGGTGTAAAAAAGTAAGTAGGATTTCTCTTAGGATACTTGAAGGATAGGTTAAATGTTTTAAAATTATAAAATAATTTGTATAAAAAAAGTAAGTAGGATTTCTCGTTTAGGATACTTGAAGGAAAGTTTAAAGATTTTAAAATTATA